>LPNX011025543.1:0-96437 GCA_001517045.1 Pseudotsuga menziesii | reverse complement strand
GCAGGGACACGTGTGCAGCCGTAAGAGAGGGTTTTCAGCCAGAAAGCCCTAATCCCTGCCTAGAGGTCTCAGAACCTCCGCATGCATCAGGCATTCTCTTCGGCATCAGCAGACGGACAAGCTCAGAAAGTTTCAGCCCGAACGAACCTCTCCTCCTACAAAAACGTCACCTTCAATCTGGAGGGTTTTTACGGCGCTGTGGGGTGGTGACACGAGAGGAAAAGAGCATTATTAGACCCCCCCATCCGGATCCTTATGCATGCAGCTATCTCTGGAGTCATTATCAGCCAGAATATTAGTGGTAAGTGTTAATTTCTCTCTGCAAACCTCTAACCCAAATTCAGCTATATTTTAGGGCATTTTTGCATGGCGAATTTGCATGCACAATTATTTTGCAAAGTTGTAGGAGATTGAGTGTGCGAGTCAGCACTATCATAGAACATTAGAGAATATCAGTATTTTGGATATTACATACAGTGAGACTTCAAAGCCCTATAAGGTCTATGTTTCAAACTTGAGAAAGACAGTTGTAAGGAGGGATGTAAAGTTTGAGGAAGACTTTTGCATTTAGGAAGTCTCATGAGCCAATACCAGTGACAAAGGATGAGGAGCAGGAAGCATCAAGGATTGAGCAAAGTTCACCAGCAACTTCCAGTTCTGGGCAATTCTGTCAAGAGACCTTGATGGTTCACTCAAATATTGAGGGATGCTCAAGAGTATGTTGAGGCTCCTAGGAGCACATTTTGCGAGAGAAGGCCTCGAAGAAAGTTTCCTAACTACTTGGCATTGATGATCAAAATCATAGATTTTGACCTTCCAATTTTCAGTAGGAAGCAGACCAACAAGTATGGTGGGATGCCATGGTGGAGTACACCTCCATCATGAAGAATGATGTTTGGGACATTGTGCCTAGACCAAAGGGGTAATCAATAGTGACTTCTAAATGGGTCTATAAGAAAAAGCATGCATCAGATGGAAGGAAGGTTTGTAGCAAGAGGGTTATCCCAAAAAGAGGGAGTGGATTACGAGGGGACTTTTGCTCCAGTTGTTAGGTACACTTCCATTAGAGCAATTAGGTCTTTAGGTTCAGTTACGGGATGGAAGATACATCAGATAAATGTGAAGACATATTTCCTTAATGGGGTCATTGAGGAAGAAGTGTACATAGAGAAACCTTGAGGCTTTGAGATAAATGTGAAGGAGTCCCATGTTTGCAGGCTTAAGAAAGCCTTGTATGGACTCAAGCAGCCATCGAGAGCATGGTATTCTAGGATTAATGAACATCTGCAAAGCATGGGATTCAACAAAAGTGAAACAGATCCCAACTTATATTTCATATATGTTGAGGTTGATTTGCTTATTTTGGCGTTGTTGTAGATGACCTGTTTCTTACAGGTTTGGAGAAGCTCATAGCAAGGTGCAAAGCAAATATGGCAATTGAGTTCAAGATGAAGAACATCAGCATGATTCATTACTTCTTGGGGTTAGAGGTTTGGCAAAAACAAGGGCAGATTTTCCTTGGGCAGGGTAACTATCCAGTTGAGATCGTAAAGAGATTTCGGATGGAGGATTGCAAACCTATGGCCACACCCACGATCACTAATCTGAAAAAGGTGACAACTTCAGATTTAGAGTTAGTGGATCCCACATTGTATAGGTAGTTGATAGGTTCCTTGATGTATTTGGTCAACACCAAACCAGATATATGTTTTGCAATGAATATCTTGAGTCAGTTCATGGTGGTGTTGAGGAAAGAGCATTGGGTAGCAACAAAACATGTGCTTAGATACTTGAGGGGTGTTACGTCCCAGATTGTCTACAACGTGCTTTTGAAGATAAACCAGAATGAAGAGGTCTTTGCCATTGTAAAAGGCCAAGTCTAGGCTTGTTTATGTAAAAGTGTTGGTCTATCGGGGCTCAAGACCCTTAGTTTGGTCATGGCAGGTCCTCTTGGTTTCAATTCTAAGAAGTATTGGCTTAGTGGCTTTGTTGACTACCCCTTGATGGGCAGAAGTCCCCCATCATGTTGGACATTTGTGCCTTGGCTTGCTGCTTCGATGCTTCTTGGCATAGACACACTAAGACACATGGCTTAATGGCTCCTATACACACTTATGTCTATCCTATGTAGAAGGTGATTGTGCATGTAAGGGTTGTCATACCCATCTTAGCACACCTCATTTGTGCCCACTTGGACCTCTCTTTTTATGTATTACCCCTCCTCTTGGTTTCCACATGCAAAATTCATGATGATGTCATCCTCTAAGAGAAGGTCTTACCTTACTAAAGGGGAGGATGTTAGGGATCTTCTTCATCGTTTCGGTTAGTTGGGGCATGACATCCTCCTCCAACTCAACACTCCACTTGGTTGAAGCCATTTGCATCATTTTATCTTATTTTTAGTCTTTTGTGGTTTAGTAACCGACTTGTGGATGACAAACCCTAATTTTAAGTTATTTTATCTTTTAATAAAGTAGGCTCTAAAACTCAAAAAGAATAGGAGGCCTCATATAAATAGAGGTTCCTAGCTCTCATTTGTAAACAAAGACAAGGGTTCAAATATGATCTTTCTTCTTTTTATCTTAGAATATTGGAGCTCTTAAGGCTATGCACACCTCTATTTTTGGCACGTATCTCTTGTGATGAATGGTTGGATTATGAAATCTTAGGTTTTTGCCATCTCTCAAGGTTGATTCAAAGAATGGTTGTTATAACTCATGGCTAAGGAAGACCTAAGAACTATCTCTTGTTCTTTCCTTGGTGGATGTTGGTAAGATCTTTTAATTTTCTTGTTTGACATTGCTCTTGAACCTTAAGCAAGGTAAATTAGGGTTTTGTTGGAATCTTGTCAATCTTGTTTGAGGAGACTTTCCTCTTGAAGGAGCTCTCCATAGTTGGGCCTTCGGTTTCATTGTTTTCCCTAATTAGGCTTAGGCTACTTCGACCCATCTAGGGATACTAGCCTTTGCCCTAATTGGTAAATCTTGAATAGCCAAATTGAGTAGGGACATTGACATTGATCTCTTATTTCCCTAGGGTGGAGGACTAAGGTCAAACCCCTTCTCTTCAATTTTTATCAAAATTTTGTTATATATTACAAAAAATTATATACAACAAAATTTTGGAGGGCTAAGGTTGAACCCCTTCTTGTCCATCAGGGACATATGATAGAGATATGCATTAACTAGCCAATATATCAAAGGTTATCAATCATTACAAGGTTTGTCAGTGCCAATTTTCGGTAATCCAAGGTGGAGAAATGGGGGGTATGCCATATCTTGAGTTCTGCTTGGTGTAATTTCAAACATATTGATCACTATTACCACATATTAGTTGGTTCAGAAAAGGTAATGGGGTTTCCGTTAGTGACTATAGTACAAATTTTCATGAACGTACTTTTTGGGGAAAAACTCAATATTTTTCCGATCTGAGAGATGTTCTGGATTCCTCTCGGAATGTACTTTCATCCTATGTATTTGCATGTCAAAACACCCTCGTCAATGTGGCAAGATCAGTATTGGAACCTGCACTTCGTCAGTAAGCAACCTGTAGAATTTTGCAGGAGAAGTTTCTAGTATGGCTCTTGACAACGTTTTGGAATATTTGAGGTTCTATTAGCCCCTACTACACAGATCCATGGTCAGATGATGGAACAATGTCCTCCTTGGAAGTTTTCCAAGCGGTGTGGGTTTAGATAGCCTTGTTTTTGCACATGTGGAATTAATTATGGCCTAGACTATGGTTTTAATTAAAAATTTCCTAAGTCTAGCCTTATTAATTATTGAGAAAATAGAAAGTGCACTAGAGCTTCTTATTTTACATTGAGATTGCACTTTTTAATTAATTGGTGAAATTTTAATTAATTTCACTTGGTTATTTAAATTTTAATTATTGGAGCATGACACATATGTGAAGGCAAACGTTTTGGCATTTCCTTGGAGTGAGGAAACCATCCATGGTATTGGGCTAACCCATAGTATTGGGAATATATTATTATTTTCTCTCAAAATAGGAAAATATCCTCCTAAAGGCCAACGAATTGTCTTTCTCTTAGATTAAGGAGGGGACACTTGGTATTGGACCCATGGTATTTGGGATTCCTTGGTATTTGCTTAAACCCATGGTATTTGGCATGTATTTTATTATTATTTTTCTCAAAGATCGAAAACATCCTTTTAGGGCCAACGACTTGGTCATTTAATGTAGTGTTTTTTATTGTAAGGATAGATCTAATCCATTGATTAGGCTTGACCACCTAGAGATCATCCACTTATGTAACAAATTTTAGACCAAATCTAGGGTTTGGAAACCCCCCTTAGTTTATAAAAAGGTGGATGTTTTCCTCCCCAGGTGTCAAAATTTTTGGGACTAAAATTATCTATGCACTTGAAAATTTTGTGGCTTTTGTGTTGTGTATTGTTGGTGTCTTGGTGGATATGCTGAAGCTATTGTGAGGAGGGTTTTAAAGATATCTTGGAAGCGGCCATATGATTGGACTAGGTAGCCTTCCCTTCAGTGGATCTTGACAATTTTACCCAATCTCTTACATGTTCCTTAACTCCATTCTTGCCCAACTAATCTAACTTGGCACTATTCCACTTTTCTCATTTTCATTTTGAATTTTTTTCCAAATTTTCTTCAACTCATTTACTAAGACTTCATTCTCGTTTTGCATGTGCTTGGGGAATCATTGGAGAGAAACTTTGAAGGGGGAATTACCCAAGTTTATCTTTTATCAACCCCTATTTCTCTTAAAACCAACAAATTTCCAAGTTTCTTGAGTAAAATCCCTAAGTATCTTTATTTCTTTACAAGTGATTTCATTAGAATATCTAACCCTTGTTCATGTTGGTTTTCATCTCAAATTTTAGTGTTGGTTTTAATTATTGGTTTAATGTCAACTTTGTTTGACTATCAAACTTCACATGCTTACTATGGTTGAATGAATTCATATCACAATAATATTTGTTGTTTCAAAGACATACTCAGAAAATCATTGCATAAGAATTAAATTGGCCCTCTTCTATTTGATAATTGCAACTTATAATAATTTCATTTGAGGGTTTGCAAGCTTGATAATATTTGCAAATTGTGTGGTTTCCATAGTAACCCTAAACGGCCTTCAAGATTGGCCTTACTTCTAGCAATAAACTCAAGAAACTTTAGCATTTCAAACTCATCAAGGAGCCTATTCAGCCCTCCCTTAAAGTGCTATATTGACTTTGAATTCGGCCCATTATTAACAGTGATTTGATTAAGTGAAGTTCGCTCTAAGTTACTTGCAAACTAACATCTCAATATGACAAACATTAGCTCCTTCTAAAGGACTGTTATAGTGATTCAAATCTGCTCCTTGAGTTGACAGTTGGTTAACATAAATCTCAATACTAGATCCCATCTCTCATCCAACCAAAATTATATGATATTGGAGGTATAAAACACCCAAACTGTCCTCTTATTTCACTCAGAAATTTACTTTATATTTCATATAAAAGGGATGCATTTTTCTTGGTGAATGCATTCTCATCAACTAAGGCTTATTTGGGACTGAAACAGTGGTTTGAATGTTGCTTTATGAATTCGGCCTGTGGGAAATCACTATGTTATTTTTTAGCTCGTATGCTTTATCTTCAACAATGACATTTTGCTCTAGTAGTTTTGCTTTCAAGTCATAAATCCACCAATAGCATACTGCTGTCTATACTCTGTTCTGCTTTGTTGGAAACTTGGCATCCTCTTTCTATGTTATGACAGTGGCATTGCTTTGGTATTCAGTATCCTTATTCATATGGTTGTTAACATCACACTGCTGATCGTAGTAATAGAAATCTGAGTTTGCATTTGTTTTATTAAGTGGCATTATTGTGTGCCAAATATCATTCTAAGTTTTGTTGCATAGTGCAGACCTATTGGTTACCTTTCTATTTCTACTTGAATGCAGATTAGAGGTCTATTCATCAAGAATTGATACACAACAACTTCTCAACATTTCAAGGATTAACCTCTTTTGATCTTATAACACTCATACATTGTTTGCATATCCTGGATTTAATTGATCTACAAGTGGGGATTAGCTTGTTCTAAAAACTAGATTTTCCAACAGCACTTTTGTTAGAGTGATTGTCATCATTGACATTGTGCTATTGGGGAAATTTGATTGACAAGCTTGAGTTAATGCTTGCTCGGCATGTGCCCCTTGTTGGAATTAGGTTACTAAGTTTCTTCACTCTCAAGTGGCTTTAGGGGCTGTAGATTTTCCACTATGTTACCGGATCCGCCACCCTAGTGTGTAGGATCAACAGATCCAATACGTATCCGGATGGGATCCTCGTAGGATCCGTCATGGAAACAGATCCCCTGCAGAAGGAAACGTATCCTAGTCCCATGAAATGGATCCTGTAAAAAATCAACCAATTCCTGAAATTTTCAAACGGATCCTAAAACTTCCAATGCTTCTATGACCCATTGATCCCCTCCATAAATTTGTTTTTTAATGAAAAACTTAAAAAACCCTAAACAACTAATGGATAAAAGCATAAACCCCATTCTTGGTCAAGGTCTGATCTATCATTATGTCAAGATCTGCTCTTGAACTATAACATATCAATATCAAGGTTTGCTCTCAACGTTTTTAATTGATTTATCTTTATGGTTTAGGTCTCTTGTCAAGGGCTAATCTATCTTTATGTGCTATGTTGTTGCTCACTTCACCTACATTGTTATGTAGTCTTTCCATAGCCTTCAAGAAAACCACTTTATTCCTTGTTGATAGGGACATGTGGATGTGGCTCCCAAAAACACTGTAATGCCCTGCTTCAAGTTCATGCTGAAATGGTTTTTAAAATTATCAATATCAATCATGGTTACAACTGTTGAAATTTAGCATTAGCATGAATTCTTTAAAATTTTGCAGACTGTAAAATACCAAAAGACAAGTGCAGTAGAAACATCAACAACATCACACACACTGAACACAGTTGTTTTTCACGGGGAAACATTTAAAGAACAAAAACCCCAAAAGCATTAGTAATTCATCTCTTAAATGAGATGACTCGAGTTCTTCAAAAAAAAAAAATCTCAAACCCTAATAGGTTTGAATCACAAATCAAAATCCACATAAGTGAATTTTATAAAAAAAGTCAAATTAGGGCTTTCTGCCCTAATTCATCCAGCTGCCCAAAAATTCCAGAATGGCTGCCCAGATTGTTTTTGCCTGCCCAAATCTGCCCAAAATGAGGTTGATCCTACCGAGATCTTTGACTGCCTTCCCATGAACCCTGTCAGCTTCCCCATGAACTCTGTTAGCCTTCCCATACCTATTTCCTCTTGCCCGAGCTCTGTACTGAGCTGCCTGAGCCCTAAAAACACCTACCCGAACTGTAATGGGGCTACCTGGATGCTGGATCATAGCTACATGGGCCCAGTTTACCTGCCCGGATGCTCAAGCTGCTACCTGACAGCCTGCTATAGCTGCCTGAGCTCCTGTTGGAGCTACCCGGGACAGTTAGCAGCCTATGGAGGTTGCCGTGAAGAATCTGGATGCCTGTCCAAGCCTGAAAAGAATGGTCGTGAGGGTTAGCAGACTGCCCATGGGTGAAACTAGGCCTACTCGAGGTGTAAAGGATGTTGCCCCTGGAAGAAGATGGGTTGCCAGTGAAGACTGATAGGTTGCCCGTAGAATTGGTGCTATCTAGGGTTAAACCCTAGCTAGAATTGAGGGTTGGAACTGTTGACAGATGAACCCTAGAAGGCTTAGGGTTTTCTGTAACACGTGTGGGTGCCCTAGCTAGAATCCTCTATGCTAGGGCATAACCACAAAAAATCCTTCTCCCCAAAACCAGCGAAAATCTTCCTTGAGTAGTTGAAGGTGATGAGCAAGTGTGTGTCAAAATGAAATGGATTGATCTTCTTTTATATCCTTTGAATCACCGGTAAGTGGACCAAAACTTAAAAGAACAAAATAATAATATTTTATTCTTTTATTACTTTGACTTTTACCTTTAGTGGTACTAAAGGACTTTTTGCACTTTCACTTTCACTCCTTAGTGGTCTAAAGGGTTCTTATGTATTTTTTACTTTTACTTTAGCCATCTTCAAGTGCCCCTGTGGTCAAAACAAGTGGTCATAGGGGACCTTCATCTCCACTCAAAGTACATCATCATAAATAGAGAGAATTACTAATGCTTTTATCTCACACTCCATGTGACACCAAGATCGGGTACTAGGTGTCTTAACCAAGCGTAGCTAAGCCTTGGAGAATATCACAAAACAGATCAAGGGTCGGAGTGCCTCACATGCCCAGACCCGATCTAGGGCTTATAGTGATATCCTGGTAACAGACCAGGTGCCTCAGCCATAGGCTACATAATTTGACCCAAGGTCAAATACTTGGTAACAGACAAAGCACCTCCATTCTCCCCGAGAATGGCACTCAGCCCTAGGCTGAGTCCCCGAGTACTAGACTAGTTCATCTTCTTGGTAACTGACCAGGTGCCTCCATTCAAAGAATGGCCACTCAACTCTATGCTGAGTCCCCTAGTGTTGGACGAGTTCCACATCCTGGTCCTCGACCAGATGTCTCCATTCAATAGAATGGATACTCAACACAAGATTGAGTTCCCCCTATGCTGGACTGGTTCCACATCCTGGTCCTTGACCAGATGTCCCCATTCAACAAAATGGCTACTTGACACAAGGTTGAGTTCCCCTAGTGTTGGACTGGTTCCACATCCTGGTCCTTGACCAGATGTCCCCATTCAACAGAATCGCTACTCAGCTCAAGGTTGAGTTCCCCCAGTGCTACACTGGTTCCACATCCTGGTCCTTGACGTCCTTGACCAGATGTCCCCATTCTCCTAAGAGAATGGCTCTCGATGCTGCTCAGGAAAAATCATCACTCCCTCTCAGCGAGAGAGATGTTCTCTGCCATGCCAAGCTTGTCACGAAAGTACACGAACTTTGTTGTTGTCAAAGTCTTGGTCAGGATATCTGCGATATGTTCATCTGTACAAATGTACTGCAACTTCAGAGTGCCTCTCTGTACTAGGTCTCTGATGAAATGATACTTCATTTCAATGTGTTTCGATCTGTCATGAAACACCGAGTTCTCGGAAAGCTTAATGCAACTCTAATCATCGCAATAAATGATCGTTGAGTCAAGCTTTCCACCGAATAGATCAGATAGAAGTTTCCTAAGCCAAACTGCTTCCTTGCAGCAATATACTCTGCCTCAGCTGTACTCTGAGCGATGGAACGTTGTTTCCTGCTGGACCAAGAGATCATTGTAAATCCCATACTGAAGGAGTAACCAGAGGTGCTTTTCCGATCTACTACACTGCCAGCCCAATCTAAATCAGCATATCCTGCTAACAATACTCCACTACTGGAAGTATACCTGAGCCCATAAGTGATAGTACCTCGCACATATCTGAGTACATGATTGGCAGCTACCCAATGTATGTGCTTCGGATCAGACATGAACTGACTCAGAGCATTCACTATGTAACAAATATCTAGTCTCGTGTGTACGAGATACATCAAGGATCCAATAAGTTGTTTGTACAGAGTAGAGTCCACACCTTGTGAGCTGGTGGTTGAGTCTCGCAACTTTGTCAAGTTGGTAGTCATGGGTACGCTCATGGACTTGCAGTCATGCATCCCAAATCTCTACAAGATGTCCACTGCATACTTCCCTTGTGTCAGGGAGACCTCGCCTGGCTTTTGCCAAACCTCTAAACCAAGAAAATAACGCATCAGAGCAAGATCCTTCATTTCAAATTCAGAGGTAAGCTCCCTCTTACACTGTGCTATCAGTTGTTCCTCGCCTGTAAGGAACAAGTCATCCACATATAGGACAAGGATCAAGATATGATTATGAACAACCTTAAAATACAGATTGGAGTCAGTGGTACTTTTGGAAAAGCCCAAGCTGTGGAGGAATCCATCCATCCTCGCATACCAGACTCTCAAAGCCTATTTGAGTCCATACAAGGCTTTCTTCAGTTTACACACATGGGTCTTATTCCCATGAGTCACAAAGCCTTCAGGTTGTTCAATGTAGACCTCCTCATCAATCTTCACTCCTCAAATCGGTCTGACTGGTTTACGGTTTTAGTTTGTCTAATCCAATGTTTATGGTTTTAGTTTATCTAATTTATATTGTTTTATATATATGCAATTCTAAATAATTTTAATTTAATTTAAGCCGACATGTTATTTTTAATAATATTTTATTATTTTTTATAAAGAACACGTGTCAACTCTAGGATGAGCATGGAAGGAGTTACACATCTCTCCCATGCTAGGCTGCAGAATGCACCTCTTCGATGCAACAACCTAGACATAAATTTAAACCTGGAAAACACACAAGTAAAGGTATCCTAGACTATATTCACTCTTATCTCTAGGGTCCATCTCCTAAACTTTCATACAGAGGATCCCCGATAGGCGTATATATCTCATATTTTTGGGATGGACTTCATCGAGCGGATCATCAAGATCCACCAAAATATGACAAATGTATGACTGGAATCTATTTGATTGTCATAAGATCTTTTAACTAGCCGATTTAGGAGTGTGTTAGCCGATTTAGAAGTGTGTTAGTAATTAGCTATAGAACCGGCGTCTACGGGTGTGCTGATCCGAAGTGATTGCAATGTGGCAGGATAGGCGTCATTCCTACAGGATAGGTGTCATTCCTAGGTGGTGGAGGTCTATTAAGCAGAGCCACGCGTCAAATTTATAACGAACTCTAACTGAACTCTACTGGCTCTGCTTCATGGGGTTGTATATAAGAAGAATGGGATCTTAGATGTAATCACCCAGCATCCAACAATCAAGTGTGTAGTTATCAGGTAACTGTATTTTCTTTTAACATGATGAACACAATTTGGTTGCCATGTGCTATTAGTTTAACTTTCAGTTTTACTTTCACTTTCATGTGCAGTATTGCAGCAACAAAAGGTTTCGCCACTCCTGTGCACTATTGCAGCAACAAAACGTTTCGCCATTCATGTGCACTATTACAGCAACAAAAAGTTTCGCCTTCGAATTAGAGGTAAGCTATATTATCCTAGCCTTAGCAATGGCTCTCCTATTCTCTGCTTTCCTATGGGCTTTAGCAATTTTAAACGCATAAGGCATTTTGCAATAACTAGAATAGAATGGAATGGAACTTCCTTTTACTCACGTTTTGACTTCTGTGCAAAGCTAAAGATTAACTAGAATAGAATGGAATGGAAATTACTTTTACTCACGGCTCATAGCTCACTACCGTGTAGAATAGAATGGAATGGAACTTACTTTTACTCACGTTTTGACTTCTGTGCAAAGCTAAAGATTAACTAGGAAAGAAAAGCATACGTTATTATTGTCAAAATCCAGTGTTACGGAGCTAAACCCTAATTGCCAAGTTTAATGCAATTTCTGTTAACATTATGAATAGTTAACTTCCCATGAACAAGATCGGTTAGCAATTATTGGACAGACTTCCACTGCAAAACAAACAAAACACAACCGGAAAGCAAACAAAGATTAAGATGGGTTGTGTTTTGTTTGTTTTGCAGTGGAAGTCTCTCCAATAATTGCTATCCTATCTTGTTTATGGGAAGTTAACTATTCATAATGTTAACAGAAATTGCATTAAACCTAGCAATTAGGGTTTAGCTCCGTAACACTGGATTTTGACAATAATAACGTATGTTTTTCTTTCCTAGTTAATCTTTAGCTTTGCACAAAAGTCAAAATGTGAGTAAAAGTAAGTTCCATTCCATTCTATTCTACACAGTAGTGAGCTGTGAGCCATGAGTAAAAGTAAGTTCCATTCCATTCTATTCTAGTTAATCTTTAGCTTTGCACAGAAGTCAAAACGTGAGTAAAAGTAAGTTCCATTCCATTCTATTCTAGTTATTGCAAAATGCCTTCTGCGTTTAAAATTCCTAAAGCCCATAGGAAAGCAGAGAACAAGAGAGCCATTGCTGAGGCTAGGATAATATAGCTTACCTCTAATTCGAAGGCGAAACCTTTTGTTGCTGTAATACTGCACAAGAATGGCGAAACGTTTTGCTGCTGCAATAGTGCACAGGAGTGGCGAAACCTTTTGTTGCTGCAATACTGCACAGGAAAGTGAAAGTAAAACTGAAAGTTAAACTAATAGCACATGGCAACCAAATCGTGTTCATCATGTTAAAAGAAAATACAGTTACCTGATAACTACGCACTTGGTTGTTGGATGCTGGGTGATTACGTCTAAGATCCCATTCTTCTTATATACAACCCCATGAAGCAGAGCCAGTAGAGTTCAGTTAGAGTTCGTTATAAATTTGATGCATGGCTCTGCTTAATAGACCTCCACCACCCAGGAATGACACCTATCCTGCAGGAATGACGCCTATCCTGCCACATTGCAATCACTCCCGATCAACACACCCGCAGACGCCGGTTCTATAGCTAATTACTAACACACTGTTAAATCGGCTAACACACTCCTAAATCGGCTAGTTAAAAGATCTTACAACAATCAAATAGATCCCAGTCATACATTTGTCATATTTTGGTGGATCTTGATGATCCGCTCGATGAAGTCCACCCCAAAAATATGAGATATATACGCCTATCAACGTAAACTTTCATACAGAGGATCGCCATATTTCGTCAGTTTTATAGATGATTATTCCAAGAAAGTATGGATCTATTTATTAAAAAAAAAATATGATGTATTTGACTCATTCAAACAGTTTAAAGCTTTGGTAGAGAAAAGAATTGGCAGGTCCATTAAATGTCTTGGAACAGACAATGGAACCGAATTTAGTTCTAAGGAGTTTGATAACTATTGCAAGAAAGAAGGGATCGGGAGCCATAAAACCAATGTCTACACTCCGCAGCAGAACGACGTTGCTGAACGCATGAACAAGACTCCTTGAAAGAACAAAGAGCATGCTCAATAATGCAAAGGCGCAGTAGGAATTGTGGGGAGAAGAGTTGCTTATAGCATGCTACCTAGCCAATCGATCACCATCGACAACAGTTGATTGCATAATTCTAGAAGAAGCATGGACAGGTTGACCATGTGAGTATTCTAATCTTAGAGTTTTTGGTTGTGATGCCTATGCACTCATTTGAAAAAATCAACGTTCTAGATTAGTTCCTAAATCAAGTAAGTTGATCTTTGTTGGATATGGTGATGTTATTAAGAGATATAGATTGTGGAATCCTACTGCTCACAAAATCACCATTAGCAGAAATGTAATTTTTTGATGAATCTTCTCTCACTAAATCAGACAATATAGAAGTTGATGTGGAACAAGAACATGTACCATCAAAACAACTAATTCAATTGGAGAGTCAATCTTCTCATGACTCCAAGAAGCAGGAAGAAGTTTCTGGTGATAAAGAAGTCATAGAAGATGCTGAAGAGATTCAGGAAAATGTGGAAATTCCACAACCAACACCAAGAAGATCTACAAGGGAGAGACATCCTCCTAAGAGGTATACATATTTAATTTGATCTGTTGCATTGCTTACTATTGTTGGGGAACCTTCTTGTTTTCAGGAAGCCATTGATTGTGTTAACAATACAAAGTGGAAGATGGCAATGAAAGAAGAAATGGATTCCCTAGAGAAAAACAAAACTTGGGAATTGGTCGAACTCCCTATAGACAGAAAAGTTGTTGGATGCAAGTGGGTCTTCAAATTGAAGAAAGGAGTTGATGGTAAAGTTGAAAGATACAAAGCCAGATTGGTCGCAAAAGGTTTTTCTTAGATGGAAGGTATAAATTTTCATGAGGTTTTTTTGCCAATTGTAAAGCTTGTATCTATTTGTATTGTGTTAGCATTAACTGCTCTGCTTGATTTAGAGTTAGAGCAATTAGATGTTAAAACAACATTCTCAAATGGAGATTTAGCATAGTTTTAAAAACCGGAATCGATCGAGAGTCAACTCGGAATCGGTAATGAATCGATCATAAATCGGCCGATTTGAATTTAATGAATCGGTTTGCTAAAAAATACATAAAATATTTAAATTTTAAAGAAAAACAACATTTTCAAGATTATAATCCATGATTCCAAGGCATTGAAGACAAAATAACCAAAATTTGCTCATGTATATACCATATAAGAGTCAATATATCAAAATGGCACAAAGTGTACTGTAATCTGGAGTCTGTGATTGTACTCTATGCAATACATAAATGATAATACATGTAACATATCTAGAATATTCGAACAAAATACATAATCCATGAGGCCTAGGCGGCTAGGCCCTATATAGTAAAGGCTATATGGCCTGGAGAGTCCAAAAAACATGCTACATAATCAACTACATAATACATCATCAATGATCATCATCAAACTCAGCACCATTGCTAGAACTAGAACTAGAAGAAGAACCAGAAGGACTAGCAAATGCTGTTAGATTTTTATCATTTAAGCTAGCATTATATTAGGATCTTTAACTAAGAGAATAACAAGCACAGCAATCAAACATAAGAGACAATGAACACAATGTTTTTCCTCGGGGAAACCATAAAGGAGAAAACCCCGCAACTTCCTCAGAGATAGAATCAGCACCAAAAGCAAAACCCCAAAATCAGTAAGATGATCTCCCGACAGCAGTAGTCTTTCTCTCTCTTGTCCCACCAACTTCTTCTCTCTCAGTTATGCGCTACAACTAAGTGTGAGTGAATGTGTGATAAATAGAGAGGCTCACTCTCTATTTATACTAATTCCCGACTTGACAATAACTCACGAGGGCCGACTTCTCTAAGAGAGTCTAATAACCCTAGGGCCCCACAACTGCGGGGACTTTAACCCTTGAACAATAAGAGGGTTACCCACAATGACTTGACATGACTTGTTTACATTATTGAATCTCCCGATAGGCACATCGGGGCATGACATGACTTCAATACATTACAGACACTTCCCAGAATAAACATCGGGGTTCAATACATAAGATATATAGGTGAATACATTCCGAAGTTACAAATACATCAACAAATGCATCATGATCTGGCTCAGTCTTGGGCTCCTCGGGATCAAAGTCATCTGCTAATGAAGTAGTAGTACTGGTTGAATGTCGACGTCGTCGACGACTATAAGTACGAGGTCCTGATCGGCTAGTGCCCTCCATGCCTGGCACTGCTCTCTCAGCATCTGCACCTGTATGAACTGATGGCATCGGCAATAAAAGATCTGCATCCAACGGAACATCCAGCAAGTTCTCCAGCTCAACATCTATGTCATCACCAAACTCTGGCGGTTGGGTCTCCACTACCCAATCTAAGGTTGGATCTATATCATCCAACACAATGGGATCCGTATAAGGTCTTTTGCTCATTAATTGGTTGTGCCTGAGTCGAAGGTTGTACTGCACGAAGACTAGATCGTTTAACCATTTTTGCTCTAAACGGTTTCTCTTCTTTATGTGAATCCGCTCAAACAAAGACCAATTGCGCTCACACCCAGAAGAGCTGGAGGTTTGACTCAAGACCCGAATTGCAAACCTTTGCAATAGTTTAGTATGGTTACCAAATGCCTTCCACCATTGTGCTGCAAATGTGAAGAGTCAAGGTAGTTAATAACTTAATTCAACAATTTCGATTGTAAATTTGGCTAAGAATTGCAGTATTTACTATTTACTATTTACAATTTAAGAATTGCAGTTTAAACTTTAAACATTAAACTTTAAAAACAGAAGTTAATCAAACAATGGAAATGTTTAACTGGTTGGTCATCCTCTCTTGAAATCTTAGCCACATTATTGGCAAAGGTACCTGTGGCGGCGGTGAATACAATCCATCTGCTACCTCCCCAGACGGATCTGGATCAGTATGCTCTCTATACTGATACTTTGGGTTAAGAAAATACCCAACTGCATGTATAGGGCAATGGAGTTGATTGTTCCATCTCCTATCAATGATCTCCCAAATAGGCACATACTTGGCTACTCTATCTTTGTATGCTGCCTTTATCTGCTCCTTTGCTTGATTCATAGCTTCATAAATGTAGCCCATAGCCAATTTTTCCCCATCAACCAACCGCAACACCTTAACAGGTGGCTCAGTAATTGCCACAACCTCTGCTGCTTTTTTCCAAAATGAAGAGCTTTTAATTATTTTCTTGGTGTCTTCTCCATCTTGTTTGAGGGCCCATTGGGATGAATTCCATTCATCACTTGAAAACATTTTCTCCAAGTTCTGTGCTTGGGAAAGGAGAGATTGCAACGTAAAGAAGTGAGTTGCAAATCTAGTAACTGCAGGCCTAACAAGCTCCTTTCCCTTTGTGTGTCTCCTCATCAAGCTCAATACCCAACCGTGGTTGTAGATGTATTTGATGATGCTTTTGGCATGCTCTATAGTGTCCTTGATCCAATCCTGTTTGCATATGTCCTCAAGCATGAGGTCTATGCAATGTGCCGCACATGGAGTCCAGAATATGGTTTTATGTTTTTCCTCTAACATCTTACCAACAAGAACATAGTTAGAGGCATTATCTGTGATGATTTGTACAACATTACTTGCCCCCACCTTCTCAACAACCTCATCCAAAAGACGAAATAATAGATTTGCATCTTTCACCTGATCAAATGCATCACGTGACCTCAAAAACATGGTTCCTTGTGGGCAAGAAACAAGAAAGTTTATGAGAGTACGGCCCTTCTGATCGGTCCATCCATCTGACATGATAGTGCATCCTGTTCTGACCCATGACTGTTTGAAATCCTTCATGTATTCTTCTATGGACACTATCTCTTTTTGCAAAAAAGGTCCCCTCAAGTCATGCATACTAGGGCCTTTGAATCCCTTACCAGAAGCTATAACAGCATCCCACATAGGTTGGTAATAAGAAGAGCGTGCAGCATTAAAGAGGAGATCAGCATCATAACACCATCTAGGTATGTAGTCATAGGAAGCTTCTTTGTATTTCTTCTTCCAATGGTCATCTAAGGTGGTCTGAACATGTGTTGGAGGCATCTGAGAAGCATTGGCACTAGCAGAGGATGTAAAATAGCTTCGAATGCCACCCTTCTTTTTTTATTTACCCTTCTCTTGTGTAGTATCGGAGGGTGCAACATACTGAAAAGGATCCCTAAGATCAGTAGAAGGAATAGACGAAGAGCCTTCAATTGAACCTGGAGCATAGGTCCCACCCATCATTTCAGCAAGCCTCCTCTTCTTTCCTACTTCTTCCTCTATCTCTCTTTTCCTAGCCTTAATCTTTTCAAACTTCTTAAAATATTCTTGCATATCAGCTCTAATTTGTCCAATGACATCTAGTGGAGCTTCACATGCCTTCACTTGCCCTTTGATGGCAGCCAAGTGTTGTTTAAGCCTGTAAATTCCACCACCCTTAATCAACTTCTTGCAATACTTGTAATACATCACCCCGTCAACAACATCTGCATGGGCCCATGCCGAATCTTTTGCTTTTGGGGCCATTTCGGATAGGCTGAAAGTTGAAACAACAACGAGCAAAATTATAAAATTATAAAAATATAGGGGATCTTCATCTCTTTTACCAATTGGTAAAATAATAAATTATAGAATTACTATTTAAAATTATAAAAAATTTGCAAAAGAGATCTTTGTTTAATAATTAATACAAAATTACAAATACAAATTTTTGATAAATTTTTAACTCACATAAATAAAAATTTTAATTTTTTTATAAAACATGTCATAAACTTAGATAAATTTGTTACTTACCTCTGAATCTCTGATATTGATTCTTGAACAATGAAGACTACCCACTTCTTGACACTTGTACCTCTGCAAGTGCAAACTTCAAAATTATAAACTGTGACTCCACCCAACTCTCAGGCTCAGCACTATTTGCAACTTTGTTGTCCAACTGCCAACACTGTCCACCCGTGACCCAACTCAGCAATGTCCATCAACTCCACCCAACTCAGCACTTTCCACTGCCACAGTGCCACTGTCAACTCCTCTCAACTCTGTCCACTAAGCACTCACCGCTGTAGCAAGTGCAACTCCACACTGCACAATCCATTCCAAACCGCGTCCAAGACTCCAAACTGCTCAGTGCTCAGTCCAAAGTTCAAACTTCAAACAGCAAACAAAAGAAATAATAGGAAGTGGACCGGTAGATGTTATTTGTAGTTGGGTTGGGTAGTTAGGTTAGGGATAGGTTAGGTAGATAGGTTAGTAAAATATTAAACATAAAAAAATAAGAAACAATGTTAAACTTTAAAAAAAAATAAAAAATAAAAAATAAAAACTGGAAGTTGCCAACCGGCCTGGTCAGTTTCGAAATCGATCGGTCAGACCGGTTAGTTACCGAACCGGACCGGTTTGGTGACCAACCGGTCGGTTCAATAACTAACCGGTCACCGATCCGGTTTACCTGCCGGTTTGACCCAGTTTGGTACCGAACCGGTGAACCGGCCGGTTCTAAAACCGGTCAGACCGTCTTTCAAAACTATGGTCTTTTACATCCATCTAATGTAACTTCCATCCGAATACTGCACCAAGAGAAATGATGGTTCTGATAGTAGTATACCTGGCGACAAGAGCAAAAGTCTCATCATAGTCAATGCCTTCTCTTTTAGTAAAGCCATGAGCTACAAATCTGGCTTTGTACTTCTCAATGTTGCCATCGGCAGCATGCTTGATTTTGTAAAGCCATCTGGATGTTACCACCGACTTTCCTATCGGGCTGAGAACAACTTCCCACACATCATTCTTCATGATTGAACTATACTCTTCAATCATGGCATCAATCCATACCTATTGATTCATGCTTCTTTGTACGTGGAAGTTTCAGCACCGATGAGCTGGCTCATAAGACCGAAGTACTTATGTGGCCTTATGCTTTCTCTTAAAGTCCCAAAAGGAGCTTTATGCTTCTCAGCATATTGTATCGTTTCTCGGTACCAAGCAGGTCTCCTTTTGGAAGGAGGAACTTTAAGCAGTTCTTCTGGTGAGCTTTTAGTTTCCTCAGGTGCATCCGGAATTTGATCCTCAAACTCCTCTTCCTCCCTTTGAACTTCTGAATTTGGAATCTCGGGAGGAGGTCCTTCATCTTCCTTTGAAAGCTCTTGTGTTTGACGAAACACAGCTTCCTCATGGAAGATCACATCTCTACTGACTTCAATGTACCTCTCTCCAGGAACATAGATGCGGTAGGCCTTCGAGTTGTCACTGTAACCGACAAATATACCTTTCTTTTCGAAAGGCTCTAGCTTAGCCCTCTTTTCTTTTGGCACATGAATGTAAACCAGAGTGCCAAAAATCCTCATGTGGTCAGCTGCAGGTTTCTTGCTGGTGAAGACTTCCTCTGGAATCTTTTCCCCCAAGATAGCATGAGGGCTTCTGTTTTGGATGTACACAGCAATACATGCAACTTCAGCCCACAAAGATAAAGGAAGATCTAGATCAGTCAGCATGGCTTTAGCAACTTCGCAGATTGTTCTGTTCTTCCTTTATGGAACCCCATTCTATTGAGGGTTGTACAATACTGTTAGCTCTTTTTTTATTCCTGCTTCTCGACAAAAATCATCAAACTCATTAGATTCATACTCACCTTCGTTATCTAACCTCAAAATACAGATGTGTCTGCCTGCCTGATTTTCAATCAGAGCCTTGAACTCTTTGAACCTGTCAAAAGTTTCACTTTTGGCCTTGAGGAAGTAAATCCATGACTTCCGAGAATGATCATCTATGAACAAGACATAATACAAGCACCCACTCAATGAGGGTGAAGACATACGCCCACAAATGTCAGAGTGAATCAAATCCAATACACCTTTAGATATGTTCTTGCTTCTTGAGAAAGATTTCTTAGTGTTCTTACCTAGAGCACAACCTTTGCAAATTCCATCATGTTTGGGAGAGATCTCTAGCATAACTGTAACCATCTTTTGTAAGCTTGGAAGAGCCGTATAGTGAAGTTGTCCAAACCTCCGATGCCACAGCTCACATGGATCAACTATGTGATGAACCAAAGCATGAGTGGAATTTCCGGAAGCCTTATAAAGACCTCCCTCTCGAACCCCAATCTGTACAGTTGAGCTTAACTTTTCATTCTTTGCCCATAGTAGGACCTTCTTGTCCATGAAGAGGACTCTGTAGCCCTTATCCTCTAAGCCAACAACAGAGAGAAGGTTATTCTTTAAACAAAGAACATATAAGACATCATCAATATGTAAAACCGTACTTGAATCAAGTTGAAGTGAAGTTGAGCTAACTCCTTCAATCTTGTAAGTCGAGTCATCTCCAAGTTCCACTTGAGTAGTGAACTTCTTTTTTTCTATAATTGGCGAGTGTTCATGATTTCCTGTCATATGTCTGGAGGCACCACTATCCACTAACCAAGAGTTAGCACTATCAGTGATGGATCCAAAAAGGGCAGAGGTCAGGTAGTATTCTCTTCTAGGTTCCTCTTCTTTAGTAGTCTTGGTATTCTTCTTCTTCTTCTGTAGCAGAGGCCTAGAATCTTCTTTTGAACTTTCTCTTGGGATGCCTGCAATCCTTAGCAAATTGCCCAAACTTGTGACAATTATGGCATTCCACTTTTGAAACATCAATGTGCTTACCTTGTGGTTTCTTTCCCTTCTTTTGCTGAGGGAAGGGCTTCTTGAACTTCTTTGTCTTTGTTGAAAGTGCAAGGTTTCCTTCCTTGGTACTAGTTGCCTTGCCTGAAACCCTTCCTCCTTCTTCCAAACAATCATGCCACAGTCTATCAAAGTTTGGTTGATTCTCACGTCCACTTACAGATGCCAGGAATGTTTCCCAAGAGTTTGGGAGACCATCGACTACAGTTTGCACAAGATCATTGTCATCTACAACAATACCAATAGCAGTAAGTTGATCTCTTACCTGTGCAATCTTTGTGAAGATGGGTCCAACTTCTTCATCCTTATTCATCTTCAATGTCCAAAGCCTTTTCTTCAAAACTCTCTTCTGACTGGGAGCCTTCTTCTCATAGAGGTTTGTCGAGGTGTCAAATCATTCTTTTGCAGTCTTCAATGATGTGATATTGGGCATCAAAGCTTCTTTAACAAGATCATAGATGATCCTTCTAGCGTTAATCTGCTTCTTCTTGTAAGCAATTCTGCCAGCATTAGATGTTGGCTCTTCTACGGTGTTGAACACCATGTCATCAAGGTCATTTTCCTCAAGTACGGTTGTAAGCCTAGCTTTCCAAGAATTTTAGTTGGTTGAACCTTCAAGCTTTTCTTCTGGTCTGACAATGTTGGTAGCCATCTCTGCTACTAGTCAGTTGTCCAAGTCTGCAAACTATCCCAAGGTCTAGGAAGACAACAGTAATCTACCTTTTATTGGGTCTTCACATGCTAAGCTCTGATACCATGTTGAAATTTAGCATTAGCATGAATTCTTTAAAATTTTGCAGACTGTAAGGTAACAAAAGACAAGTGCAGTAGAAACATCAACAACATCACACACATTGAACACGGTAGTTTTTCACGGGGAAACCTTTAAAGGACAAAAACCCCAAAAGCATTAGTAATTCATCTCTTAAATGAGATGACTTGAGTTCTTCAAAAAAAAAAATCTCAAACCCTAATATGTTTGAATCACAGATCAAAATCCACAAAAGTGAATTTTATACAAAAAGTCAAATTAGGGCTTTCTGCCCTAATTCATCCAGCTACCCAAAAATTCCAGAATGGCTGCCCAGATTGTTTCTACCTGCCCGGATATGCTCAGAATGAGGTTGAGCCTACCCGGATCTCTGTCTGCATGCTCGTGAACCCTATCAGCCTACCCGTGAACCCTATCAGCCTGCCCGTGAACTCTATCAGCCTTCTCGTACCTGTTTCCTCTTGCTTGAGCTCTGTACTGAGTTGCTCGAACCCTGAAAACACCTGCCCAAATAGTAATGGGGCTGCCCGGATGCTGGATCAAAGCTACCTGAGCCTTGTTTACCTGCCCGGATGCTCAGGCTACTGCCCGACAGCCTGCTATAGCTGCCCGGGACAGTTAGCAGCCTATGGAGGCTGCTGTGAAGAATCTGGATGCCTAACCGAGCCTGAAAAGGATGGTCGTGAGGGTTAGCAAACTGCCCGTGAGGTCTGCTGCTACCCGTGGGTGAAACCAAGTCTGCCCGAGGTGTAAAGGATGCTTCCCGTGGAAGAAGATGGGATGCTCGTGAAGACTGATAGGTCGCCCATAGAATTGGTGAGATCTAGGGTTAAACCCTAGCTAGAATTGAGGGTTGGAACTGTTGAGAGATGAACCCTAGAAGGCTTAGGGTTTTCTGTAACACGTGTGGGTGCTCTAGCTAGAATCCTCCATGCTAGGGCATAACCACAAAAAATCCTTCTCTCCAAAACCAACAAAAATCTTCCTTGAGCAACTGAAGGTGATGAGCAAGTGTGTGTCAAAATGAAATGGATTGATCTTCTTTTATATCCAGTGTTCCACCAAGTTTTCGAAACGGGGGGGCGTGGGAGCGAGGAAACACACATTGGGGACGTGTAGAGGCACACCCAAATTTTGGGGTATTTTAGGGGGCGGGGGGGCATCGGGGTCTTTAAGTTTTAACATAGGGGGGGCATCTCTAAAATTATTAAAAATAAATACAAGCTAAATTGAAATTCATCATTGTGCAATGTAAACATGATATTCAGTTCATAATGGCTATTTTAAATTTTAAATACATGCACATCTTCCATAACAACTTCGAATCATAAACATAAACAAGTAACATAAACATAAAATGATAAATGACAAATCAATAATCATAAATCTAAATCATAGACATGTCACATAAACTGTAAACACTAAACACTGAACACTAGACTAGTAAACACTACAGTATAATATATTTGGCAAAAATTACTCAAAATAGTACTAAAGAGTAAAGTACTAAAGAGTCAATGAGTGATGAGTCAAAGTCTAAAGACTTAGTCTGAGTTCATCAATGACAGTAAATAAAAGTTTAAAACTAAAAGTATCAAAAATAAATCATGAAAAAACTCTAAGTGCATCAAGGAGATAGCTCCATGCACTAGTCCTCCTGATGCATCTACTGCATGAAGTCACCATCTATGGGAGTGTCACCATCTAAGTCAGAGTCACTCTTAGTCTCAACCTCAGGAGTGACCAATGGCACACCAACCAAACCATGTTGCATCTCATCTGCTCTCTCCTCCTCATCTATCTGTGCATCATCCTCTGGATCCACATCCCATCGTGTAGCCGGTCCCATCTGATACTCTGGTGTCCTTCTATGTGAAAGACACAGGGCACTGTGCACTGCAACTAGACTCTCTGCTCTCTTAGAGGTAAGTCTATTCCTCTTGATAGAGTGGATGAAGCTATATGTAGACCAATTCCTCTCTGCTGCAAAGGAACTAGCAATCTGAGACAATAAGCGAATAGCAAGATACTGGATCTCTGCAGCATCATCCCCATGCATCCTCCACCAACCAATGGGGTCTTCTTGGCCTAAGTCCTTAAGATCTTCTTTTGCATCATGTTTGTTGAAAGGACCATTGAGATTTGAAAAATGAACCCATTGTCTTCGAATTTTCTTTGCATCATCTTCATCATACATCCTTGTTATCGCAACTCGAAATCCCTTCTTGATCTCTGGATCTTCAATGGGGGAAATTCTATGAGGCCTCTCAACATACCATTTTGGGTTAAGTGCATATGATGCCACGTGCAAAGGTGTGTTCATTCGATCCCATCTACGTTGAATAATGGGTCGAATTTGGGTCGTATAGAACTCTAAGTATGGCTCTTTCTCACGAATGGCCGCCCTTACTCGACCCAACATGCTATCAAATGTCTCATAGATTTCTCCAAGACTAGGAGAATCCAAGTCCCCATAGCGAATAACCTCAACTATAGGGCGCAAGAAAGACACCAAATAGTTGCAATCTGCCCACCAATCATCATCCAAAACCTAAAGCCTGACCTTCTTCCCCTCATTTGTCTTGGATCCAGTCCACCTGTTCCAATCCGGAGTCACAACCATGGCCTGCAATGCTGGTTGCACCTCCAACATCCTATCCAATAAGAGAAAATAGCTAGCATATCTAGTGTCTGTGGGCTTCAGGAATTCTTTCCTTGAGTGAGTCTTGTACATGGCTAAGGAGGTGTGGTGGTTGCAAATAAACATCTACACATCTCTCGCAGCTGACACCAATGATGATACCCACTCAATCTTCCCAATGTCTTTCAATGCATTATTGAGTGCATGCACACAACAAGGTGTCCAAAAAATATGCCTAAAACTGCTTTGAACCAGTAACCCAGCTGATCTGCACACCACTGTCGCATCTGTCACAACCTGCACGACATTTGTAGGTCCAACCTCCTCTATAGCTTCTCAAAGAAGCTCAAATTGTAAAGTTGCATCTTTGCACTTTCCTGAACAATCAATAGCTCTAAGAAAGAAAGGCCCTTCTTGGCATGTAACTATGATGTTGATAAGTGGACATTTGGATATGTCTGTCCACCCATCCATAACAATGGAGCAACCTTTCTTCACCCATGTTACTCTAATATTTTCTTTCTACATAGTGATACTAGACACTTGCCTGTCTAA
This sequence comes from Pseudotsuga menziesii, assembly GCA_001517045.1. NCBI lineage: Eukaryota > Viridiplantae > Streptophyta > Pinopsida > Pinales > Pinaceae > Pseudotsuga > Pseudotsuga menziesii. The sequence goes on along the minus strand of LPNX011025543.1, from coordinate 71,897 downwards.
AATAACTGTCCTCAACTTATGTTCACCTGGTGGCACATATGAAGGTCCTGATGCTGCAATTGCCTGGACCATCTCCTTATAATAAGGAGAGCGACTAACATGAAATGGAATTCCATTGGCAAAAAGGAATTTGCCAATGGCATCATCTGTATCATTACAATTCAACCTACCATACATCCCTGAAATAGTTGGTCCTATTACACATGAACGAGAAGAGCCCTTCTTTGAGGATGTCATAGTAGGAGATGGTGGAGGCATAAGGTTGGATGCTTTAATTCTAGATTTCCTTTTAGAATTAGAAGCTCCCTCTAGGGCCTCCACATTGTGGCTAGAGAAGGTGGCATTTGTATCCACAACCATTTGCAACCTCAAAAGGTCAAATTTTTGTTGCATGTTTAATTTTGTGCATACATTAACTCCTTTTCCACCTATGCCCAAAAGATGTTGCTTAATCCAACTGTAACTACCAACCCAACGATGGCCACAAACATTGCATGTCCAATGACGTGAACCACCACCTCGCTTTGTCATAGATTGGGGCATGGTTGCACCTACTTTTGTTACATATAACAAAAGTGGTTTTTTGGGATCATATGTTCCCTTGGCATATTCAACCATTGCCCTTGGTAGATTGGCACCTTGGTTGTCCAAATTAACAGACCTAGATGAATCTGCATCTCCACTTCCAACCTCTACCCCACTTCCAACTTGACCCTCAACATGAGTCTCAGAATCTGAATCATTGCCACTGTCAGTGTCACTGCAACTGATATTTTCGAAATGACTCATCTTTTTATGGTTTTATGAGCAACCAGTAATCTCAACACAAAAACCTAAAATTTAAAAAGAAAAACTAGAAGATTAAAGATTTATCAAAACAATAATATAATTAGATGTCATTTATTTAAAAATAAAAAATAAAAACAGAGATAAACACTGCACAATCTAGTAAACAATTACATTTCTTCAAAATTTAAAAAACAGAGATACTCTCTGTGTACTGATAAACAATTTAAAGTTTAAAAATAAAAAAATAAAATAGTAAATAAAAAACAGAGATAAAAATCTACTGATAAACAATTTGAATTTAAAAATAAAAAATAAAAAAGTTAAAAACAGATATACTGTCTACTAATCAATGATAAACAATTAAAAAAAAACAGAGCTAAAATTTAAATAGTAAACATTACAACCAGTTTAAAAAAAAACATGGCATCAATGTTCAGGCCCTAGACTGTAAATAAATTAAAATTTCTAAAATTGTACATACCTCACAATGCACAGTCAAAGATGAGGACAGTCAGACTCCACGGCACAGTGCACACTGCTCAGTCCACGGCTCAGTCAACTGCTCAGTCCACGGCTCAGCACACTAGCTCACGACACACTGGCTCACAGCTCCCACTGGCACACTGTCTCACGAGTGGTTCACGACACACAGGCTCACGGGCTCGTTGGTTCACGGCACACAAGCAGCCATGCTCACGGCTACAGTCCGTCCACAGCAGTGTTCACTGTGTTATCCACTAATTTTGCACTTAGGGGATTTTTCGGTGAGCCGCCAGAGCATTGAACAAGTACACTTGTTCAAGATCAGAGTTCAGAAGTTCAGTATGTTCCAGAGTTAGCCAGTTTTTGGCTGAACTATTTACTTTTTGTAAATACATGTTGATACCCCCTTGGGGAAATTGTAAAAAATGTCCTAGCATTTAAATTCTTATAAAAGGCTTGGCTTCCCGGACTTGGGCATCAAGCCGACTAGCCCAGAGTGTTTTTCCCTTGGTTATTATTGGTTGTTGAAAAAACAACCAATAATTTCTGAGTTTTTCACTTGCTCCTCCAAAGTCGGGGTAGTTGTCTTGGTGTTTCGGCCTTGGGAGGTTATTAGAGCCTTCGTGTCAGTATTTTTTGTCATGCTAGGCATTCCAATTGAGTCGTATGAACATGTACTAGGTCCCCCTAAAGTTTCGTTGGATTTCGAGAAAAATATTTTTTTCCGTTTTTCTTAAGCCATTTTTAAATTTTTAATGGTTTAAAGGAAAATTTCAAAATGTAATAAAAGAGTGCTCCGGAGTCCATTTTCGGCATGGTTGGGCTCGTTTTCAAAGCCCGAAGCAGCATCTTTACCCCAAGGACCACTTTCGCCATCACTCGATCAGCCGGAGCATCCCGTAAGGCAGTATTTGGCTAAAAGAGCTTCAAAATAGTATTTTAATGCTAAAGGTGGGCATAATGCACTTAGTCAAAATATTTAAAAAAGGTCAAAATCAAATATTTTATAGGTAAATGGTGATATGGCATGTGGGCCATGTGAGTTTCGACCCACTTCATAATACACTGGCATATTAAACTTTGGGTTAAAGGAAGTTATGTTATTTCATGAAAGGAAAGTGACGTGAGGTTTTTGGACTCATGCTTATGTAAGTAGTGATGAGTGGGATTGGGGGACCCTCCCCCACTTAAGAATGTATTATTTAAAAATAAAAAAACATGCCATACCATGCCATGTCATATGCATCCAATACATCATGCAAGTGATTGATTGGAGGTTTCACTTATGACGTCAACACCATTTGAGACTCACGTTAGCACCATTGTAAAGTCGTGCTAATATGTTGCAGGCTAGCAAATGGTATAGTATGGACCCCCTCCACGTTATATAATCATATATTAACAGTTTAAACCTTGGTCCGAGTTATTGTAGCTTGCGTAGAGGTGGTTGGCGTCATTTCTTGAACGGGTCACGCTTGCGTGGAGGTGGATGCCACCTCCCCACTCGTGCCAACCATAAACTAAATGTTAAGAAATCAATCAGCCCCGAGCTTCATCTTCTATGAAAGATTGCGCCCTCACTATGTGCTCACGTCAACCTTATGTGGAGAGTGCTCATTCGTGGGTGAGGTTTCCAAGAAGCAATGTGCACTCCAAGCTGAGTTAACAGGGATTTGATTGGAATTCGATTTGATGCTATTAGCTCTCCTTGCATGCCGAGTCTGTTAGGTTTTAGGTTGTTGGTTTTTGTATAAATAGAGGTGCTTGGCACTCTCTACAGCATGGATATTTTGAGCATGAACATTCTGCCAAAATTATTGTAATATTTGTTTGAAGTGGAATAAAGTTGTGACTTTGGAGGTCCATGCACGGGTTATTGGAGTTGTGGATTCACATTGTCTTTGGTGATATCTCTCTCACCTTGCCTTTTCAATTATTAAACCATTCTTCATTATATACTCTAGAAGGGATAACAATCTAGTTTATGAGTATCTTGTTCAGATTTGATATTGTTTGTAAGAGTTTTGCAGGGATCATTAGGGGTGAAGAACAAGCTTGAGATCAAGCTCTTCTTCATGAACCAGTGGTTTTTTCCATCTAACTCCTTCATTTTGCAGGTCTTTCTAAGCACTTCCCAATCCAAGAAAGAGACATAGCAGTCAGAGCTTCTCCTTCCCTCCATCAACAAAGTTTCAAAAAACACATTTGGTTACCTGGATCTACGAACTTCCCTCTTCCAGTTCTCTTGTTTGCTCCTTGATCTTCTCGATTTCTTGCTTGCTAGCCTCTTCTTTCTTGCCTTGTTTGGCTTGTCCTCCTCTTCTCTGTTCGCTGCCCCGTTTTTTAGTCCTCTTCCTTGTTGTTCGCTGCCCCATTTTTATTGTTCGTTTGCCTCTCTTTTCACCTTTTTTCGCTGCCCTATTTTTCACTTTTGTTGCAACCAACTATCATTTTTGTTGGCTGCCCTCTTTCGTCGTTGTTTTCAGCCTCTTCCTTCACCTTTTTGCAGCATTCTTTACTGCTGTTCACTCCCCTTTTTGTCCTCTTTTCCTCCTTTTTGCAAATCTCCTTCGCTGCCCTCTCAACCCTCTTTCGCTACCCCATTTCTCATTTTTTTTTGCAGCCAACTATATTGCTGTTTTCATATCATAGATTAGATCTTGCACTTGGTTTTATTTTTGTAGATCTCTTTCTTGGAAGTAGTTTATATTTGATTTGGTTTAATTAACAGTTGATGGGTGCTTTGAGTTGATTTGTGTTGTGTGCAAGTATGAAGAGAAACAAATCCTAAGAGAAGGACTTGAAGATTGAGCCAAAGAAGAACAAATACCAAAGAGAAGAGTAGAAACTAAGTCCCAAAACCAACAAGATCCAAATACTTGGGACTTGAACTAAAGAAGACAAAATTTTCCAAATTACTCTCCTTTTGTAAAACAACCATGGAAGCTTGTTCCATTTGTCTTTCCAAGTTCTTTTTCTTTCTCTAAGGTTGAAAATCCTAAATATTGTACTCTCTTAATAAAAGGGCAAAGTGGGATAAGGCCTCCCATCTTTTGGTTTCTTCTTCCCCAGTTGGGGAAGAGTGTCTTGTGCTCTTAGCTCAGATTTACTTTGCATGCTTAGAGTAGTTTAATTCTGTATTTAGAACTTTTTATTTGTTTCAGTCTTGACCTGAGAAGTACCTTGGGATTTCATCCCAAGTGCCGCATTGACATTGCGTGCTACCTCTCTTTCCCCATTGTCTTCCTGCGTATCACCAGCTAGCTGGAAATTTCGGGGATAGTGTGTCTTGAAGTCATTTTTGACTTCTCTTTGCTAGATTAGTTTCTTGTTGTTGTAGAACACTAGTTTCTTATTTATTTCATTTGCAAGTAGTTTATCATTTTTTGTTATGACATCGTTTCGTTGTTTTACAATTTGTTGAGCTATCATGTGGTTTCAATTTACAAGCTGATTGTCTTATAAAAAGAACCAAAGTCTCTTGAACTTGTAATAACTCAAGTCAAGAGCACTCTCTGTCGGAGAGCATTCCCACTGCATTATCCTTGCATCAAGCATATAGATTAATTAAAGTCTCTTGAACTTCTATCATAAGACAAAGTCAAGAGCACTCTCTGTCGGAGAGTCGAACTGTGTGCTCATAATAATAAAATCTTTCCAACTCACATTTCCCCACTTAAAATTTACCTCGTTGCTATCCCTCACCTAGTATGCTCTGCCGACCCTGAAAAGTTGGACTCGTACTCAGAATGGTGATTGGATTTGTTAATCTTGCAAGTGATAACATAATAAAACTTTCACCCCATAACCAACGCACCGGCGTTATCTCGATAAATACTCAGGTAATGGGAAAATTCCAAGTGTGGGCGTCGGGCAACCCAATCTGGACACTCGCTGGTTAAATTCTCTGAACACCTAGCTTGTGATTCCAGATAGGTCCGTCATGTCTTCGAACGAAGCCACTGAAGTATTTCCGATTAGATTTCCTAGACACCTTAAGCAAGATCATCTTTAAAATTTACAATAAAATAAACCAAGAACAATTGCAAAACGATCTCACAAACACTACTATTAAGACTTGTATTCCAGCATTCACAAGCAGGTTTTGACTCCATATTGGCACTGGTCTTAAACTTCCATGCATCACCTTGATCTAGACCATTTGTCCCTAATGTTTTCTTAAATCATTATCTATTTGTGGATGCCCTTTAATTTCCAAGTCATCTTTGTATTGTTCGTCTCAAATCTTGTTTTTTGTAATTGCAACGTGGATTGCTCATTTTATTAAAGTTGTAATCATTCAAAAACTTCTAAAAAACACCCATCCGCATCATAACATCAAAAACACTTAAACACATTGAGCCATAGAAAACTCTTTGTTAGGGACGACCCCCCTTGGCTTCGTTAGGAGTTAGCCTAAACGAAGGAGCTAGGAGTAGGTGACAGTACCTGGCTCTGTGCTTGCCCCCAAGGCCACACCTCTCCCACTTTCTCAAGTGAGGAGACAGCTTTCATAAATTGGGGCATGGTTGCACCTACTTTTGTTACATATAACAAAAGTGGTTTTTTGGGATCATATGTTCCCTTGACATATTCAACCATTGCCCTTGGTAGATTGGCACCTTGGCTGTCCAAATTAACAGACCTGGATGAATCTGCATCTCCACTTCCAACCTCTGCCCCACTTCCAACTTGACACTCAACATGAGTTTCAGAATCTGAATCATTGCCACTGGCAGTGTCACTGCAACTGATATTTTCGAAATGACTCATCTTCTTATGGTTTTATGAGCAACCTGTAATCTCAACACAAAAACCTAAAATTTAAAAAGAAAAACTAAAAGATTAAAGATTTGTCAAAACAATAATATAATTAGATGTCATTTATTTAAAAATAAAAAATAAACACTGCACAGTCTAGTAAACAATTACATTTCTTTAAAATTTAAAAAACAGAGATACTCTCTGTCTACTGATAAACAATTTAAAATTTGAAAATAAAAAATAAAATAGTAAATAAAAAATAAAAACAGAGATAAAAATCTACTGATAAACAATTTGAATTTAAAAATAAAAAATAAAAAAGTTAAAAACAGATATACTGTCTACTAATCAGTGATAAACAATTAAAAAAAAACAGAGCTAAAATTTAAATAGTAAACATTACAATCACTTTAAAAAAAACATGGCATCAATGTTCAGGCCCTAGACTGTAAATAAATTAAAATTTGTAAAATTGTACATACCTCACAATGCACAGTCGAAGATGAGGACAGTCAGACTCCACGACATAGTGCACATTGCTCGGTCCACGGCTCAGTCAACTCCTCAGTCCACGGCTCAGCACACTGGCTCACGACACACTAGCTCACGGCTCCCACTGGCACACTGTCTCACGAGTGGTTCACGACACACAAGCTCACGAGCTCGTTGGTTCACGGCACACAGGCAGCCATGCTCACGGCTACAATCTATCCACAGCAGTCTTCACTGCTCACTGTGCTACTGCTCACGATGGAGAATGGTCACTATGTTCAAACTCCGCTGCTCATTGGTGGTCACTGCTCAATGTGCTCACGATGGAGAATGGAGAACAGCCCACGGTGCTCACGCCAAACGGTGCTCACTATGCTCTCACGACCGGTCCACGATGCTCTCACAGCCGGTTCACTCGATGCTCTCACGGCCAGTTCAGAAGCTTTCACTGCCGGAAATGGTGGAGAACTCGCGAAATGGAAATGGTGCTCACTGCCGGAAATTGTTCAGGAGCTCTCACGGGTTCGAAAATGGAGAAAATGTGGAGAAGCACGCAGATAAAAAAAAGGTAGGGTAAGCCGTAAGGTGAATAGGTTAGAAGTTTATAAAAAAAATTAATTTGTTTTTAAAATTAAATTTTGTTATTTTTTTTTGTCTTTTAGTTTTTTATTAAAAAAAAAATTGGGGGAGGGGGGGGGCATGTGGGAGCCCCCCATTTTCGGGGGGGAGGGGTGTGTAGAAGCCCCCCCATCACTGAGCACCAAATTTGTGCGTTTCACCACGTTTTTAAAAAAAGGGGGCGCCGAGAAACGTTTCAGATGGAGCCCCCCAGCCCCCGAGGCATGGGAAACGCAGGGGGCGAGCCCCTAACCCTAGGAGGCGCGTCCCCGTGGAACACTGTTTATATCCTTTGAATCACCTGTAAGTGGACCAAAACTTAAAAGAACAAAATAATAATATTTTATTCTTTTATTACTTTGACTTTTACCTAAAGGTATTTTTGCACTTTCACTTTCACTCCTTAGTGGTCTAAGGGTTCTTATGTATTTTTTACTTTTACTTTAGCCTTCTTCAAGTGCCCCTGTGGCCAAAACAAGTGATCATAGGGACCCTTCATCCCCACTCAAAGTACATCATCATAAATAGAGAGAATTACTAATGCTTTTATCTCACACTCCATGTGACACCAAGATCGGGTACTAGGTGTCTTAACCAAGGGTAGCTAAGCCTTGGAGAAGATTACAAAGCCCACAGATCGAGGGTCGGAGTGCCTCACATGCCCAGACATGGTCTAGGGCTTATAGCGACATCCTGGTAACAGACCAGGTGCCTCAGTTACAGGCTGCATAATTTGACCCAAGGTCAAATACCTGGTAACAGACCAAGCCCGTCCATTCTCTCGGAGAATGGCCCTCAGCCCTAGACTGAGTCCTCCAGTACTAGACTAGTTCATCTACCTGGTAACTGATCAGGTGCCTCCATTCAAAGAATGGCCACTCAGCTCTATGCTGAGTCCCCCAATGCTGGACCAGTTCCACATCCTAGTCCTCGACCAATTGTCTCCATTCAACAGAATGGCTACTTAACACAAGGTTGAGTTCCCCCGGTGCTGGACTGGTTCCACATTCTAGTCCTTGACTAGATGTCCCCATTCAACATAATGGCTACTGAACACAAGATTGAGTTCCCCCAGTGTTGGACTGGTTCCACATCCTAGTCCTTGACCAGATGTCCCCATTCAACAAAATGGCTACTCAGCTCGTGGTTGAGTTCCCCCAGTGCTAGACTGGTTCCACATCCTAGTCCTTGACCAGATGTCCCCATTCTCCTAAGAGAATGGCTCTCGATGCTGCTCAAGAAAAATCAACAACAACTCATCAGATTATCAGTTATGGTACATGAACTCTCTATTTTGACAATAATTTATAGTTCTACTCTTGTGTTTCCTGAATAGTTTTGTTTATTCACTCTATTTTTTATTTATTATAAAAATATTTTTATATTTTTTTGTACTTGTCGTTTCCTCACCGTATCCAGATCCTGGGTTTTAAAAACTCTGGCAAGTCCATATCCGGATCCGAATCCATAGTTATATCCTGGTAACTTAGATTTTCTAGTATATGGCACACAAGAAATCCTAATCTCAACACAGTCACAAATCTCTCTACTCCCCAAGCAATATACTTATGTTGATCTCAATCCTAGAGAATATAAATGCATAAAACAATGAATTATAACTTGCAACACATGAGATCTCTACAACAACTTAATAACAACATCAGCAATCACACATGAAACTTGACACAATATTTCCAGTTAAATGACCTTGGAAAAACCCTTGTGGGAAAACTAGTTAGAGAGATATAGAAGCTTTTATATCATAAGGAGTTTACAATACAATTTGAAGATTGAAAGGTACCAACGCAAACTTATGTCAAGTTTGTTGTTGGAATAGTTGGAATTGCTAGGAATAGCTGGTGTAGCTGGCAATGCGCCCCTCTATCCAGATGCACCTCTCTGCCTCTTGTTGCCGCCTTTCACACACCTGGGGGGGAACGTGGCAGAAATCTTCAAGCCACTAGGTGTGTCCTTGGGGGCAAGTCTCAAGTCAAGGCTGTCACCTTGTTCTTGACTCCTCCGTTTAGGCAAACTCCTAACGAAGCCAAGGGGGGTAGACCCTACGAGTTACTAAGGCTAGTTACTTAGATGATGATGGTTTTAAATGAGTAAGTTTTTTAGGAGTTTTGACAAATGAATTCGACACAAGATATTTGCAAAATTTGTTATACCACAACAGCATAGAAATCAAAACTTGATAAGCAGTAATGCGAAAACATATGATAATATCAAATAGGTCAGTGCCAATAATGGAGTCCACAAATGAGATTGTTGTTGAAATACAAATGGGTGTTGCAAGTGCTATTGGTCAATTTTTAAGTTAATGTATGATGAGTTGATTAAATTAGGCGGGGGACTCCAGATATACCCAGGGGTTACTTGGAGTATGTCCAAAAGTAATAACCGCTACGGCTACCTGCAAGGAATGTGTGGGCTGAATGGAGTCTCTGAGACTGTGTTCATAATACACCCGCTAGGATGTAACAGAGATCGACGCCTCGAGGTCACTGTCCAGTAGTTCCCACTTCTTTGGGTATTTTGCCACCGTTTACGGTTTAATCGAGGCGTTGGATTTTCGCCTGAGGTGGTTAATTGGGGAAAGTGAATTCTAATTATTCTAGTCACTCGCATTTCTTTTGATATAGCTTGACTGATCGGACGAACCGCAGCCATTACAGAGCATACACACCGGATTCTTGTCAATTTTAGTAAATTTTAAGCTGTGTTCTTTGTTAAAAAAAAAAGAACCTCCAGGAATCTCTTTCGGTCCAAGTGGACCTCAATCGGGAAAGCGAGGAGGGGTTAATTTTGGATGATAACAAATAAAATTAAAACAAACATCAAACACAACTCACAGGTTATCTAATTAGTCCTACCACGCATCTCTTTCCCCTTTCGGGTCAATCGAGAAGTCGTGGGGTAAGTAGCATGATTACTTTGAATTTGCAAAAGATATTGAAATGCTTATAATTCAAAGTATACAATGCTGCAATACAAGATAAAACTAGAAAAAAGGGAAAAAGTGCAAAAATCACAAAACGCAAGATCCCCCCTGGGGGGATGGGGAGCGAGCTCGAAAAAGCCTACTCGAAGTAATTCTTTTTATTATTAAGAGTTACAAATATCAGCAAATTAATTGAAAATGCCGCTTGGTTCTTATACCAAACGAACCCAAGGGCTTACAAAGTACAACAATAATGATTACGGAAGATGGGGAGACCCCTGGGGGTTTCGAATGGCCCAAAAATCGCTTTTCAGACAGAACCTCTTCCTCTTTTCGGATGGACCTACTAAAAACCAGAAAGCTTTAATTAGTGTAAAGTGCCCAAAAACACTTTAAAAGTGTCTTTGGACAACCCCCAAAAAACTACCGAAAAAGACTAAGTTAAAGTACTTTTTAAGAAAAGACAAAAATAACTCAAGAGGACAAGTCCTCTTGAGGATCTTGGCTAGCTTTGGGGCAGCCAATGCAATGTGCACTTTAGATGCTGGATTTAACTTTTAATAAAGAAAGACTATTCACTTTAAACAAGCTTTTGATTTGGCTTAAAACTGCTTATAAAAAGTGAAAGACTTTTACTGCTAGATCTAGTTTTTAAAGAGAAAGGACTTGAATCTTTTTCTTAAATGAAACTAAATCTATGCATGCAGCTCCTATATGTTCAGATCTAGAAAGATATCAGCTTTGAAATAGCAGATCTAAAATATAAAAGCCAAGTAACCAATAAGATATAAATTTTTATTAAGGAGGAAGAGGAGAAGAGAAGTGCTTGTTGCTGAAACAGATTTGCAAAAAAAACTTGTCAGTAAAGCACCGAGGGGCACAATCTTCACAGTCTTTGTTGGAAAACCAGTGGAATCAAACTTGAACTACAACTCTTCCAATCACGGCAAACCTGCAAGCTAAACAACAAATACTACAAACAAAACCATTAAATCTGAAGATACATATGAGAAATAGATGACATAGCATGAAAATAATCTTATTTAGCATGCAAATATTAGTTCATTCAAACACATGTAGCAAAATAGGAGTAAGTAAACTTACTTACAATGATCTATTCCTATGATTCCGATAATCATTCAGGCAGACAACAGTTTAATGCAAAAATTGAAAAAATAACAGTTCACCTCAAAAGCAACATGATAATGATGATCCACACATGAAAAGTACTCCACAATTTAGCCTCCAAAGCTTCTCTTTATTTCAACAAAAAGGATGAACAGTACAATATTACACAATAACAAGCCTTTCTTCCCAACTCTAACTAGCTTGAAAGAGGAAAAAGCTGCTTTATTTATAGCCAGACTAGCCAAGAGGGGCACATGCCTGACTGAAAGAGAGACTGAAGCTGACAGAGAGTCAAGCCGAGCCTGATCTAATGGTGAAATGAGTCTGATCTGATGATGAACTAAGTTTAACTAGATGAACTGAGTCTAACTAGACTAGAACTGCAAATCGGAGTGACACCTCACTTAGTGAACTGAACCAACCAACAAACAACTCCCAGCTTCATCCATATGTGTGGAGGAGAGAGAAAGGAGGGCGCAACCCTAGATCTGCATGAGCCAATTAAGCTCCTCTTCAGCCAGGAATGAGAACTCCCGGTCAATTTGAAGCCAATGAGACTGACTTCAGTCAAATCGGAGCAAAATCCACTGATTTAGGAATTTGGATTTGCTCCATTATTTAATTAGTTTTTAATTAAATTAATTAATATTTTTTTTTTTGGATTTTCTCACCTGAGTGATGGAAAAATCACTCAAAACTTAGGAAAAGTGGGTTTATGGGTTTACCGAGTGCTTTGAGTTAGAAAATGAGCACCCCCATGATTGAATCTGACTTTTAACCCCACTTTTATTAGAAGACCAATTTTTCCAATTAGACTATTAAAAAATAGCCTAAGTTTTGTGGAAAAATTAAAATTAAAAATTAAAAAAAACAAAACCTAGGGGGACTTAGCACATGTTCATATGACTCGACCATAATGCCTAGCATGTTTATACATTGACACACAGACTCTAATAACCTCAATAGGCCTAAATGCCAAGCCGACCAACCCAACTTTGGAGGTATTGAGTGAAAACCTCAGAAATTATCAGTCGTTTATTCAACAACCAATAATAACCAAGGGAAAAAACACTCTGGGCTGATCGGATTGACAAAAAAAGTCCAAGAGACCGAGTCTTTTACAAACACTACCATGCTAGAACATTTTATTACAACTCCCCCAAGGGGGTATGAACATGTGGTAGATAAAAAAAACACTTCCCAGAAGCAAGTCTGAAGGTCTTCTGAAGTCCGAACAAATCATCTTTGTCTGGTTCACCAGGCTCACTTGATAACAACGACTAAGTACAACTTAGGTGGTAACATCTCTTGACTATGCCCCTCTCTGTATCACTGCTCTATGATCTAGGACTAATGCCCCTCTGCCTCTGTCCTCTATCAAATCAGTTGAGCTCTATCAATCCTGTGCTCAGTAGTTGGATCTACCTCTCTTGGAAACAATATTTGTCTCCCAAGTGTTCTCCCTCGGCCACGAATGAAGAATACTCAATCTATCTCAAGTCAAAACCCTCCCTCTCTGCTAAGCTACACCTTCTCCTCTCAAGAATGTGCCAATTACATCCACTAATCCACCCCTCTCTAGATACTTGAATCGCACAAGTGATCAATGACTAATGCCCCTTGAATGCCTTTTTCTAATCCGTCGATAAGATTAGGGTTCCAAAATCCTAATTCGACTCTCATGCACAAATCACACTAGTTCATTAAAAATGCATGCACACACATGCAATGTGCAAATATCATGCACATGCATCATGCATACCTCATGCACATACACACCTACTCATCATGCACATGCACGTGCATCTCCCATGAACATTCATCATGCACCTCACCCAACAACATCAAAAACTTGTGCATTACTGCACTCCTCGCATCCAACTGGAAGAAGTCATTGTAACCTCTGCATGTCTTCATCACTGAATCCATGACTACTGGTAGGGTGTATCTCACACTCCACACTCATGCCTATACTGATAATGTACCTCCATGCTAGGCAGAACCACATGGAGGACATCCCGAGATACACATATCTCTAACAGGGGTTGCTACAGTGATTGAGTGATTGTCATCATTGGTACCCTAATGGTACACTAAGCATTTTCATGATGTGTGTTTCTTGATTGAACATTTAATGGTCACATCTAATAATTACAATTCTAAGAGAAGCATCATCTTCTCCAAACACTTACATAATAGTCCACACATTAATAATTTGAAGTTTCTTGTGATGATATGATGACATCTTTAAATTGATGTGGATATTGATTTATGGTGGGATTATTTTATTTTGAATTCATACTATCTTGTGCCATTGATATTACCTATCTTTTAATCTTGGGATAAAGTTATCAATGCCATTTTGATCATTTATAGCTTTGCAAGTACAACACTGTGGATGACAATACATCACTTCATTGTACATCTCTTTAATGTTATCTAAATGACATGGTACATTAATTTTGTTGATCATTAAGACATATCAATTGGGATTTCGTTATTGGGTAGAAAACATGTTTTGTCGTCTCTAAAGAACTCTGCAAAGTATCTGTCATTAGCATTTAAACCTGCAGCTAGGGAGCATACCCGTTTGAAAGAACTGGTTTGCTAGCTTTGTGCTGAAAGTGCACAGAGTGGTTTTTAGTCATCTAAATGTCGTGTTTCCACCACTGTTACTAACTCTTGTACTCCATGTGAGTAGTATTGCGCTGGACATGATTTAAACACCAAATCAAGCCCCACATACCATCGAGTATATCAAGTATTTCCTTAGGAATCCTAAAACTTGTCCAGATCAAATCTAGGTTTGGGGAAATCGAAGTTACTATTCAATGTTATGGTTATAACTTACATTTATTGATGTATATGTTTTACATGGTTATATAGTATCAGTGTATCATGTTCGTTTATTTTATGATGATGTACCTTCACTCCTTATTTGCAACGGTTTCATTATGAATCTTATGGTTAGTGGTGTATTTGTTTAAATATTGAACATTAAAAAGTCTAACTCACCTTTGTTAAAGTTACAGCGTCATCAGTCATTCTCCGAGACAATCTTGTGCACCAGGATTGAGCCTCGTGTGTCAAGGTAGTGCCTTAGGGAACCTGAGTTGGACTCAAGAAACTTGGAGTAAAATCTTGAGTTCGACTCAAGAATGACTAAGCCTTATGTGTAAAGGTTAAGCCTCATGCGTTGAGGAAAGTGCTTTGTATGTAAAAGTGATGGTGCTATACAATCTTGCTTGTTAAGACTAAGGTCTTGTGTCTCAAGACAGATCCTCATGTGTTGAGGTGGTGCCTCGTGTTGAGTTAATTCTTTGCAAGTCAAAGCATGAATGGTGTGTGATGTACTATTAACCATGGTCTTAGAGATGGATAAGTTATTAAGTCTCCTTTAGTGACTAGCCACCTCTAGAGTGAATTACTTTAGCATATGACCACTTGGAACAATAGTAGAACAAGATGATCACATCATTGGAATATGTTTGATATGATAAATAAATTAAAGTTGGCGTAAGTACACCAAATAGATAAGACAAGAGAATAAAGATAAGATGTGATAAGAGAGCGAGAACTCGAATTGTTCACTTAATGATGATAAAGACTTCAATTAAATAAGAGAGAACTCGAATTGTTCACTTCAGTTATATTAACAAGGAAGACATTAGTTGAATAAAACAGAACTCTAGTGATGTTAACAAGAAGCACTTCAGTTAAAATTGTTAACTAAATGTTAACAAAGAAGATCTAATTAACTAAGTGTTTGCATGACGACACTTGAGTTAATCAAAAGACGACACTTGCATGACAACACTTGAGTTAAACTAAAAGACGACACTTGAGTTAGCATCCCAAGTGGTCTAGCATTTCGTTGAAGGGTGAGTTTGTCCTGAAGTTTGAAGACAAATATATAAGCCGAGCAAGAGAAGGATTTCGCACTAGTTATGCGGGAATTAATGAGACCAATGTGTAGAGCGAATTAAGACTTGAAGACATTTGTTATTTTGTGCATGTGACCAAAAAGTGCGAGTTGGTTGTGTGCTAGGTCTATTGTTGGGTTCTTCTATTATTCTCTCTTCTCTCTTGCTCTAATATTGCACAAGGGGTGCTTGGTATTTCTCTCTAATATTGCACCAGGAGTGCTTGGTATTTCTCTCTAATATTGCACCAGAGGTGCTTGATGTAAATTGCTCATTGTAAAGACATTCTCTGCTATCTATCCATATACTAAGGAAGACTTTGTTGGATTTTTCTCCCTCAAGTTATAGAGGGTTTCCCTAAGGTAAATTTTGTGTCATCTGTGAATGTTTATGCTCTTGATTATTCATTGTTTTCAAGTACTGTTGTAATTCCGCAATTAAGATCAAAAATCAACATGGTATCAGAGCAAAGGGTGTGAAAGAACTAAGTTTTGCTGTCAAGATTGAGCCTACGTTGATCCTGAGTGGTATAAGTTGAGCACAATACTTGAAGAATAATGGCTTCAATCTTAGTAAGACCAGAATAGAGACTTGAAGGAACTTCGAACTTCAATACTTGTAAGGCCAGGTTTCTGAACATCCTGGAAGAGCATGATCTGGATGGATACGTATCCAATGTTGTTGAAGAGCCTACTACTAATGTTGGATGCACTGCTTTCAAGAAGAATCAAGCCAAAGCAAAGAGAATCATTTATGATTATGTGAAAGACAATTTGATGTCGCTTATTACTTCATTGAAGACCGCAAAGGAGTGATTCAACACTTTGACCAATCTTTATGAGAAGAAGGCTCACAGTCAGATTAACCATCGATGATGATGATCTCATTCAAACTACTATCGATGGTCTTCCATCTTCATGGGACACATTCTTGGATGTGATAAATGGTCGAGAAGTGCAACCAAACTTTGAAAGACAGTGGCATGACTGCCTAAGAGAAGAAGGGCGAATTCAAAGCAAAAATGCTTCCTCCAAAGAAGAGAACCTTGCTCTTATGGCAAGGATGAAGAGAGGAAAGAAAACCTTTTCTCAGAAGAAGTTTCCTCATCAAAAGGAAAAAGAATACAACAAGAAATTTGATAATGTAAATTTTCCTTTAAAGCTCAAACTAGGGCTAAACAGTATATTTAATTTGTTACTGGAAAACCACACATGAACTTCTTTACTAGTATTGCAGTGGAATATAGAAACTGAGAAACATTCACAACATCACATAATATAGACACAGTTATTTTGGGTATGGAAACCCCCGGATAAAACCCAAGATGGGAAAACCGGTGCAACAGTCAAATATGAATTTTGTATTATCAAAATATGGAACTTTTACAATCAGTAGACAAATTCACCCAACCTTGCGAAATGAGCCTCTGCAGAAACACTGGACAACTTTCAGCAACCCAGCACACTCCAACGTAGTTGTTCGACCCCTGCATCAGCAATACGGCCTCCTCTGCGCAGTTGTACAGATCTGTAAGGTGTTGACGTCAGTCTATACGGATTTCGTACAGTTGTACGGCTGCCTCTGCCAAACCGGAACGACTGCCCTCTGCGTGATCCTGTACAGCCTAGCTCTGCCTAGAAGTTCGATGACTCTGTCAGGTAACTGCTCCTCTGTCTTCTCAACAAAATCTTCTGTTTGACTTCTCTTTGTCTGTGTCTAAGCCAAGACACAAACATTGGATTGCTTCCAAGCATGTGCTTAGATACCATCGAGGTACTATCGCTTATGGTCTCAGATAGGCTTCCAGTGGTGGAGTGATGCTGCATGGTTATGCCGACACTGACTGGGGTGGTAGTATTGTGGATTGAAAGAGTACATTCAGGTATTGTTTTAGCCTGGAATCGGCTATGATCTCTTGGTCCAGCAGGAAGCAAGGCTCCATAGCCCAAAGTACTACAGAAGCAGAGTATATTGTAGCCAATACTGCCTACCGAGAAGTTGTGTGGCTTAGGAAGCTACTTGCTAGGTTGTTCGGTGAGAAGCTTCAGACTACTGTCATTTGCTCTGAGAATCAAAGATGCATTAAGCTCTCAAAATACCCTGTGTTTCATAACACATTGAGATGAAATACCACTACATCAGAGACATGGTCGAAATATCACTACATAAGAGTTCAATACATTGCTACTGATGAGCAGATAGAAGATATGTTGACTAAGCCTCTATCCTTGACGAAGTATAGGTACTTCCGAGACAAGCCTGGCATGGCAGAGAATGCCTCCCTCACTTAGAGGGAGTGTTAAAATTACAACATCATGAGTCATTCTCCAAGTCAATCTTGTGCACCAGGATTGAGCCTTGTGTGTCGAGGTAGTGCCTTAGGGAGCCTGAGTTGGACTCAAAAAACTTGGAGTAGAATCTTGAGTTGGACTCATGAATGACTAAGCCTTGTGTGTAAAGGTTAAGCCTCATGTGTTGAGGAAAGTGATTTGTATGTCAACGTGATGGTGTTGTATAGTCTTGCTTGTCAAGACTAAGGTCTTGTATGACAAGATGGATCCTTATGTATTGAGGTAATGCTTTGCAAGTCGAAGCATGAATTGTGTGTGATGTGTTACTAACCATGGTCTTAGAGATGGATAAGCTATTAACTCTCCTCTAGAGACTGGCCACCTCTAGAGTGAAGTACTTTAGCATATGACCACTTGGAACAATAGTAGAACAAGATGATCACATCATTGGAAAAATATCCTTAGTATATTTGATATGATAAATAAATTATAGTTGGCAAAAGTGGACCATGCATATAGGACAAGAGAATAAAGATAAGATGTGATAAGAGAGAGAGAACTCGAATTGTTCACTTCAGTTAAGATAAAGACTCCAGTTAAATAAGAGAGAACTCGAATTGTTCACTTTAGTGATATTAACAAGACTTCGGTTAATTAAAAGAGAACTCAAATTGTTCACTTCAGTGATGTTAACAAGAAGTGTTCACTTCAGTGATATTAACAAGAAGGACTTCATTTAAAATAGTTAATTGAGTGTTAATAAAGAAGATCTAATTAACTAAGCCTTTGCATGACAACACTTGAGTTAAACTAAAAGATGACAATTGAGTTACGACACTTGCATGACGACACTTGAGTTAAACTAAAAGACGACACTTAAGTTAGCATCCTAACTAAGTGGTCTAGCATTTAATTGAAGGGCGAGTTCATCCTAAAGTCAGAAGACAAAGATTAAGCCAAGCATGAGAAGGATTGCGCACTAGTTATGCAAGATTTGATGAGATCAATGTGTAGAGCGAATTAAGACTTGAAGGCATTCGCTAATTTGTGCATATGACCAAAAAGTGTGAATTGGTTGTGTGTTGCATCTACTGTTGGGTTCTTCTATTATTCTCTCTTCTCTCTTGCTCTAATATTGCACCAAGGGTGCTTGTTATTTCTCTCTAATATTGCACCAGGTGTGCTTGATGTAATATGCTTATTGTAAAGACATTCTTTGTTATCTATCAATATACTAAGGAAGATTTTGCTGGGGTTTCTCCATCAAGTTATAGAGGGTTTCCCCAGGGTAAATTATGTGTAATCTGTGAATGTTTATGCTTCTAATTATTCATTGTTTTCAAGTACTACTGTAATTCCGCAATTAAGATAAAAATCAACAACCTTTAGCCTAGAGTGTGTCTAACCTCCACGCTTGTTTATCCCTTAGACACCTCTCTAAAAATCAATGTTAGGTGTATACTTAAAATTGTCCTAGGATAGCCTCACGCAAAATCTTGGCTAAGGTCTCCCACTTGGATAGTCTAGACTCGTTTAGTGCCAAGTCTAGAAAGCAAAAACTGACGAACTCCTTTCCGGTAGTGACACGTTGGGTTGAGAGTTCATAGTTGTGTCAGGTTAGCAGCCGGTCAACTTGTCCGTCTTCTTGGGCTGCTAAGTTGTGCATAAACAAGTAGCTAGTGGTGAACCTTAGCAAAACTAAGGTCATGATTTTTAACACCTATAGGAGCACTCTTTACACTTTTCACTTTTTCTTCAAAGGGAAAGTAAG
This sequence comes from Pseudotsuga menziesii, assembly GCA_001517045.1. Classification (NCBI taxonomy): domain Eukaryota; kingdom Viridiplantae; phylum Streptophyta; class Pinopsida; order Pinales; family Pinaceae; genus Pseudotsuga; species Pseudotsuga menziesii. Next base: position 52,694 of record LPNX011025543.1, on the reverse strand, counting down.
GTGCAAATTGCTAGAGCATATTCTTAATTGGGGTCGAATTTATTGGTCCTAGATTCAGTTTGATGCATACCTCCCAACCATAGCTAAATAAGTGGTATGCACCCCTTTCTATACTTGAGTGCCAATGTTTCCTTATACATTTCCTGGACATGCCCTCAAAGATGCACATATTTGAAACGATTATTAAACCCATTGTTCTCTAAGGCTTTGAGGCTTTGGAGACCTAGTTTATAAGATGTCGATTGGGCACAATTGGAGTCTGGAGAGAGTCCAATCCATTATGCTCCAATGAATGATCCATTGCAAAACCTCAGGTCATTACTAAAATGAGTTTGGAAGCCATCTGTTGCACCTTGGGAGCATGACATGTCTCCTTTCTTCACAGGATCTGCACTTTGGGTGATTTAGTTGCTAGACAAGAGAGGTATCTGTATTCGGCCCTTCATTCCTTGGAGGAGACTGCTGCACTGCATCCATGGCTCCCAAGACAAAGGTAGTGCTGGTTCTCATAGGTTTCCCCACTTCTTCAGCCCATCAAGATCTTTATTGAATCTCTCCCCCTTTAAAATACTCTTTGCACACCCCTAGCCATCTTCTCCCTTTAAAAGGAGAGATCAATAAGGCAATCAAAGAAGAGATATATCAACAATTTATCTAGGTTACTTGGATCTATCCCTTAGCCTCTGGGCCCTAAATTGGACTTCTACTCTTGGCATTTTTTATAGCTAATGGACAGCCTCATTGTTTGACCTAACAACATTTAATGTCACCAATCACACAACCTCAACATGCCCTTACGTCAATTAAAGGTCTACTCATCAATTGACTATTGAGTCACATTCCACAAATGGACAGAGTATGTTAGCGTTGTCTATAAAAGGCTGAGAAAACAGAGCACTTCATTTTCAGATGTCACTTTTATTATGAAATCCAGGAAAGATTTCACTATATATCCCAAATAAAGTTAAAATTAATAATGCCCCACTATTTTTTCTCTCAAAATTAATAATCCCATCTGCTTTTGTGGCCTATTGTTCAGTGCCAAACCCCAAAGATTTTAAAGGATAAAATATTTTCCATAAGCATTGTCCAGAAAGAATCGTTTTTCCATTTTAACTTTAGTGAACATAATAGTATATAATTCTGATAACCCAACATCTTGTCAGGCTAGAACAGACTTTAACTACAGGACAACTTTTCTTTTGGGTTTACTCTCACCATAAAAATTAAGGTTTACAAAGTCCTTGTGAGATGTACATCACACCTTTCGACCTTCATCTCCTTGTCTTCGACTAGACAAACAATTGCAATTTCACCATGTACTTCACGTGTCTCCACATCAAAGTCTGCTTTAGTTACGACATCTTCTGTCCTGCTAGGGCATTCTTTTGTTTCTATTAGGGCACCCACAAAAAACGTCTATTTCTCTCCACTGCTAAACATCTGTGGTAAGAAAACAATTCTTCAAACACTAATGGGTCTACCCTTTACTTTTGCAAAACGTCAAGGTTTTATATGCTCTGCATACAAGGATCTTACAGTTCTCGTATGTAGCAATCACTGATACCTCTTCTCTCACATAGTTTGCCCACGTTTTCTTAGCTCCAGCGAAAAATGTGCTCATTTTTTATCGGGTCTGCTTCTCTGCAAATTCTTCAAACACCCATGTCAGTTTCTATTTTTTTCTAATTGCTACCTGTGTCTATCCTCTATCATGGGCCACAAGGTTTGTCGTGGTTAGATTTTCTCCAACAAACAAACAGTCAGGAAATTGTCTGCTTCACACTGCAAATCATCAAGGTATGACTATTCTGACTTCCCCCTACAGGCTTCGTCTTACCCTCATGGCTTCACATCTAAAAACAATGATAGAATAACACTTTCTTTGCAAATATTGTCAAACATGCAACCCCAATTAAAAAAAGCCTGTCCCATCGATGTGAATTTCACCGTGGTCCATCTTTCCTCTCAGAATCACACTTTTGATACTTTAAATTTAGATGTCAGGCCTTGATAAATTTAAATAGCTCCTTAGTTGCATTTACCTTTTATATCTTGTCAACTTTCCCATGACACAGGATTTGCGTCTTACATCCTTGTGCGATTTCCAATCCTTCTCCAAGATCCTCAATCTTCAACTTGGATCTTGGCATCAATCCTGGTTCCTTGGATCCTTTAGATCTCTTTTTTCTCTAATACCATGTTGAGCAAAGAGATTAAAGAAAAAGGAAGATTAAACTTATTAAAGAAAATGCCTTGTAAATTGCTAAGGAAATAATGGCAGAACTCCCAAAAATAAATACAGGATCACGTCTTAACCCCTAATTAACTCATGTGATTTATTTACTAATCTAAAGTTCACATTAATTTTATCGATGTTCTAACACCAACTCTGTGCCCAGACTTAAAGTTGGTCATTATTCTAACAGCGCATAGGTAGCATAAAGTATGCTAGTAAAACTTTGAGAGGGGAATGGAAGGGGACATCAATGTGGAAGTGTGGAAGTGATGCAAAAGCAATAGTAATAGCATTAAGGGTGTAGTAAAATGCTAGTAGCTGTAGCACTACGAGACAGAATGGGAGGGGGCATCAATGTGGAAGTGAAGGAATAGCAATAGGGGCAGTAATGCATTCACTACTACAAGATGAAGTAGGTTCCCTGTCTCCACCCTTGTATTTTTTCTCTTAGCTTTATTCTCAGCTATGGAATCTACATTAACTTATCATTAATGGGATAAATCCAGACATTTTTACAACAACAAGAACTTCACGGTTAATGATTTTGGTGAAATGGTCATTGGTACTTCAAACAGTTCACTCGCCCACTCATTGGTCCATTGCAAATATTAAATTGGATCTTGTTACCACCTAAGTTGTACTTAGTGGTTTTTTATCAAGTGATCCTGGTGAACCGGACAAGGATAGCATGTTCGAACTTCAGAAGACCTCCAGTCTTGCTTCTGGGAAACTTTGTTGTACCATATCACATGTTCATAGTTCATACCCCCTTGGGGGAGTTGTAATAAATGTTCTAGCATGATAGTGTATGTAAAAGACTCGGTCTCATAGACTTTATTTGTCAATCCAATCAGCCCAGGGTGTTTTTTCCCTTGGTTATTATTGGTTGTTGAATAAACGACTTATAATTTCTGAGTTTTTCACTCAATACCTCCAAAGTTGGGGTCGTCGGCTTGGCATTTAGGCCTATTGAGGTTATTAGAGTCTATGTGTCAATGTATAAACATGCTAGGCATCATGGTCGAGTCATATGAACATGTCTAAGTCCCCCTAGGTTTTTTCACTTTTTTTAATTTTTTAATTTTTTCAATGTTTTTTATTAAAATTTAATTTTTCCAAAACTTAGGCTATTTTTTAATAGTTTTATTGTTAAAATTGGTTTTGTAATAAAAGTGGGCTCGGAAGAACGTTTCATTCATGTAGGTGCTCATTTTCAAGCTAAGAGCACCCAATAAACCTATAGACCCACTATTTCCTAGTTTTAAGTGATTTTCCATCACTCAAGTCAGAAAGCCCCAAAATATCAATTATTGATTATTTTAATTAATAAATTGATGAATAATGGAGCAAATCCAAAATCCTAGATCAGTGGATTCTCAGCCGATTTGATTGAAATCAGTCAGATCTGCACCAGATTGACCGGATCTGACAAATCCTTGACTGAAAGAGGTGATCTAGGTGGATCCAAAGTTGAACTTTAGCGTCCTTTATGGGGAATTTCGCCCTCCCTCTCTCCTCCACACGTGTGGGCTCATCTGGATAAGTTTTGGTGGATGTTTTAGTCAACAAGTTGAGGTGTCAGTCAGATCAACTCTCCGATTGACATTCAGACTCAGTAGAAGCTCAGTTCAGCTTCAAATCAGGCATTGATGGACTCTCCTTCAGCTACAGTGGTCTATCTCCTTGGGATTTGTGCCCCCTCTGGGCTGGGGTTTCAATTTTGTGTATAAATAAAGCATGGCTGCCTCCTTTCCGAGTTAGTTAGAACTGGGATTGAGGTGCTGTTGCTCTTGTACTGTGTTATTGTTTATTATTCTGGAATAAAGAAGCTTTGGAGGCAAGATCTATGGTGTAATGCTCTTCATGTGTGGATGGTGATTGTCAAATGCTTATGAGGTATAATCTGTGTTATTTATCATTGTTTTTGCTGGTTAATTGTTGGCCTTGAAGGAGAGAGCTCCCTCCTGTTAGGGTAAGAGTTTATTCTAGTTTGATTTATGCTCTTACTACTGCTTGTTTCAAATCTATTGGAGTTGTATGTATTTTAAGTTTAATTGCATGCTTTCGAATTATCTCTTCCAGCAGCACCTATGTTTTAACTATCTGTTTGTGAAAAGATATCTAAGTTGCAGGTGATCTCGCTTGTAGAAGAGGTTGAGCTGGTTTGCATCTTCCTCATCTTCAAGATCTTCTGAATGACATAGTCCCTCGGTGTTCCACCAAAGCAGACTCTAAGCCCTACATTCCTAGCTTCCAGCACTTTTTCTCTCTCTTTCTCCTTCAAAAAATCAATTTTCTTACCTGGTTACTGTGTTCGAAAGCTTTGTTATCATTTGGATCTGTTATATCAAAGTAAAATTTACATAGATCTGCTATTTCAAAGCTCATAGTCTAGATCTCAATTCTGAAAAGTATCATTAAGCATTCTAGATCTAGCATAAGGAAATCGTCCGTTTTGCATGGCAAGTTAAAGAAAATCTTTTTGGCATGGCAAGCCATATATATTTCATTGGCTGCACAACATTCATTCCAGCACTTGCAAGCACTCTTAATTGTTTTTCGACTCCATTTTCAAGGCACTGGTCAACTGTTTATTTCTTTCAATCTATATGTGATTGGGTGTCATTTTTGTGCTTACTTGTGATTATCTCATCATGTTATTTGTTGTTTACAATTGTTAAATCGAAACTCCTAAAAAACTTACTCTTTAATACCATCATCATACTAAATAATTTTACCTTAGTAACTTAATAGGGTCTACCCCCCTTGGCTTCGTTAGGAGTTGAGACTAAACGGAGGAGTCAAGAACAAGGTGACAGCCTTGACTCGAGACTTGCACCCAAGGACACACTGAGTGGCTTGAAGATTTATGCCACGTAACCTAGGTGTGTGAAAAGCGGCAACAGATCTTTCTTCCAACAAGGTCCTTGCATTATGCCAAACATTTTTACAAGTACAAGAATATCATTGTTAGTGATTTTGGTGAAATGGTATACTTCAAACAGTTCACTCGCCCACTCATTGGTCTATTGCAAATATTAAATTGGATCTTTCTTCCGACAAGGTCCTTGCATTATGCCAAACGGAAGTCTCTTACCTTTACCATTCGAAATGTTTTAGGGCGTTCTGAATTTTTGTGAAAATATAAGAAAACAAGGTCAGTGGTATGTGAAAATAACAGTAACATAACCTGATTGCGAGGTGTGCGAAAGTAACAGTAAGACAACCTGATTATGGATTTTTGGGCAAAAAAACAACTGAAAAATCAACAAACTCCTCATATTTCTGTGTCCTGGATTCTCTAATGTTGAATCTGTACCTAATGTCTCCTTTGGAACACAATGCAGCCCAAACAAATTCATGGTTTGTAAATGTAGCATCTGTACCCCCAACAAAAATATGGTCTCTATATGGTTGTAGAATTGCCATATAATCATGAAAAAAACATGAAGCGAGCACTCCGGAGCACAAACCTTTTCACAGCTCAAAACCTTCCCAGACAATAGAAAACAGCAGAAAAACCAAGTTTAATGAGCCCAAAACAAAAAGGTTTTAAACCCCCATCGACCGAGCCTGGATGACGGACTTGCCCAGTTTGCCCAAACTCGGCAAGTGCTTAGTCAACTTTCCGAGCCTGCTCAAACTCAACGATTATTTAGTATTTACCAAAATAGGCAAGTTGAAAGAAATGTTTTCACTCAACTTGCCAAACCAGCAAGTCCTGTAATAATGTTGGATAGTTAATAAATTGATTGATTCAATAACTACATTAATGGATTAGAAAAAACCCTACTTCTAAGTTGGTAATTTCTTGAAGGCTAAAAGATAGTAGTACAACCCTCATTGTAAATGGCTAGGGAATATAAACTTCCAAAAGATATATCTATGCTCTAAATTCATAATTATATGAGAGGCCAAATAACACTACGCACATTTGATGTATTTAAAATGCCATATAAATTCAAAAGGTTCAAAATAATTAAGAAAAAAAATACATTTTCGGAAATATATTTCAAGTGTTTTCGTTTCTTTTCTTTCTGAGGTTACCACAGAGTCCCGGTGAATTGGAGGTTTAAATCAGTCTACCACACAGCTAAGCAGTAATAAGTGCACAAATAGGCTGGAAGTTTAGTTCACTTAGAAAACTACATTATTATTTTATTGTTGTCATAATTATTATTATTTTTAGGAAAGATGCAAGTTTGAAATATTACCTGATAACAGTCACTATGCCAGCAGGCATGATCTTTGAAGTCGTCAAATATCGCTGCCCCATCACCCATGTCAATGCAGACGAGCATACTGCATCATGATGCACATCAGTATGACTAATCAAATATGTATGCCATGCCAGCAACATCTCATATCTTTCAACAGACAAAAATGCATAGGCACCAGTGCATATTAATTATGCATATAAACTGAACATCAGACCTTTTGTTTACAAACTCGTAACCAACATTTATCATCAATAGGAACTTGCACATAGTTTGCTTCTATTCAGAAGCTATGTTTTGTATTATGGCAGACAATCAGATCATCAAAGACTTTTCATTTTTTTCAACAGAGTGAGGATATTAAAAGGAGAAAAGCACAAAGGGGAGTTGTTGGTAAACCAGAGTTCAAACACAGGCAGTAAATGCAAGAATTAACGGCAATCATAGACATAAACACAAGAATTTCTGTGGTTAAACCCTCTGGTTGAGGGAAACGTCGACAGGGCAAAGTAATGGCAATTTATTCAAAATGGAGATTATTACAAGGCTTTCCTTCATTCTCTCACATATTACACACCTCTCGGGCTACATTGATTTATATTCATGATTGGATCTATTACATAGTTAAGAGAACTGCCGTGGATCCGTCACATTGTTAAGATAACTGCCGCCAGTTATGCAACTTCCACCGGTTAACGTAAACCATCCTCATTTATAAAAATAAATAATATTTGCATTAACTAATTTGTTGTCATAATTTAACAATCTCCACCTAGACAACAATTTACCTAATACTTTGCCCAGGCCCATTCATCACCTCTTTCTCAAAGCAAGAGAAGCCAAACACCACCGCAGCTTCTCTAACAGCACTGTTTTGTAAACATGTCTGCACAGTTTTCTTGAGTGTGGACCTTTTTCAGATCTGCTCCACCTGCATCAATGTCTTGTCTTACAAAATGGTACTTTATATCAATATGCTTAGTCTTACTATGATAAACCGGATTTGTAGCCAAATCGACAGCACTTTGACTGTCACAGAATACAGATATACTGTTCTGCATCCTACCAAGTTCACCCAGAAGGCCTTTCAACCAAATTGCGAATTTGCAAGCATGTGAAGTAGCAATGTATTCTGCCTCTGTAGTGGATAAAACAACCGTTTCTTGAAGCTTTGACATCCAACTGATAGTTCCACCTACAAGAGTAAAGACATAACCTGAAGTAGACCTTAATCTTGTCCAAATCACCTACAAAATCTGAATCAACATAACCGCATACAGAATCACTATTACTGTTAAAGGTGATGTAATAGTCACTTGTGCCTCTAAGATACCGAAGCACCCATTTCACTGCATCCAATGTTCTTTTCCTGGATTTTCCATGTACCTACTGACAACACCCACTGCATGTGAAATATCAGGTCTAGTACATACCATCCTATTGCATTGGCATATGGTACACTAGACATATAATCTTTTTCTTCATCACTACTAGGACATAAACCTAAAGAAAGCTTAAAATGGGAAGCAAAAGGGACATTAACAGGTTTCACATCATCCATTCTGAACTTCATAAATATTTTTTTAACATACTTTTCCTGTGAAAACCTAAGCTTGCCATTTTTTTTGTCTCTATGTATTTCAATACCTAAGATCAGTTTTGCAGCTCCTAGATCCTTCATATCAAAATTCCTAGCCATCTGAGCCTTCAACCTGTTGATCTAGTCCATGCTCTTACTAGCAATAAGCATATCATCAACATGTAACACTAGGATAATGAGTTTGCCATTCAAACTTCTGAAATACAAACAATGGTCATACTCGCTTCTAGTATAATTCTGGCTCATCATGAAGGAATCAAACTTGTACTATTGCCTGGGTGATTGTTTCAAGCCATACAATGATTTCTTGAGCTTGCAAACAATCCTCTTTTGCAATGCTGCACAAAACCCTCTGGTTGTTCCATATAAATCTCTTCATCTAAATCTCATAGTTTTGAAAATCGGTCTGACCGGTTTCGGAACCGGCCGGTTCACCGGTTCGGTACTAAACCGGGTCAAACCAGCAGGTAAATCGGATCGGTGACCGGTTAGTTACTGAACCGACCGGTTTGGTGACGGTAACTAACCAGCCGATTTCGAAACCGACCAGGCCGGTTGGCAACTTCCAGTTTTTATTTTTTATTTTTTATTTTTTTTTAAGTTTAATATTGTTTTTTATTTATTTTATGTTTTATATTTTACTAACCTATCCCTAACCTAAATATCCAACCCAACTACAAATAACATCTATCGGTCCACTTCCTATTATTTCTTTTGTTTGTTGTTTGAAGTTTGAACTTTGGACTGAGCACTAAGCAGTTTGGAGTCTTGGACGCGGTTTGGAGTGGACTGTGCAGTGTGGAGTTGCACTTGCTACAGCCGTGAGTGCTTAGTGGACAGAGCTGAGAGGAGTTGACAGTGGCACTGTGGCAGTGGAAAGTGCTGAGTTGGGTGGAGTCGGTGGACACTGCTGAGTTGGATCACGAGTGGATAGTGCTGGCAGCTGGACAGCAAAGTTGCAAACAATGTTGAAGCCTGAGAGTTGGGTGGAGTCACAGTTTATAATTTTGAAGTTTGCACTTGCAGAGGTACAAGTGTCAAGAAGTGGGTAGTCTTCATTGTTCAAGAATCAATATCAGAGATTCAGAGGTAAGTAACAAATTTATCTAAGTTTATGACATGTTTTATAAAAAAAATTAAAATTTATATTTATATGATTTAAAAATTTACCAAAAATTTGTATTTGTAATTTTGTATTAATTATTAAACAGAGATCTCTTTTGCAAAATTTTTATAAATTTAAACAGTAATTCTATAATTTATTATTTTACCAATTGGTAAAAGAGATGAAGATCCCCTATATTTTTATAATTTTCTAATTTTGTTCGTTGTTGTTTCAACTTTCAGCCTATCCGAAATGGCCCCAAAAGCAAAAGATTCGGCATGGGCCCATGCAGATGTTGTTGACGGGGTGATGTATTGCAAGTATAGCAAGAAGTTGATTAAGGGTGGTGGAATTTACAGGCTTAAACAACACTTGGCTGCCATCAAAGGGCAAGTGAAGGCATGTGAAGCTCCACTATATGTCATTGGACAAATTAGAGCTGATATGAATACTTTAAGAAGTTTGACGAGACTAAGGCTAGGCAAAGAGAGATAGAGGAAGAAGTAGGAAAGAAGAGGAGGCTTGTTGAAATGATGGGTGGGACCTATGCTTCGAGTTCAATTGAAGGCTCTTCATCTATCCCTTCTACAGATGTTAGGGATCCTTTTCAGTATATTGCACCCTCCGATACTACACAAGAGAACGGTAAATCAAAAAAGAAGGGTGGCATTCAAAGCTATTTTACATCCTCTGCTAGTGCCAATGCTTCTCAAATACCTCCAACACATGTTCAGCACACCTTAGATGACCATTGGAAGAAGAAATACAAAGAAGCTGTCTATGAGTACATAGCTAGATGGTGGTATGATGTTGATCTCCTCTTCAATGCTGCACGCTCTTCTTATTACCAACCTATGTGGGATGCTATTATAGTTGTTGGTAAGGGCTTCAAAGGCCCTAGTATGCATGACTTGAGGATATCTCTTTTGCAAAAAGAGATAGTGTCCATAGAAGAATACCTGAAGGATTTCAAACAGTCACAGGTCATAACAGGATGCACTATCATGTCAGATGGATGGACCGATCAGAAGGGTCGTACTCTCATAAACTTTCTTGTCTCTTTCCCACGAGGAACCATGTTTTTGAGATCACGTGATGCATCTGATCAGGTGAAATATGCAAATCTGTTATTTCGTCTTTTGGATGAGGTTGTTGAAGAGGTGGGTGCAAGTAATGTTGTACAAATCATCACAGATAATGCCTCTAACTATGTTCTTGCTGGTAAGATGTTAGAGGAAAAACATAAAACCATATTTTGGACTCCATGTGCGGCACATTGCATAGACCTCATGCTTGAGGACATATGCAAACAGGATTGGATCAAGGACACTACAGAGCATGCCAAAAGCATCACCAAATACATCTACAACCACGGTTGGGTATTGAGCTTGATGAGGAGACACACACAGGGTAGGGAGCTTGTTAGGCCTGCAGTTACTAGATTTGCAACTCACTTCCTTACATTGCAATCTCTCCTTTCCCAAGCACAGAACTTGGAGAAAATGTTTTCAAGTGATGAATGGAATTCATCCCAATGGGCCCTCAAATAAGATGGAAAAGACACCAAGAAAAGAATTAAAAGCTCTTCATTTTGGAAAAGAGCAGCAGAGGTTGTGGCAATTACTGAGCCACTTGTTAAGGTGTTGTGGTTGGTAGATGGGGAAAAATTGGCCATGGGCTTCATTTATGAAGCTATGGATCAAGCAAAGGAGCAGATAAAGGCAGTATACAAAGATAGAGTGGCCAAGTATGGGCTTATTTGGGAGATCATTGATAGGAGATGGAACAATCAACTCCATTGCCCTATACATGCAGCTGGGTATTTTCTTAACCCAAGGTATCAATATAGAGAGCATATTGATCCAGATCTGACTGGGGAGGTAGCAGATGGATTGTATTCTTGCCTTGAGCACATGGTCCCAAATGAGGCGGACCAATTGGAGATACATCGACAGATCAACTCTTTCACCACCGCCACAGGTACCTTTGCCAATAATGTGGCTAAGATTTCAAGAGAGGATGACCAACCAGGTAAACATTTCCATTGTTTGATTAACTTTTGTTTCTAAAGTTTAATGTTTAAAGTTTAAACTGCAATTCTTAAATTGTAAATAGTAAATGCTAAATACTGCAATTCTTAGCCAAATTTACAATCGAAATTGTTGAATTAAGTTATTAACTACCTTGACTCTTCACATTTGCAGCACAATGGTGGAAGGCATTTGGTAACCATACTAAACTATTGCAAAGGTTTTCAATTCTGGCCCTGAGTCAAACCTGCAGCTCTTCTGGGTGTGAGCGCAATTGGTCTTTGTTTGAGCGGATTCACACAAAGAAGAGAAACCGTTTAGAGCAAAAACGGTTAAACGATCTAGTCTTTGTGCAATACAACCTCCGACTCAGACGCAACCAATTGATGAGCAAAAGACCTGATACGGATCCCATTGTGTTGAATGATATAGATCCAACCTCAGATTGGGTAGTGGAGACCCAACCGCCAGAGTTTGGTGATGACATAGATGTTGAGCTGGAGAACTCGCTGGATGTTCCGTTGGGCTGCAGATCCTTTATTGCCGATGCCATCAATTCATACAGGTGTAGATGTTGAGAGAGCAGTGCCAGGCATGGCGGACACTAGCCGATCAGGACCTCATACTTATAGTCATCGACGACGTCACATTCAGCCAGTACTACTACTTCATTAGCAGATGACTTTGATCCTGAGGAGCCCACGACTGAGCCAGATCATGATGCATTTGCTAATCCTTCTGGTTCTTCTTCTAGTTCTAGTTCTACCAGTGGTGCTGAGTTTGATGATGATCATTGATGATGTATTATGTAGTTGATTATGTAGCATGTTTTTTGGACTCTCCAGGCTATATAGCCTTTACTATATAGGGCATAGCCGCCTAGGCCTCATGGATTATGTATTCTGTTCTAGTATCCTAGATATGTTACATGTATTATCATTTATGTATTGTACAGAGTACAGTCACAGACTCCAGATTACAGTACACTTTGTGCCATTTTGATATATTGACTCTTATATGGTATATACATGAGCAGATTTTGGTTATTTTGTCTTCAGTGCCTTGGAATCATGGATTATAATCTTGAAAATGTTGTTTTTCTTTAAAATTTAAATATTTTATGTATTTTTTAGCAAACTGATTCATTAAATTCAAATCAGCCGATTTATGACCGATTCATTACCGATTCCGATTCCGAATTGACCTTCGACCGATTCCGAGTCCGATTACGATTTTTTAAATATGCTAAATTTCCATGTGAGAACGTTGTTTTAACATCTAATTGCTCTAACTCTAAATCAAGCAGAACAGTTAATGCAAACACAATACAAATAGATACAAGCTTTACAATTGGTAAAAAAACCTCATGAAAATCTATACCTTCCATCTAAGAAAAACCTTTTGCGACCAATCTAGCTTTGTATCTTTCAACTTTACCATCAACTCCTTTCTTCAATTTGAAGACCCACTTGCATCCAACAACTTTTCTGTCTATAGGGAGTTCGACCAATTCTCAAGTTTTGTTTTTCTCCAGTGAATCCATTTCTTCTTTCATTGCCATCTTCCACTTTGTATTGTCAACACAATCAATGGCTTCCTGAAAACAAGAAGGTTCCCCAACAATAGTAAGCAATGCAAAAGATGAAATAAGATATGTATACCTCTTAGGAGAATGTCTCTCCCTTGTAGATCTTCTTGGTGTTGGTTGTGGAATTTCCACATTTTCCTTAATCTCTTCAGCATCTTCTATGACTTCTTTATCATCAAAAACTTCTTCTTGCTTCTTGGAGTCATGAGAAGATTGACTCTCCAATTGAATTAGTTGTTTTGATGGTACCTGTTCTTGTTCCACATCAACTTCTATATTGCCTGATTTAGTGAGAGAAGATTCATCAATAAATTACATCTCTGCTAAGGTGATTTTGTGAGCAGTAGGATTCCACAATCTATATCCCTTAATAACATCACCTTATCCGACAAAGATCAACTTACTTGATTTAGGAACTAATTTAGAACGTTGATTTTTTCGAATGAGTGCATAGGCATCACAACCAAAAACTCTAAGATTAGAATACTCACATGATCAACCTGTCCATGCTTCTTCTGGAATTATGCAATCAATTGTTGTCGATGGTGATCGACTGACTAGGTAGCATGCTATAAGCAACTCTTCTCCCCACAATTCCTACTGTGCCTTTGCATTATTGAGCATGCTCTTTGTTCTTTCAAGGAGTCTTGTTCATTCGTTCAGCAACGTCGTTCTGCTGCAGAGTGTAGACATTGGTTTTATGTCTCCCGATCCCTTCTTTCTTGCAATAGTTATCAAACTCATTAGAACTAAATTCGGTTCCATTGTCTGTTCCAAGACATTTAATGGACCTGCCAATGCTTTTCTCTACCAAAGCTTTAAACTGTTTGAATAAGTCAAATACATCATCTTTTCTTTTTAATAAATAGATCCATACTTTCCTGGAATAATCATCTATAAAACTGAAGAAATATGGCGATCCTCCATATGAAAGTTTACGCCGATAGGCGTATATATCTCATGTTTTTGGGATGGACTTCATCGAGTGGATCATCAAGATCCACCAAAATATGACAAATGTATGACTGGGATCTATTTGATCGTCGTAAGATCTTTTAACTAGCCAATTTAGTAGTGTAATTAATTAGCTATAGAACCGGCGTCTACGGGTGTGCTGATCCGGAGTGATTGCAATGTGGCAGGATAGGCACCATTCCTGTAGGATAGGTGTCATTCCTGGGTGGTGGAGGTCTATTAAGCAGAGCCACGCGTCAAATTTATAACGAACTCTAACTGAATTCTACTGGCTCTGCTTCATGGGGTTGTATATAAGAAGAATGGGATCTTAGACGTAATCACCCAGCATCCAACAACCAAGTGCGTAGTTATCAGGTAACTGTATTTTCTTTTAACATGATGAACACGATTTGGTTGCCATGTGCTATTAGTTTAACTTTCAGTTTTACTTTCACTTTTCTGTGCAGTATTGCAGCAACAAAAGGTTTCGCCATTCCTATGCGCTATTGCAGCAACAAAACGTTTCTCCATTCCTGTGCAGTATTACAACAACAAAAGGTTTCGCCTTCGAATTAGAGGTAAGCTATATTATCCTAGCCTCAACAATGGCTCTCCTGTTCTCTGCTTTCCTATGGGCTTTAGCAATTTTAAACGCATAAGGCAATTTGCAATAACTAGAATAGAATGGAATGGAACTTACTTTTACTCACGTTTTGACTTCTGTGCAAAGCTAAAGATTAACTAGAATAGAATGGAATGGAACTTACTTTTTCTCACGACTCACAGCTCATTACTGTGTAGAATAGAATGGAATGGAACTTACTTTTACTCACGTTTTGACTTCTGTGCAAAGCTAAAGATTGACTAGGAAAGAAAAGCATACGTTATCATTGTCAAAATCCAGTGTTACGGAGCTAAACCCTAATTGCCAGGTTTAATGCAATTTCTGTTAACATTATGAATAGCTAACTTCCCATAAACAAGATCGGATAGCAATTATTGGGCAGCCTTCCACTGCAAAACAAACAAAACACAACCCATCTTAATCTTTATTTGCTTTCCAGTTGTGTTTTGTTTGTTTTGCAATGTAAGTTTGTCCAATAATTGCTACCCGATCTTGTTTATGGGAAGTTAACTATTCATAATGTTAACAGAAAATTGCATTAAACCTGGCAATTAGGGTTTAGCTCCGTAACACTGGATTTTAATTTTTGACAATAATAACGTATGCTTTTCTTTCCTAGCTAATCTTTAGCTTTGCACAGAAGTCAAAACGTGAGTAAAAGTAAGTTCCATTCCATTCTATTCTACACAGTAATGAGCTGTGAGCCGTGAGTAAAAGTAAGTTCGATTCCATTCTATTCTAGTTAATCTTTAGCTTTTCACAGAAGTCAAAACGTGAGTAAAAGGAAGGTCCATTCCATTCTATTCTAGTTATTGCAAAATGTCTTATGCGTTTAAAATTGCTAAAGCCCATAGGAAAGCAAAGAACAGGAGAGCCATTGCTGAGGCTAGGATAATATAGCTTACCTCTAATTCGAAGGTGAAACCTTTTGTTGCTGTAATATTGCACAGAAATGGAGAAACCTTTTGTTGCTGCAATACTGCACAGGAATGGCGAAACCTTTTGTTGCTGCAATACTGCACAGGAATGGCGAAACCTTTTGTTGCTGCAATACTACACAAGAAAGTGAAAGTAAAACTGAAAGTTAAACTAATAGCACATGGCAACCAAATCGTGTTCATCATGTTAAAAGAAAATACAGTTACCTGATAACTACGCACTTGGTTGTTGGATGTTGGGTGATTACGTCTAAGATCCCATTCTTCTTATATACAAACCCCATGAAGCAAAGCCAGTAGAGTTCAATTACAGTTCGTTCTAAATTTGAAGCGTGGCTCTACTTAATAGACCTCCACCACCCAGGAATGACACCTATCCTGCAGGAATGACGCCTATCCTGCCACATTGCAATCACTCTAGATCAACACACCCGTAGACGCCGGTTCTATAGCTAATTGCTAACACACTGCTAAATCGGCTAACACACCTAAATCGGCTAGTTAAAAGATCTTACGACAATCAAATAGATCCCAGTCATATATTTGTCATATTTTGGTGGATCTTGATGATCCGCTCGATGAAGTCCATCCCAAAAATATGAGATATGTACGCCTATCGGCGATCCTCTGTATGAAAGTTTAGGAGACGATCCTCCATATGAAAGTTTAGGAGATGGACCCTAGAGATAAGAGTGAATATAGTTTAGGATACCTTTACTTGTGTGTTTTCCAGGTTTAAATTTATGTCTAGCTTGTTGCACCGAAGAGGCGCATTCTACAGCCCAGTATGGGAGAGATGTGTAACTCCTTTCGTGCTCATCCTAGAGTTGACACGTGTTCTTTATAAAAAAATAATAAAATATTATTAAAAATAACATTTCAGCTTAAATTAAATTTAAATTATTTAGAATTGCATATGTATAAAACAATATAAATTAGATAAACTAAAACCATAAAGTTTAAACATTGGATTACACATTTCCTCAACACTTCCACTCTAAAAAAATGTTTACACCTTGAGATATTTGATCCCTCTCAATGCTTGGTAGATCCCCTTTTAGATGGATCTATGCTGGTTTAGCATAAATGCAATGCTCACATACTTTCAAATTTAAAAAATTTTAAACTCAGGAGTAACTTTCGATCAGCAAGTACCTTCATACCTCTTTCGCTCATATGACCCAGACACTGGTGCCATAAAAGAGTAGAATCTGTTGCATCTGACGCTATTGTTGCATGATCGATTTTCGTCCTCCCTTCAAGTTCATACAGGTTCCCAACTTTATGTGCCTTCATAACAACCAAGATACCTTTTGATATCTTCAAAACTCCACCTTGAACTATGCCTTTATATCCACAATAATCCAGAACTCCCAAAGAGATCAAATTTTTTCTAAGATCAGGTACATGTCTCACATTTGTTAGTGTGCTAACAATCTCATTAAACATTCTTATTCTGATACTCCCTATCCCAACAGTTTTACATGAGGCATCATTTGCCATATAAACTATCCCGTCATTTACAGATTTATATGTAGTAAACCAATCTCGATGTAAACACATGTGATGGGATGATCCAGAATCAATTAACCAAACATGATGGTATTGTGAAACAGTTGGCATGGGAAATATTTCATCATACAATATCTCATCTTCAATACCTGAATTCTTCTCAGTTGTGTTTTCCTCCTTTGTAGAGTTCTCTTCCTTAGATGCTTGCTTTCATTTCCAAGAATCTTTTTTAAGGTGTCCAGACTTGTTGCAATACCAGCACTTCAATTTACCCTTTTTGCCTCTCGATTTTGACCTTGATGTGCTCTTTGAATGTTGTCATCTTTCAGTGGTTCTCCCTCTGACCGCCATAGCCTCTGATGTTGAGGTTTCAACATTGGACGTCTTTCGAGTTTCTTCAGAAATCAAAGCTCCCACAACTGTATCAAATTCAATGGTTTCGGTAGAACTAAAACTGATAGAGGTTACAAAATAATCCCAAGATTCAGGCAAAGAGCACAACAACAAAATCGCCTTATCTTCATCTTCATATTTCACATTTATACTATAACTGGCATAAAAGAGTATTGAAAGAATTCAAATGATCATAGATCTTTGTACCTTCCTTCATCCGTAAACTGAATAGCTGTTGTTGCAAGAAGATTCTATTTGTCAATGATTTTGTCATAAACAGACTTTCCAACTTTTCCCACAAGCCTGCTGCTGTTTTTTCTGACACGATTTGAATAAAATATCGTCGGCCAGACATAGCCAAATAGCACTAAGGGCTCTCTCATCCATGTCCACCCAATCTTCATCTGAAATGTCCGCAGGTTTCTTCGCCTTTCCCAGTAAGGCCTTTGCCACCCCTTGCTTAACTAGCATATCTCGCATCATAATTCAAAATTATTCCTCCCTGTAAACTTATCAATTTCAAATTTAGCACTCCGTGTCTTTGCCATCAGTTTCTCTGTTTTTTTTAATTTCACTTATTCCTCAAAAAACTTTTACTTGACTCAGATTTGTTAAAAAAAAATCCTTCAAAAATTTGTTGTTTACAGGAAAATTTCTTTTTTTTTAAATTCCTTCAAATAAACTTTCAAAAACTCAGACTCTTTAAATAATTTATGTTTACAAAATTGTTCTTCTCAGGAAAAAAAAATACTTTATCTATTCTGTCATTTAAAAAAAAATAGTACCCAGCTGCAGAACCCTTCACAATGGGCAGCGACTTGACATGAGAGCACTGAAATTTCAGGCTTCCTTCACAGCTCTGCTTTACAGCAGATCAAGTCTTCTCAACACAGAACTTCCACAGTCTCTCGGCTTTCACTTTCACCCGACTGCTGCTCTTTCTCCCGGCGGCTTCCAGCAGCAGACAACAGCTCTTCTCCCGTTCTGGTGGCTCAGCTTCCTTCCACGTAACAGATGAACACAGGACTTCCTTCCACACAACAGATGATGGCCACAGCTGCTCTTTCTCTCGTTCTGACGGCTCAGACTCCACCCTCAACTCTGATACCACTTGTTGGTAAACCAGAGTTCAAACACAGGCAGTAAGTGCAAGAATTAACGGCAATCATAGACATAAACATAAGAATTTATGTAGTAAAACCCTGTGGTTGAGGGAAACATCCAAGGGGAAAACTAATGGCAATTTATTTCAAAATGGAGATTATTACAAGGCTTTCCTTCATTCCCTCACATATTACACACCTCTCGGGCTACATTGATTTATATTCATGATTGGATCTGTTATATAGTTAAGAGAACTGTCGTGGATCCGTTACATTGTTAAGAGAACTGCCGCCAGTTATGCAACTTCCACCAGTTAACGTAAACCATTATCATTTATAAAAATAAACAACATTTGCATTAACTAATTTGTTGTCATAATTTAACAACTGCCAAACCACCAACCTGATTCCTCTCTCCTTTCCCCAACAATTCACAAACCAGATAAATAAAAGGAACTTGTAGTTAAATTGAACAGTTAAGGAATAATGCAATCCAAAGATCCGACCAGATATTCTGAACTTGTTGGCTATGGTAACCAGATAGAAGTTCAGACATAAAACTTTCAATAGTCCAGAATGAAGGAAAACTGCCTTTGATTAGTAAAGGAATATATTTAAGGAAAACTTATAGGAAAATACTAGGTATATAAGGAAAACTGGATTCGATATAGTAAATAATATTACCAATGGTATCTCTCTTTGCTTGATAGATTCGGGTTTAAAATGAATCTATGCTGGTTTTAATTTTTTTAGCTTTATGTAAAATTTAAAATTAAGTAGAAATTCAAATATCTTGTCTAATAGCTTTATTTAATTTTTTTTGCGCATAGCCTAAAAATTCTACGATTTGGGTCAAAATAGGTAGATTTTTCCGGCTCTAATTTGAAAAAATTCGGTCGGAATTTTAAAAAATCCAGGTTATAGCTGTCAAGTTTTGGAATTTTGGTGTCCCAAGGGTTTTGAGGGTGCTGAATCCATTTCTACCATCAAAATCGCGATTAAAACACAGCTAAATTCCAATTTTGCAAAATAAAGATTGTCGGATTCTGGCAAAAAAAGACCGTCCAGTCCAAATCATCAATTTTTTTAGACATCCCCATTTTTGTTGTTGCCACATCAACGTTACCCACATTAGGTGACAACATCTTTCCCATACTAGGCTATAAAGCACCTCACTACTCTCAGTGCAAAAAGCAACTGTACAAGTCTATTTTCCAGCTTTTAGAATTGTACCCTTGGCTGACAATATTTCATTCGCATTTCAATTTAGAAATTTTGCTTTCCAATTCCAGTCGATAAAACTCATGTTTTTAGTAACAGCTGTAAGTTCTCCCACTTTCTGAGCAGACTTCAGTTACAGTGTTATTTTTCAATCATAACAGCAGTTTTTCCAGTCAGTATATTAGCAAATATCAGCTTAGGTTCGTAAACTATATGTTAAAATATTGTAATCTTGGAAGATATTCCAGATGTATTGTTTGTATTCCTCCTTCAAAAAATGAGTTTGGTCTTGTTAGTGTCATTGAAAGAATCAATGTAAACCTCCGGATGTAAGTTGGGTCAATAGCACCCAAGTGTCAATATAATAAATGTTATTTGTGGTGTCCAGTTGGACAAGTGGGCCTAGTCAGTTAGAGAAGTCGGCCCTATTAGGTTAGAGGTCAAGTCAACTGAAGAATATAAATAGGGAGGCGCTCCCCTTCATTTGTACTCACTCACTCAAGTTGTCTTAGCAAGAGAGAGAAAGATTAGTGCACCAGAAAGAAGAGAGAAGCAGTTGTTTGGGTTTTACACTGCTCTGGTTGAGTTCTATATTGAGGAAGTTTTGCGGTGTTTTCTCCTTTGTGGTTTCCCCGGGAAAATCTATGTGTTCTTGTGTTCTTGTGTTCTTGTGAAAATCTGTGTTCTTGTGTTCTTGTGTTTCTGTGCTTGTTGTTCTTTCAGTGATCTAAGTGACAAATTGTTTTAAGATATCATCTATGCAAATTAAGAAAATTCAACATGGTATCAGAGCCACCCTAAAAGGAAGCACTGCACAGTTCGGGTTTTGTTGTTCTAAACAAATCCCTCAACAGATCAACCAGAAAAGAGGGCTCTCCCAACTCACCTCTTAAGAGCGCATCTTTTTGTGAAGACAGAACTAAATTCCAAGAATTTTCAATTTTGGCCCAGTTACTGCTGCCGGGGCAAACTAGGGTTTCAATTTTCTTGAGGTTTCACCATCAATCTCAGAAAAAGGAAGATACAGTCTACCTCGCCTCAGGGAGGCGCATATTTTCCACCATTCAACTCCACTTGTGATCCAAACTGAAAAATTAGGGTTTCTGCTTCAAACCCTAGGTCATCCAAAAGGATGTCAGTCACGAGCTGCTTTCTTCAAGTAAGTATCTTTCCTCCTTATTCCATTTGACGTTCTCAGTCTTCTAAAGATGACAAAAAATACCAAGCTAGATGAAAAGCTTGAAGGGGCTGAAAACTTCAGAGCATGGAAGTATAGGATCATGCTCATCCTCCAAGAGAATGATCTAGATAAGTTTGTGAAAGAGGAAGTGAAAGAACCAGAAGAAGTTGAAGCCAAGTCCAAGCATAAAAAGGATATGATCATAGCAAAAAGGATCACAGCTGACTCCATCAAAGATAACTTGATTCCTCAAGTATCCTCAAGGGAGACTCCAAAAGAAATGTTTGATGCCCTATCAAGTCTATTTGAAGGGATAAACATTAATAGGAAAATGACCCAGAGGAATCAACTCAAAAGTGTAAGAGCTCAAAAGCCAGAGACTATGCAGTCTTACTTTACAAGAGTAGCTCAAATCAAGGATCAGCTAGAAGCCATTGATGATATGGTTGAAGAAGCAAAGATTGTAATGACAACCTTAAATGGCCTTCCAAGAGATTGGGAAGCCTTTATCCGAGCAATTTGCTCAAGAAGGAAACTAACCAAATTCCGAAAGTTATGGGAAGAATGTGTTCAAGAAGAACAAAGGATAGCAGCCAGAGAAGAAAAGCTAAATGACAATGAGGATCAAGCCTTGACTGCCCACACCAAAGGCAAAAGGAAGAGTCATGACCATCCTCCTACGACTCAAGGGTTTAAAAGACCCAAGAGAGACTTCTCAAATTTTAAGTGTTTCACTTGCCACAAGTTGGGACACATTGCCATCAACTGTCCCATGAAAGCATAAAGGATCAAAAAGATGAGAAGGTTTCAGGCCCATGTTGCTGAAGATAGTGATCAAGAAGTTGAAGAGGAAGCAAAGAAGGATGAAGACTCCGGTGAAGAATATGTTTTAATCTCTCCTCTAACAAGATCAGTCTCACCAATAAATGACACCTGGTTAGTTGATAGTGGGGCCTCCAAGCACATGACTGGTTACAAGGAATCACTCTCTTGCCTTGAACAAAAGGAATCTCCACACAAAGTGATGCTTGGAGATGATTCCCAATATCCCATTAAAGGAATAGGAGAAGCATCCTATAAATTGAATTCTAGAAAGCCTATGAAAATGAAAGATGTCCTGTATGTCCCAGGACTAAAAAAGAATCTTCTTTCCATTTCAGCCTTAGATAAGAAAGGCTTCAAAGTTGCCTTTGTGGATGGAAAAGTCCTCATGTGGACAAAAGGTAAAACCATAGATGATGCAGTGGAGATTGGAGTTGAAGAAGGAGGACTCTACAAATTGAAGGGACATACAGATTCAGCATTAGCAACCAATACCATTAACCCATGTGAGTTATGGCACAGAAGGCTTGCTCACGTTCACTTCAAAGCTCTTCCAATTGTAAGTAAGGTTGTGACTGGTTTACCAGTTATTCAGATAGAGCATGAAGGACTATGCAAAGGATGTGCACAAGGGAAGAATACTAAGAATCCTTTTTCCAAGAAGCGATAGTAAAGCAAAAGGGATCTTAGATATTATTCACTCAGATATCTATGGGCCAATGCAAACCACTTCATTAAGTGGGTACACCTACTATGCTTCTTTTATTAATGACTACTCCCGAAAGACCTAGATATACTTCTTGAAAAAGAAGGATGAAGTGTTTGAAATATGCAAGGAGTTTAAGGCCCTAGTAGAAAACCTCTCTGAGAAGAAAATAAAGATTCTGAGGTCAGATAATAGAGGAGAGTTCACTTCAAATGAATTCAATGATTTTTGCAAAGAAGTCGGGATTAAGAGGGAGCCCACCATTCCCTATAATCCAGAACAAAATGGTGTGGCGGAAAGGAAGAATAGATCTATCCTGGAAGCTGTGAAAGCTATGATACATGGTCAAGATCTTCCAATGTACCTGTGGGCAGAAGCAGCAAAAACAGCAGTATATGTACATAATAGAATTTCCCACAGTACCCTTGGGAAGAAAACTCTAGAAGAAATGTTTTCCGGAGAAAAACTAGAGATAAGTCATCTAAAGATATTTGGTTGTCCTGTTTACATTCACATTCCCAAGAAAAAAAGGTCAAAGTTAGATCCTTCAGGAAAGAAGGGATTGTTCGTAGGATATAAAGAACAATCAAAAGCTTATCGAATATATATCCCAAGATACCGTCAAATTGAACCTAGCAGAGATGTCACATTTGACGAAGATACATCCTTCAGAAAGTCAAAGAAAGATAAGGAAGATGAAGAGGAGCATGAAACTCCCAAAACTGTTGAGTCCTAAATCAGTCGAAGAAGAAGTCCAAATACCTGAAGAGCATGATATGACAGAACCTCAACTACCTGAAGATTTACCAAATGAGTTGATTTCTCGAAAGAGAAAACCTGCTTGGGCTCGTGAATAAATTGAAGAAGCAAAAAGACATGGTGTTCCTGAAGGAACCATCCGAGAAAGGAAAAATCCAAAGTCATACCCCGGTTATATGGCTTTGATGTGTGATCTAGTTGATAAAGAACCAACATGTTTTGAAGAAGCAATAAAACAAAAAGAGTGGGTTGATGCAATGGTCAAGGAATACCAATCCATTATAAAGAATGATGTGTGGGAAGTAGTGCAAAGACCGAAAGACAAGTCAGTGGTATCATGGAAGTGGATATTCAAAACTAAACACTCAGCAGATGGAAGTATAGAAAAGTATAAGGAAAGATTTGTAGCCCAAGGATTCTCTCAGAAAGAGGGAATCGATTATGAGGAGACCTTTGCACCAGTAGCTAGATACACCTCAATCAGAACTATCCTTTCCTTGGCATCCAACATGAAGTGGAAGCTCCATCAAATGGACGTGAAGACGACATTTCTAAATGGCTTAATTGAAGAAGAGGTATATATCGAACAATCGCAAGGGTTCGAGATTAATGATTAGAAGACTCATGTAGGTAGACTAAAGAAGGCGTTGTATGGACTAAAGCAAGCACCCAGAGCGTGATATGGAAGGATCGATGGATTTCTGAAGAGCTTAGGCTTTACTAAAAGTAAAGCAGAATCCAACCTCTACTATAAGGTTGATGATGATGGAATTATGATTTTGTTACTGTATGTAGATGATTTGTTCTTGACAGGAGAAGATAAGCCTATTATCGAATGTAAGAAGAAGCTTGCTGCAGAGTTTGAAATGAAAGACCTTGGAATGATGCATTACTTTCTAGGTCTTGAAGTATGGCAATATCCAAATGAGATTTTCCTAAACCAAGGAAAATACACTGTAGAAATCTTTAAAAGATTTGGAATGTTAGATTGTAAATCTATGACTACTCTGATGACCACAAGTTTGAAGCTATTGAATGACAATACTTCGGAAGCAGTCGATGCCAACTTATATAGACAAATTATTGGTTCACTGATGTACTTAAGCAATACAAGACTAGATATATGTTTTGCAGTAAACACCTTAAGTCAGTATATGGTGAATCCTAAACACGTTCACCTTATTGGGGCAAAACATGTGATGAGGTATTTAAAGGGAACTTTAGATTATGGGCTCAGATATGCATCTAGCGGTGAGATCAAATTACATGGATATGCAGATTCAGATTGGGGAGGAAGTGCCAAAGATAGAAAAAGTACATCAGGATGTTGTTTTAGTCTGGGATCAGGCATGATCTCTTGGTTCAGTAGAAAGCAGACCAGTATTGCACTTAGTACGACAAAGGCTGAATACATTGCAGCATGTTCAGCATGTAGCGAAGCAGTATGACTTCAAAAGATGTTAGTAGGACTATTCGATGCAGAGATGGATGCTACTAATATCCTTTGTGATAATCAGAGTTGTATTAAGATGACGGAAAATCCTGTGTTTCATGATAAGACAAAGCACATTGAAATCAGATATCATTTCATCCGAGATATGATTCAGAAGGGAGTTGTGAAGCTCAAGTATGTTCCTAAAGAAGAACAAGTAGCAGATGTATTGACTAAGCCTCTGGCTCGTGTAAAGTTTGAATACTTTCGAGACAAGCTTGGTGTGGTCCGAATGGACCTCTCTTGAAAGAGGGAGTAACAGTAGATGGATGATGGATGTCGTGGTGAGTAGCTCAGTCTAGAGGAGGGTAAGTCTGGCTAGGCTTGTTTGGCCCAAAAGGGTTAGTAAGCCAAACGAGGCATGTTGATCCTAGGGGGATTAGTATGTCTGGCTAGGCTTGTTTGGCCCGAAAGGGTTAGTAAGCCAAACAAGGCTTGTTTGGTCCCTAGGGAGATCCATCTATCTAACTAGGCTTGTTTGGCTCGAAAGAGTTAGTAAGTTAGACAAAATGCCTGGGTGGATCTACCAGAGAACTCATTGTGATGTTGCTCCGAGACGTTGAAGGGCAAGATGTATCCTCGGTATTGTTATACTGTTGGTTGTTGATGATTGTTGATGATGGTTGTTAAGATGTTTGATGATTGTTGAGATGATTGCTGCAGTATTGTTATATTGTTGATTGTTGATGATTGTTGATAATGGTTGTTGAGATGTTTGATGATTGTTGAGACAATTGTTGTAGTATTGGTATACTGATGATTGTTGAGATGTTTTTCTATGATTGTTGAGATGTTTGATGAGATGTTTTGTTCAATATTGTTGTATGTTTGCTTCAGTATTGATGATTGATCGGTTGATTGATTGAGTTAGTACCAGTGATGTTACATTGATGACTGTTGATGTATGTTACTTCAGTATTCCTATAATGATGATATTATCGATGTTCCAGCATCTCTATGCTGATAATGCAGATGATGATCTAGCATTAGTTGTTGTTTAGCACTAACAGGCTAATGATGTTATTAGTATCCATGCACAGATGTTGCAGATAATGAAGTTACAGATGATGTCTCAATATCCACATACTGATATTATAAGAAGATGATTCAATATAGAAGATGATCCAGTACTCATACAGTGACGAGATAGAAGATGATCCAGCATTTATACCCTGACGAGATAGACGATGGTTTAGTATTCACATACTGATGCTTCAAGAAGAAGACCTAGGAAGATGACTCAGTATTCACATACTGTTAAAAGAGGATCCAGAAGATGATTCAGTATTCACATACTGATACTATAGAAAATAATCCAGAAGATGATAGAAGATGACTCAGTATTCACATACTGTTAAAAGAGGATCCAGAAAATGATTCAGTATTCACATACTGATACTATAGAAAATAATCCAGAAGATGATAGAAGATGTCCAAGTACGTACGAAAGACGAAGATTACAGAAGTTGATCCAACCAAGATCAATGATGAAGATGAAAGATGATGTTCCAAAAATTCCTATGACATATAGAGTTTCACCGGACAGTTGTACAATTGTAGTAGCAGTTGTTGCTATGGTTGAATACTGTTGGCCTCTTTTCCTTACCTACAAGACCTAGGTTCAACAACACAAAACCAACAAAACACCCAAAGACATCGGCCCGACAAAGCAAGCTCAGTCGACAACACCTGTGAGGCAGGCGCAGTCTCACCCGAGATATCTTAATGTATAACTGCCAGAACCATGTTTCCGCAGTTGGCGAGGGAGTATAGTCCCTTGGCGCGCGGCCAAGGCGCTCGACAGACATGGACGAATGGAGTCTTTCACTACTCAACAGTGGAGCAACAGTGCGACACAGCTGGTTCCTTTAAAGCAAATGACTGTGATGCAACTTATATCATGACTTAACTGTGCTTAAACATGAAATAATACACAATGCTCGACAATTTTTAGATATCCATTCATTCACTACATTCATCAATATTGCAACATTCATTCATACAATAACTGTAACTAATGGAAGATAATCAAATATTCAACATTGACAGTTAAACATTCAACCATTCACATTCAACATTCAACACAGGTAATAACGTGGAAACCCATCTGGGAAAAACCACCAAGGTGCTCTTCATCTGGCATGAGAAATATATGTAGCACATTGCAGTCTGCGAATTACAGATTGTTCTTAAGATATGTCTTTGGCTCAGCACTTCTTGCTCTCATGCTCTCTAGTTTATTCTTCTATCTACTCCTATTGATCCACACACAGCCTGAATCGACTCTTCTACTTTATTGTTAGTGCACTCAGTTGCAGATTAACTCCTACAAAACGGTCTGCCCACTCAGCTGCAGATCCGCAACTCAACAACCTTCTACTATCAGACTCCTCTCTGATTTCTCTACACTAACTTAAACTACCTCTTGAAGCTAACCCTTCAAGCTAACAACAAACAATACTGAAGCTAACCCTTATACAGAGTGGGTTCCTCCTATTTATAGTATTTACAAGCCCACACAGGGTTGACTGCGTACAGCTCAGTTACTACAGACTCAAGTAGCTACAAAATATCTTCTATTACATTAATGCCAGCCCATACCTAGCCGCAAAAATCCTGTATTTCATTAACCACAGCCATAACTAGCCACGGAAACATCTTTTAGCCCATCTGTATAGGTCATAAATAGCCGCAAAACTGTCCTTTAGTCTTCTGGCGGCTCGTTCTTTTGCAGTCTTCCTTGACTTGCACCTGTTCAGCCTTAACTCTTCTACCTACCTCTTCCATCGACTCGGATATGCTCTCCTCGTCGCAGCTTCCTCTGCTCTGCACTTGCGCTTCTTCCTTTACCTGCTTTTCTCCGCCGCACGCCCGCTTTACCTGTCTTGCACTTGCACGTTCGATTCTTCCTTGCACACTTTTCCTGGCCCAACAGGCCCCCAACACTCACATGTGGCTCGTCCCGAGCCACTAAGCAAAATTTGAAGTGTCTACAAAATTCAAGCTTCTGATGCAAGTTGCACCACAGGACCAACCTTGTCCTGGAATTTCTGCAAAATTTGCTGCACCTAGGCAACATCCGCGGTGACCTCTTCAACTTGCTTTGCCAACTGTTCTACACAGTCGAAACTGATATGTTCCGACTGCCCTGCTTCCAATGACTGAGTGATATGTTGAATCTTCTGTTGTACAAGCTAAATAAGCCCTGTAACCCATTCTACTTCCGACTGGTGTGTTGTCACTTCATCATTTCTTCTCTTCTCTTGATCGCGGAGACCTTGGACTTCCTACTGGAGCTGCTTCAACTCAGCTACTTTTGCAACCTTCTCCTTAAGCGGCAGCTTCTTCATGTCTGCCTTGACCGTTGCAATTTTCAGGTCGGTCAGCCTGCCGCACTTCTTCCTTGATCTTTTCCACTGCTTCGTCTTCCAGAAGCAATCCCCATGTCGCGGAGACGGCTTCAACTGCCTCAGTGCAGAGTTGTTATCCTTGCCTTATTCTTCCCACAGCCTTGGATGCTGTATTCCTGCGTTCTTCAAGCACCTCAGAAGGTGTGCTTGGTATCTGTTGCACCTGTAGCTCCTCGACTTGTTTCCTGAGTTCCACCGCAATCCACGATAATCGTCCAACCTTGGCAACTGAATCCTCATCTTCTTGGCCTTCTTCAACGGGGAACTTTGCAACTGCGCTTTTGATAGCTTCTGCTAGTGTAAGCCAGCTCTGTTCACGTGCTTCGATCTCCTGATCCTTCTCCTTAAGGAGGACCTTGCGCTCCTTCCCCTTCCTTGTCTTCTTGGCTGCTTGATACGCCACCGCATTTTCTCTAATGCAGAGTTCAGTGGCAGCCACATACTGAATGGAGAATACATCAGCCAATGGTAGCTTTGAAAAACCCAGCGTTAGCGTCCCCATTGCCTTAAGAACAATGTCATACTCTTCAGTGCCTAACTATAGTGCTTGCGTCGGCAATTCAATCTTGAGGGGCGGCAACAGCATTGGAGCGGCTAAACTGTCTTCGGGGTCCACGCCATACATCTCAGCCTCGACAGTGGTTTTTACTTCGTTAATGGCCTCTGTGAGCTTATTGAGGTGCTCAGCAACTTGACCGGCCACTTGCGCCTGCTGTGCAATAAGACCCTCCAGGCTGCTCTTGGCTACTTCCGCGACAGTGTTTGCAAGTAGGCCTATGTCTTCTTTATCTAAGTGGACAGTATTGGACATTTTGTCAGCTTTCTCTTCTTACGCGGGTGTGTGCGCTCTTTTTCCTGTTCTTGCCGCTGGGTCCACACATCCTCATCAGTAGGTGTGCCTTCTGAGTCATCATCGCCAGAGTTGTGATGACTATCATTATCGTCGGAACTCAGCAACTAGTTGTCTTGCCCATCGCCACCATCATTGCCTTTCCCATCATCTTGGTCATTATCTTGACCATTCCCTTGGTCATTTCCTTAGCCCTCGCCTTGGCCATTTCCTTTCTGATTTCCTCCTTGGTTTTCGCCCTAGTCCATCTGCACATCGCCCGGTACATGCCATTCTTCAGGCCAATCTTGGACGACTGTGTCTAGATCCGCATCAGTGATCATAAACCCTACCTGGTGCGCTTGCTTGGCCGGGTCCCGCCGCGGCTCTAATATAACATTGTGGGCACCGACCTGAAAGGCTATAAATGACGAGTATTTCTGCACTATCTCGGTTGCTATTCTGTGTGCCTGCTTTATGACATCGCGCAGTGCCTCGCCGTGCAGAAAGAACTCAATGTTGTTATCCTTCTGCCTAATCTTGTCGTCCTTATCCTCCCAGAGGTTCTGATACTTTGTGCCAAGGCAAAGCACTAGGACATCTAGTGACTGGTAGTCGAGTGGGTCTGACCAAAGAATAAAGGAAATCGAAATGAGCAACCAGGAGTAGTGAAACTTGGCTTTGTCCTCCACCTGCGCTTGCTCTGCATCATCTATCAGCTCATTCAACAAGTATTGCGACCAATTGAAGATTACGCCCGTTGCGCACTATTCTGTGAGTTCTACCGCTCCAGCGGTGCACTTAGTCAGCCTCATCTTGCGCAACAGCTTGCAAGATAGGATTTTTGCTGCAAATCTTACTGTGTTGTCCTCTATAGGTGCAATGAGGAATCCCCAACCTGCGCGCTGAAGATTATATTTCTGCTTTATCTTGGACGTATCTCTGTTTGGACGTAGATACAGCGCAGGGTCTTCTCCTACCTTCGGTAGACCCGTTATTGACGAGATGAGCTTGACATCAACAGGGTAGGGTCGATCAAGCCATAAACATCCCCTGTGAAAACACACGAGGAACTGTCGAACATATGTAGTTACCTACGTGTTGTGCCCAAAGTGCGGCATGAGCAGCAAATTTAACAAGCCCGCTCCGTCTACACCGCTGGCCCACTCCATTGGTATTACGAGCTGGGGCTTAGGCGGCACAGTGGGAATCGTAACCATATAATTTTTTCTTTCTAAGCCCGCCTGCTTGCGGGTATCAATATCCTCAAACTGCAGCTTGGCCAGCTTCGGCAACATATTCAACAGCAAGGGTACATCAGTAGGGATCCGGGGTGTCGCTAAAAAGGAGCGCGCTTTCACCGGAAGCTTCACCTCCCGTGCCTCAGCTCTCCTTGGCCAAACATAAGGAGGTAGCAGGCTCTGTTCTTCAATGCTGGCGCTCGCATCCCTTCGTGGTGGCGGGTCTGGTGCGTCCTCCCCAAGCATGTCCTCAGCAGGCATATCCATAGCAGCCTTAGCCTTGCGTTTCTTTGAGAGCTTCGGTCTTGAAGATTTTGGAGCTTCTCTCGACAGTACGACCGGTCGTGGACCTGTAACTGGTGGATTAACAGGCGGATTCTGAATGAGGTTCGGCACAGGGCCCGAACCAGAGGGTGGAACAGGGGCCGAACCAACCGCAGGAGCTGTCTGCTACCTTGGTCGCAGCCATCGTTTCCAATTCTTGTTCCTGCTGCTATACCTCTGGCGACACAATTTCTTCTTCAATCGAACACGGTGAAGCGATAGTCACGCTAGATTGCTCACTAGCGCAGGAAATTTCAATAACCATTAGCTTCGGCTCTCAATCTCAAGCTCTGGTTCGCTCTAGTTCTCTCTGTGCAAGTAAACTGAACCTTGATGGCGAAGCCTGGTTTTTATAGGGGTGCGCTCTTCCTGTAGGTGATCATTGCATGGCAAATCAATGTCTTGTCAATCACATGGGCTTCTCGTTCGACGCATTCCACATTAACTCACCTACTCGAGTTCTGAGCTGTACCTGTCAGGATAGTTATGGCAGTTACGACGGATACGACTGATGGGACCAAAAGCAAGACGCCATTCTCCTCGTACTTTGTCAAATTAATGACACTTTGCTGTCATAACCGCCTATATCTTCCCAGGTATCCGAGCTTTAATGACAGCCAGTTGTCATTCCCGCTCTTTACTGCGATTTACCTGTTTCCATCACAGACGTGTGATAGTACAATTTCCTTCCCTTTCCTCTCTCTTTTTTTTTTTGACACGACCTTACCCAGGCATGTCGCGACCATCATAGTAAGGTTTCAGGCGACTGCCATTTACCATTCCTGTGATGTACGTTCCATCTAGCTTCTGCAATTTTACTGCGCCGGCGTCAGTGATATGCACGATCATATATGGCCCTAGCCAATGCGCCTTTAACTTCCCTGGATGCTTGAAAAATTTATTGTCATACAGCAAAATAAGTCCTCCAACTTTGAATGACTTAATCTTGATATGGCAATCATGCCATGCTTTCTGCCTCTACTTTTCGATGGTCTGATGGAATCCTGCGACAAAGCCTTCCTCCTCCATCTGAACGAACTGTGACAACCTTTTCTCGACAGCATCTCCATCGGTCATTTCCGTCAGGGCAGCAATCCTTAGGCTTGGCACAATGTACTCCATTAGCACAACAGCTTCTTGTCCATACACCAATTTGAATGGGGTGTGTCCTGTCAGTCACTTGCAAGTGGTGCAGTACGCCCATAGCACAGCTAAAACTTTCTGATCCCAGTCATCTCGACGCACGTTGCACACCTTGGTTAATGCATTCTCCAAAATCTCGTTGAAGGCTTCAACTGTTCCATTCGCCTGAGGATGATAGGGTGTAGTCTTCTTATGTTGAATTTGGAACTCTGCAATAAGCTCAATAATCATTTTGTTAACAAAGTATGTACCTTGGTCAATGAGTAGAATTTTCTGGCAGCCAAATCTTGTCCCCACATTTTCAAATAAAAACTTCACCGCAGTCGCAGCGGTGCAATCTTTAACAAGCGCGGCTTCAGCACATCTGGTTAAATAGTTTGTTGCAGCGATAATGTAGTGCGCGCCAGTCGTCTTCCCCGGTGGGTTGATCGGTCCAACAAAATCAACAGCCCACTTATCAAAGGCTTGAAGGGTTATCTGGGGCGCAAGCGACATCTCGTCGTGACGTGACAGTTTTCCTGTTCTCTGGCAGATATCACAACGCCGGCAGAAGCTCTTAGTGTCCAAATGTATGGTTGGCCACCATAATCCTATTTGCAGTATCTTGCACACGGTTACCTTTCCAGCGTAGTGTCCTCCTGCGACACCGACATGTGCTTCACTCATTATCCATTGTCACTCATAGTCAAAGACACACCGTCGTAATATTTCATCGGCGCCCAGCTTGTACAGATGGCCCGCAATCAACGTATAATCAGCAGCTTTAACGACCAAATGTTTCTTTTGGTTAGTGGAGAATCCTTCAGGCGCGTAGCCTGTGCTCAGGAAGTGGATGATAGCATTGAACTCCTTGTTATGATCCTCCATCATGGTGACTGCAAACAATTGCACGACAAGCAAGTTATCCTCCAGACTGGTTGGTTCTTCACCACTTTCTATCCTTGATAGATGATCAAGCCCGACATTCAGGCGACCAGGTTTAACTATGACCTCAAATTCAATTTCCTGAAATAGGAGAAGCCATCGACAGATCTTCCCCCCCAACACTGGCTTGTTAACTAGGTATTTTAGAGCCGAATGATCAGTGTACATTTTGAAATGTCCACCCAACAAGTAGTCAAAACTTTTGCAGCACATAGACCATGGCGAGGCCTTCTCTCTCTATCGTCGTGTAATTTTTCTTTGTCGTCAACAGTTTTGTGCTAGCAAAAGCAATAGGATGGTCAAGCACACCATCACCTGGTTGCGTCAAGATTATGCCGAGCGCGACAGATGACGCGTCGACATGAACATGGAATTCCTTCATCCAATCCGGAAATACAAGTATTGGCGCAGTGGCCATCTTGTTCTTTAATTTATCCAAGCTTTCCTGACAAGGTTCCATCCACTGAAACTTCGCATCTTTCTTCAACAGTTTCTCCATAGGTGTAGTTATCTCTACATATCCTCTGATGAACTTCATGTAGTAGTCAGTGTGTCCTAAAACTGGTCTGAGTTGCGTGACTGATGTAGGCAGTGGTAAGTCAAGAATAATCGCAACTTTCGTTGGGTCGACCAAAATTCCGTCGCGACACACGACATGACCCAATAGCACACCAAATGGTGTGCAAAAAATACATTTTTTTGAATTAAGCGCGATCTGATACTGGCGGCAGCGGCCGAACATCATGCGCAGACTCTCAATATGGTCTCTTACGAGACCAAACACAGTCCAATCATCAAAGTAGACCTCAAGAAATTTATGTATGAAATCTTTAAAAGCAGAAACTACTATTCTAGAAAAAATAGCAGGTGCATTCTTTAGTCCAAATGGCATTACCGTATACTGGTAGCATCCCCATTCTCTGACAAAGGTCGTTTTGCGGCAATCCTCCTTCCCGATTCTGACTTGATGATAGCTAGAGAAGCCGTCTGTGAATGAATACATCTCTTACCCTCCGACACTTTAAAGTACTTCATCTGTAAATGGTGTTGGGAATGCATTGTGCAGGCATGAGTCGTTCAGCTTCCTTAGGTCAACACACATCCTGACTTCACCTATTGTCTTCTTATCTTGGATCACTATCGGGCTGATCCACTCTGATTCCTCAACAAGTTCAATTATCCCTGCATCGAGCATGCGATCCAATTCTACTTTTACTTTCTCTTTATACCTTGGATTCAATCTATAAGGTCGTTGTTTGACTGGTTTAGCATCTTTTTAAAGGGGTATTTTCATTTCTCCCAAGTCGTCGATTATTCCCTTCATCTTTGAGAAATTGGTAGGGAATAGGTCCTGATACTCATGTAGCAAGGTCTGTGATATTTGCCACCGTCTCATCATCCCAATAATCTCCTATATTGGCGTACTTTGGGTTCTCTGGCAAGTCAATGTTTACTTTCTTGATTTTCAGTAGCTTAAGGAACTAGTCGCTGGAAATACCACTACCTTCGACTTCGCACGTACCCTCTGATTCTAGTATGTTTATATTAGTTGGATCATCATCTGGTTCTCCAACCAAGTTGTAACAAGCCATCCATTATTGGATGGTCGCGCTGCACTGGTTGGAAGTTGCTACTTCGACAAGGATTTCTGCAAATATTTTCTCCTTGATCGTCTGAAGCGCAGCATCAACTGTAGGTTGCTCATCAGCAAATTCAAATGTGTGCGTGAATTGCTTAGCTAGTCCTTCCCAATCCGGAGTTCCTTGTCGCAATTCCATGGATGTATACCAGCTTCTGGGTGTCATTTCCAATGTATGAATGAAATGATGGGCCCATTCCTATCACGGGTATTTTTCAAATGTTGTGCGACACTGATTAATGTGCTCAACAGGGTTTGACAGCCCTGTGTATTTCTGACTCGCGACATTGACTTCTTCGTCGAATCTAACTTCCAGCAATCTTCTGCATTGTGGCCATTCTGATATGGATTGCTTATGTGTACCCCACCATCTGGCAAGCGTAGCCTTTAATACATAGTCCAACGCAAACAAGCGTTGCGGTTCTTATACCATTCCTTCAAACTCACTGAGGAAGGTCGCAAGATTAGGAAAGCCCTCATATGTGGGTAACTCCCGCAACTGATTCTCCACCCGTTGCATGGATTGGGTAACTCTCGCACATCGCCTCATAAAGACTTCATGCAATTTATTCTGCCAATTCTCTAAGGCCTCTCCTAAGTCGAATGTGCAGGAACTAGCACTCTTCCAGCTCAGGTTTCCATCTGTTGTTGGGTTGATGTAATCTTCTTGTAAGGCAGTGACATTGTAGATCTGGTCGAGATAATCACCCTGTCCCTCATTGTAGACAGGCTCGACGTATCTTTGTCCCTCTAATGGATCAATGGGCGACACTACCCTTATCTCATCATCTTCGAAGGATAAGATCATTTTCTTGAAATTGATAATGGTCTGATTATCTATGGCCCAATCTATCCCCAAGAGCGTGGGGTATGGGTTTGTGTCGTCGACAATGTTAATGACTTCAAAGTCTGCAAATGTGCGCAACCCCTCAATGTCAACAGGGACTTGACTCAACCTACCAATTGGTAGGGCCTTCGCCTGATTTGCAAGTCGCAACTGGACAGGGAACCAGTCCAAGCGCGGCTTGCCCTTGCTCTCCCAAGTTTGTCGCGTCAAAATATTGACGCCCGACCCCAGATCTAGAATGATGTAATCCATGTCATAATCCTCTATCTGCGCAGTCATTCTTAACTCGCGCCCGATTTTGAATTTCTTCTTGACATGGTTAACCTTCTTTCCAGGTTGCGACTCTTCTAGAGTTTCTTCTATCAGTGCTTGTAGTTCTGTGATAGCATCTTTATCTTGAATTAGCGCTAAGCAACTTGACAGAAACGACTTGAGCTTACTAACCTTTTTCAGAATTTGCTTCTAGAATAGTTGTTGAAAGCGTTTAGGCATCTCCCTGACTTCAGCTGATGTCAACGGTTGTTCTTGATCCACAAAATCCGGTGGTACATCCAAAAATACTTGCTTTTGTTTTTTAACGTCGAATGGTACTTTCTTCTGTGTTGCAGGTCTCACCTGCGGCTTCGGTCGCGGTTGTTCTTGCGATATATCCTGATCAGCTTCGATCGCAACACCTCCTCGTGTTACGACAGCAACACTCGGTTCTCTCAGCTCAACAGCAATCATTTGAACATTAAGGTTAGGATTTGGATTCGGATTCAGCGCAGGGTTAGGACCCGTGATGGTCCAAGCGTGCCACTTCGCAATCAACTGCAGACATTGTTCCACATTATGGTCCTGCGCTTTGCAATATGAACATGTCTTTGCAGGCTCTTGGCAATCTCTAGCATAATGGCCCGGTTGTCCACATTTATAGCATGTATCCTGACCTCTTCCTCTGCCAAGTCCTCCTCCTCTTCCTCTGAAGTTTCCACCACCCCTTCCCTAAGGGTGTGGTTGCTGTTGTGGGTACTGATTGTGCTGATGTTGCGGTTGATATTGGTTCTGTGGTGCATACTAGTTATGAGGCGAATACTGATTCTGGGCGCATACTGCGGTTGATACTAGTTTGGTGGGAAAGGCACAAGCTGGTAGTGCGGTTGCGCCTGTTCAGCCTGAACCTGTCCATCGTTCTTCATCAAGTAGGTGTCTATCGTCTTTTCCTTCAAGAGTTGGTATGCTCTGCAATCCTTCTCTTCATGCCCTACTAACTTACAAAATTTGCAGAAAAGGTTTGTTGGGGTACTTACCATCTTTTACAAGTATAGACACTCCTCATCGCGATGTCCTCTAGTCTGGCATATGCGGCACCAGGGTAGTCCATGGGAACTCAATGGGTTCAGCGCACCCGATGAGATGTAGTTCATGTAGGTCGGACAATTATCCTTGGTGTGTCCATCCGCTCTGCACTTCATACACCATAATCTTCTTGGGCTTCCTTGCCCTTCTTGATATCCGGAAGTCATATTGTCAGATTAGCCAACTGCGACTGAATCTGCACCATTCCTACGGCACCATCTCCGATTGGCGAGGCTTCCAACTTCATTGCTAATTCCAACGCTTTTGTCTGTAATTCAATCTTTTGTTGCATTAATGGACCTCGGATGTGTGGTAGTAGCACAGCAATAAACCGCTCTTTATGCTGCACATCCGACATTTGGAAACTAACTTTGGCCATCAAAGTTTTAAACCGTTGGTCAAAGTCCCATACGGGTTCTACCAACGATTGTTTTATCTCCTTGATCTCGGTGATACACTACGACTCAGATTTAGGTTTTATGAACTCACAGATCATTGCGAGTCAGATCTCTTCAAGGGTCTTTTGTGGGGTTCCTGGTGGTACTACGCAGAACTTCATAAACCAGTCTAGCGCATGACCCCTCATAGTCGTGATCATCTGCGCCTTCTTTAGGTCTGCGTTATGAACTAGGTGAACCATCCAAACAACTTCACAGAGGAACCAATGTTGCTCTGGATCCTCTGCCCCATTCCCATTGAATGTGGGTAATCTAATATCATGCCTGGCCATTGCGTTGGCGTCGGGGTTGTCTGATGAATAATTTAAGGGAGGTATACCCTCTCGCGTGCTAGTCGCAACACTAGCACTATCAGTATTAACAACTCTTTCAGGAGATGAGGCTCTAGACCTTACCTCTGGTGATACTCCAGGTGTGATGTAGTTGCATCCTGATTTTGGTGTCTCTGCAGATTCTTCAGACTCTTCCGCTCCTTCAGAAATCAGGATATAGTCTTCCTCTTCGTCGCAAGACCCTTCATCTAGCCGCGACTCAACTTTGTAGTCACTTTCTCCGAACAAACTAGGACTTGTCTTTCTCCTCTTTCCAGACCTGAATCTCCTTCCACTCCTTAGTAATCCAGCTTCTAATTCAGGTTTTGTACTTCCTAGGAACATCTCAGCTCACCATTTCCCATTTTCTCTACAGATCGTCCACGACATATCCCCTCCTCTAGATATGTGGCTCAACTACTCAACTGCAGGATACCCTTCTCATATACGAGAATCTTGATGCATGTTCTTATAGATAGCAAGTACCTTCTTCGCGGTCCTTGAAAAAAAAATCTTTCAGCCTCACTATATGAGGTTATCGTCTCTACTGCAAACTCAGTAATATACCCTTGCAAAATACCGTCAACCCAAAAATCAACAGCTCTAGAGATGGGGTTACTTACACTAGTTATCCCGCGAACCAACTGATCACTCCACTCCACCGCTTCTCTTCTTTGGAAATTTGTTTGCCAAGTTGCCAACCTTGACAACCACTCATGCAACACAATGGGAAACTCTACAAAGAAGATCTCGTGAATATCACAGAGTATATGTACCGGTCTAACCAGCTTTCTGCGCTCAACCGTGATCCTACGCTCTCTTCTTGCGCAAAGGTTAGCGTCTTAGACTCCAACCAATCCTCTATTTCCTTCTTTGTTGGATGCCACAGCATCTCCCTCGACTCAAATGATTAAAGGTCCCGACAACAGAACCATTTGTTGGCCTCTTTTCCTTACCTACACGACCCAGGTTCAACAACAACACAAAACCAACAAAACACCCAAAGACATCGGCCTGACAGAGCAAGCTTAGTCGGCAACACCCGCGAGGCAGGCGCAGTCTCACCCGAGATATCTTAATGTGTAACTACCAGAACCACGTTTCCGCAGTTGGCGAGGGAGTATAGTCCCTTGGCGCGCGGCCAAGGCACTCGACAGAGATGGAGGGATGGAGTCTTTCACTACTCAACAGTAGAGCAACAGTGCGATGCAGCTGGTTCCTTTAAAGCAAATGACTGTGATGCGACTTATATCGTGACTTAACCGTGCTTAAACATGAACTAATACACAATGCTCGACAATGTTTAGATATCCATCCATTCACTGCATTCATCAATATTGCAACATTCATTCATACAATAACTGTAACTAATAGAAGATAATCAAACATTCAACCATTCACATTCACCATTCAACATAGGTAATAACGTGGAAGCCCATCTGGGAAAAAGCACCAAAGTGCTCTTCATCTAGCATGAGAAATATATGTAGCACCTTGCAGTCTGCGTATTACAGACTGTTCTTAAGATATGTCTTTGGCTCAGTTCTTCTTGCTCTCATGCTCTCTGGTATATTCTTCTATCTACTCCTATTGATCCGCACACAGCCTGGATCGACTCTTCTACTTTACTGTCTGCGCACTCAGCTGCAGATTAACTCCTACAAAACGGTCTGCGCACTTAGCTACAGATCTGCGGCTCAACAGCCTTCTACTATCAGACTCCTCTCTGATTTCTCTACAATAACTTAAACTACCTCTTGAAGCTAACCCTTCCAGCTAACAACAAACAATACTAAAGCTAACCCTTATACAGAGCGGATTCCTCCTATTTAAAGTATTTACAAGACCACGCAGGGTCGACCGAGTACAGCTCAATTATTACAGACTCAAGTAGCTATAAAATTCTTCTATTACATTAATGCCAGCCCATACCTAGCCGCAAAAGTCATGTATTTCACATTAACCACAGCCATAACTAGCCGCGGAAACGTCTTTCAGCCCATCTGTACAGGTCATAAATAGCCACAAAACTGTCATTTAGTCTTCCATAGGCTCGTTCTTCTGCAGTCTTCCTTGACGTGCACCTGTTCAGCCTTAACTCTTCTACTTGTCTCTTCCACCAACTCGGATCTGCCTCTCCTCATCGCAGCTTCCTCTGCTCTGCACTTGCGCTTCTTCCTTTACCTGCTTTTCTCCATCGCGCGCCCGTTTTACCTGTCTTGCACTTGCGCGTCGGATTCTTCCTTGCACACTTTTCCTAGCGCAACAAATACCTTCCTAGTTAAGAGGGAGTGTTAAAATATGTAACCTTGGAAGATATTCCAGATATATTGTTTGTATTCCTCCTTCAGGAGATGAGTTTGGTCTTGTTAGTGTCATTGAAAGAATCAATGTAAACCTCCGGATGTAAGTCGGGTCAATAGCACCCAAGTGTCAATATAATAATTTATAAATGTTATTTGTGGTGTCCAGTTGGACAAGTGGGCCCAGTCAATTAGAGAAATCGGCCCTGTGAGGTTAGAGGCCAAGTCAACTGAAGAATATAAATAGGGAGGCGTTCCCCGTCATTTGTACTCACTCACTCAAGCTGTCTTAGCAAGAGAGAGAAAGATTAGTGCGCCAGAAAGAAGAGAGAAGCAGTTGTCTAGGTTTTAGTATATACACTGCTCTGGTTGAGTTCTATGCTAAGGAAGTTTTGCGGGGTTTTCTCCCTTGTGGTTTCCCAAAGGAAAATCTTTGTGTTCTTGTGTTTCTGTGCTTGTTGTTCTTTCAGTGATCTACTAGTGACAAATTGTTTTAAGATATCATCTAAGCAAATTAAGAAAATTCAACACTATATACTCTTCCTATATAAATATAGGAGCACTTAGCTATATTCATAGCATTTACCTGCTCAAGGAAATTTAACCTTATGTACTTAACAGAAATAACAAAAAGCAACTGTATGAGCCTATTTTCCAGCTTTTAGTATTGTACACTTGGCTGACAATATTTCGGATTTCAATTTAGAAATTTACTTTTCCAATTCCGGTCCATAAAACTCATGTTTTCAGTTACAGCTGTAAGTTTTCTAGTTTTCAGTGCAGATTTTAGTTAAAGGGTTTTTTTCAATCATAACAGCATTTTTTCCAGTCAATTTATTGGCAGTTATCAGCTTAGGTTCATAAAATATATGGTCTTCCTATATAAATATAGGAGCATTCAGCTATATTCAGCATTTACCAATGCGTAATTTGTATGCTATTAGCCGATTCATGTGAATGGAGTAATAGATGGCTGATTATAGACAGTAGCTACTGTTTACAGTCTAAAATGTTTATGCTCTGTTTTTTCTTTAGAAATTTATGTGAATAGAGTAATAGATGGCTGATTATAGACAGTAGCTACTGTTTACAGTCTAAAATGTTTATGCTCTGTTTTTTCTTTAGAAATTTATGTGAATAGAGTAATAGATGGCTGATTATAGACAGTAGCTACTGTTTACAGGCTAATAAAATGTTTATGTTCTGTTTTTTCTTTTAAGTTTGTCACAAAGTTGAAGTGACACCTATCAGCTTAGGTTCATAAAATATATGGTCTTCCTATATAAATATAGGAGCATTCAGCTATATTCAGCATTTACCAATGCGTAATTTGTATGCTATTAGCCGATTCATGTGAATGGAGTAATAGATGGTTGATTATAGACAGTAGCTACTGTTTACAGTCTAAAATGTTTATGCTCTGTTTTTTCTTTAGAAATTTATGTGAATAGAGTAATAGATGGCTGATTATAGACAGTAGCTACTGTTTACAGGCTAATAAAATGTTTATGTTCTGTGTTTTCTTTTAAGTTTGTCACAAAGTTGAAGTGACACCTATATCACATATAGTAAGCGTAGAGAGAATGGGCTGGATTTTTATAGCAACATACTACCAAGATCAATGGAATGTAGCAATTAGTCTGCATACAAAAGAAAAATACCCATTATGCAGGCAGACCTGAAGTCAAGAAAAGCTAAGAGAAAACCTCCCTTAGAACCTTCTTTTGAAGCTTTCGAAGCTCAACAGAAACTCTAATGAATTTATAACTTTCTGAACATTCACCAGAATGCCACCAAGGATCAAGTTGAACTCAAAAGTTCTCTCTCACGATGGCAGTAAAAATATGATCCGATGGCATAAGTTCAATTATGAATCTTTGCTATCATCCCGTGTTATTTTGGAGCACAGTCAAAAATATATTTAATTCTGGAAAAGAGGGCATTTAAGTGATTTAAGTGTTTTTGGGTGTAGTACATCCAAGCGTCTGCGAGAAAAGTCGTTATACTCTTTACGCAGATTCAAAGCACATTTCGTGATATGGATGCTTTCTTAGTGAGCCAATTGTTGACCATAGACATAAACTTAAAGCCTTAAAAAATCATGTTTATCCTATTTACCATCCTCCAAATGGAAGTAACCAAATTGTTTTCCCACATGGGGACAAAAAATTGTCAAACATTCAAGTCCAGCACAGGAGAACCAGTGAAAAATTCTGACTTAGAATATGTCATCAATACAATTTATATTAATCAAACAACTAAACTATAATTCAAAACGCCTGTTAAGAATTTCAGAATTGAGATAGCATAGAGAAATATAAGAGATGCCCAATTTCCCAATGTCCATAAACAAAGTTACGGATTCCGGGTTCGTACGGTCAATCTAAGCCGTGTGAATAATTGGATCTGAACCCACAACCACAATGGCAATAGCTATATGCTGAGGATGGTTTTGTTTATTCCCAAATAGCCCTGAGAAAAATGTGAAACATTCTTCCAAAGTTGCAGATTAGATCGGAACAAGAGCATACACACACATGCATATGAATGGGAAGAGAGGGGAAATGTGAGAAAAGAAGCAACCTGTCTGAATGAAGATAGCGAAATATGAATTGCCGCGTTTTTCGAAGGCCTTGAGGCTCATCTGCCCTGCAAGCAGTAACATCAACCCCGTTCCCAGACCTCCAGCCAAGGAAACAATGCTTCCTTTTCTGAGATATCCCACCAGCCCTCCAATGATAACCGCCAGGCCATAAGGAATTGTGAAGCAAAAGTCGTGCATTTTCGCTGTTGCTGTTG
This sequence comes from Pseudotsuga menziesii, assembly GCA_001517045.1. NCBI lineage: Eukaryota > Viridiplantae > Streptophyta > Pinopsida > Pinales > Pinaceae > Pseudotsuga > Pseudotsuga menziesii. Next base: position 10,641 of record LPNX011025543.1, on the reverse strand, counting down.
CCCGCTCTATTTCTCCTTCTCCTATGGGAGACCAAAAATAAATGGATCTGCACTCCCTCCTCTGCTCTGCAGAACAATCTCCCCTTCAAATCACCTCCGTGTTTTTGCTCTGCCTATCTCCATGGGTAGCACTCTACGCTTAGTTGTTTTTCGTTTTATTGATCCATCAGGGTCCAACCTCTGGCTTTTGCATTGACTAGTATACAACATAGATTTAAACTTTGGAATTAAATTCCTGGACAGTCAACTTTTAGGTGGTTTCGGTGCTCGATCTGCCCGTCGTTTGTGATTTGATCGCGGTGTGGTCATAATTTTTAAGCGAACACGTTCTATAGTCCACCCAGTGACTCACCCATAGAGTAAATATTGATATTTATAAAAAATTAGGAGATTAATACTTCATTCTAATAATGATTGAGTGTCATTCGAGAGTATTTCTGATTTATTGTATGTATTTAAAACTAGCAATTGTACCTAGGGGTGCAATAAAAGAACGCCGTGTTGCAAGCTAAGCAAGGAGATGTGGACATATACAATAAGAAAGACAATTTGAAGTGTTAAACCACAAATTTTAGTAAATAAAATCTTATGGTTGATACAATAATTTAAAACATTATATTCTTCACATAATTGGCCTTACATTATCGGAATTTCAAAAGTAATCATGGAAATTAGTTTTCTCTCATCCAAATGACAATGAATTGTTAGTTTTTGTAGTTCATTGTAGATGCAAAAATTTTATGGATCTATCTACTAAATAAATAAAAATAATTCATTATTGATAAAGGTTAGGGAGTAAAATATTATTTCAAGATAAACTTTGCACAAATTAGGATAATTGATTTTGATAAAAGTTGCTTGCAGTCAAAGGTGAAGTAAGTGATTTTCCGTTATAATTGAACATGCAGTCTATGGTTATGATGAAAAAGAAGGCTTGTGTTTGTCCACCTATCGGGTGTAACCATGGAAACCTTTGATGCTAAGAACATAATATAAACGCTCATGGAAAGCGAGAGCCATCCATCATTTCACATGGGCATATTTGTTAGAAAATATTATTTCAAGATTAACTTTGCACAAATTAGGATAATTGATTTTGATAAAAGTTGCTTACAGTCAAAGATGAAGTAAGTGATTTTCCGTTATAATTGAACATGCAGTCTATGGTTATGATGAAAAAGAAGGCTTGTGTTTCTCCACCTATCGAGTGTAACCATGGAAACCTTTGATGCTAAGAACATAATATAAACGCTCATGGAAAGCGAGAGCCATCCATCATTTCACATGGGCATATTTGTTAGCTGCTCACTACTCCTCACTCCACAACCCACTCCTCTCCGGCGTCCACAGCGTAGCTCCACCTTCCGCCTTCTCCCACACAGACCTCCACAAGGCAACACCTACCTCAGCTGAACATCTACCCTACCTCCTAGCTTCTTCCACTTGTCACTCCTATCCATGTTGTTAATGGTCTATATTCATTGTGCTCTATTCGGAACCATTATTTACACCATTTGTGAGTCAAAGTTAAGCATTTACATGTCATTTCTCTTAAGCAAATACCACTAAAAAACGTCTGTGGCAAAACTCTTAACCATATCAAATGATAGTAAATGAAGTCTAATAACAGTCCCTATACTCTGTTTGATAAGTTAGGAGGGTTGCATAAGAGTTGGAGAGCCATTTCTACCCATACCCTGGGGGAATTGTACCATAAATTACTAGTAATGTTACCTTTTTACCAATGTCCCCAAATCAAGATGCAGATGTCTATAACCTGTCATAAAGTTATTAGAGATTCCATTAAGTGGTCCTAAGACTCCCCATATCAGTCCCTAACCAATTCAAGACCCTCTTGTGCCATTCGAATCCCCTAGAGTCAAGACTAATCAAGGCATTTTTTCCCCAAATTCTGCCTTTGGTGGGAATTTTCAAATTGGGTCATTACATGTTTTCCCTACTTGTAAAGACTTCATGGCAGAAATACCTAAACCTAAAGCCAAGCTAAACCCAAAACTAAGAATTATTGAAAATCACCCCAGTTAAAGCCAAGCTTGTATGCATCTTTCATAAGTTTCTCTATTTAAACTGTCACAATTTCAGATATCTTATCTAGCTAGCTTATCTTTGGATATCTCTTAGCACAACTTCTTTTGAGTGGCAGATCTCTTCTCTTTGTTTTTCCTTTTTCTGAAAGGTTTTGTCTTTGATATGATACAATGTTTTTCAAAGAAATGTTTTTCAAAGAAATGTTTTTCAAAGAAGTTTGGCCAGTGAATTATGAGTGAGAGATCTCTTTTCCTTTTTATAAAAGGTTTTGCCCTTGAATAGATACAGTGTTTTCCTAAAAGGTTTAGCTATGAATTCCAAATGGCAGATCTCTTCTCTCTGCTTTTCCTTTTCCTAAAAAGTTTTTCCTTTGATATGATACAATGTTTTTCAAAGAAAAAGTTTAGCCTGTGAAAATACACGGTAGAAGCCAACAACACTTCATTATGTTTTTATTATTCATAAACTGATTAGGACTCACACAAAGCTAACAACTTCTTGTAATTACCACCCTTCAACAACATTGTCCAATATAAAATCTTTCTGCCTGATAAATGTACAATACTACACAGATAACTTGTAAAATATAAGCTCTACCTGATAAATATACAACTTGTAAGATATAAGCTCTACCTGATAAATGTACAAGGATAACCTATAAGATATAAGTTGGAGACATACAATATGTTTTTTTCAGTATATTAGGAAACCTGAGGAAGGATAACCATTAAGATATAAGCTTTACCTGATAAAAGCTAAGCAAACGAACAATATGTATTTTTGGCGGATATTTGGAAACATGAGGAGACATTGTGAGATATCAAGTTTTAACAAATTTCTTTAAACTTACATAACTGTATAAAAATGTATTTTTATACTTTTGCAGTAATAAAAAAAATAGATCTCGGTTGGTTTTATTAACCATTGCATTTTATAAAAACTACCTCAATTTAAGAAACTGCTAAAAAAAAATCAATTAACTTATAAAATACAACGGTTAATAAAAAAATTAAAAAATTACAATTCAACCCGTCCTCTCTACTCTTGCGACTTGGAAACCATTAGATCGAGGGCTTCGGCGACTAACCCGACGATTAGGTTTTGCTTTACTTATGAGATTATGCTTTGCTCGACCATCGATACTTACTGCGAAGAACTGATCGAGATATTGCTGCTGAGATATATCTTCTCGCTGCTTGGATAGCAATTGATATACTCGGAGAACGATTGTTGCCGCTATTAATTGCCCCGAATCTATCGATTCGACCTTAATATTAAGGAAGAACTTGATGGCTTGCTTGCTCGCTTTACTTACTTTCCTTAGCCCAACAAACAACACTACCCAGTTTATTGCTTGCTGGCAGCTGCTCGATTAAGCTAGCTGGGAAGGGCAGAACCCATTAGGCAAGAACGTTTGGTTGGCCAGATATAGATAGTGTGGCTATCACATGAGGCAAGAAAACGACTAGATTAATGAAACGACTAAGTGAACTCCGGGAACAGGGGTGGGGTTGATGGAATGAACCCAGAATTTTGAAACAAACGACATAGACGTACATTCATATTCCATTCTAAAATGACTTGTTTAAATACTCCAAACTATTTAAAATTATAATGTATTGATATGAATTTAAAGGAATCTTGTGTTCTTTAATTAATCTATAATGTCTTTTAGGCCTCAAGTGATTTTCAGGGACAGATTCCAATATTTAAACAGATTCCAATATTTAAAAAAGAAAACAGAATGGTAGCGTTTATATTTGGAAAAAGGATTGCAATGACGCCCAAATTCAATTTGCGATGATGCGTGTCCATATACGCGTGTACACAATAGTAACACTGCATGCCCATCTTGCATGCCGCCAAAATGGCATGAAAAAACCCATCGTCGTAGCACAAAAGCACACCATGAATACGCTTACTGTGAGGTGATTTGTAGTTATCTCATCAATTCAATTTTGTGCAGATGGCAGGAAAAAACCCACCACCCAAGCAAACCATGAATACGCTTTCTGTGAGGTGATTTGTAGTTTTCTCATCAATTTTGTGTAGTTACGCAAATTATTCCATCATTTTGCAGAGCGTTGCACACCTCTTATCCGTCTTTGGAAGCAAATGGTCTATTTCATCCCAGTTATTTTGCATATTCTTGCATTTCTGGTCCATAATCCTGGCTCTTTCCATACCTATGAGCATGGATGCCAATTTCCATACCTGTCACGTGTCACTGCATTTGCTATTCCTTGGACATTTTAGCTACTTCAAAATCTACAATAAAATTTAATTGCTTTATTACATAATAATAATAATGTTTATGAAGCCCGGTGGGTTTGCTCAAGTGGTTGAGAGTTGTTTACATTAGTAGAAGGTCTTGGGGTCAAATCCATGGTGGCTATGCAGGGGCCTCACTCGATGTCTCCACCGGGCTAGGCCATGTAATCATGGTCAACGGTTTACCTCGGGTATCATCCTTAAAAAACGGGGAAGTACCTGAGGGTTTCCCGAGCGATGTTGCATCTTAAATAATAATAATAATAATAATGTTTATGATATATAAAATTTGGTTTTCTAGTGATCTCTATTCCATTTATGCTTTAAAGTGTGCAAAGTTACTATCACTATAACTAACCTTCGAGAGTTAATCCAAGCGAATGATCGTGTGATGTTGTAATCTCACAGATCACATAAGGTTACCAATAATACAAACAAAATATACAGAATATACACAGATACAAGAGACAAGAACAGATAGGATAAACAGATTATATTATTCTCAATAGATCATACAAAGCCAAGAACTGAACTGAGTTCTTGTGAGGCTCAACAGCCTAATATATACAGATTACAAACAGTTACAAGATAACTACCTGTCGGTTCGGTGAACCGACACAACTATTAGTTAACAGACTTAATTACTGTGTTTACTCGGCCGACCGACTAGGTCGGTCCATCGACTTAGTTGGTTGATCGACTAAGTCGGGCTTCTTTCAAGTCGACTTACGTCGACCTGCTCCTTCTACATCTCCCCCACAAACAAAACATTTCTTCGTCCCGAAGAAAGAAAAGGGAAGTACAAAAATGAAGTCCTGTGAAATCTTTCAGACTTGCTCCTGGTGAGGACTATGTAGTCGAATGGTCGGTCGTTTCTGAACGCACACTTCGACGATGACTGGAGCAGTGATGGCAAGTTGACGCTGGAAATCTGTCCATGTTTGCAGAGCTTTCTGGATGTCGATTGTTAGAGTTGTTACACTTGATAATACCGACATCTTTTCGGCCATAGGCATTTCTGCAATATTTTCCATGCTAGGGCCCAACAGTTGGTTTTGTTCTTCGGCGGTATTCAGGAGTCTTTTCATTTGTGGACAGATGTGGTCAACCTTCTCCAAGTTTGGTAAGGCTTGTTGTACCCACTGATGAGCTTCTCGTTCGAGTTTTTGCAGCTTGCTACTCTCCATCACAATCTGCTCTTCAAGGGTCTGCCTCAGTTCTACCTCGGTCATCTTCCGACTTTCCAAGGCCTGAATGCCTTGTCGTGTCTGCCTGCTCTGATGATAGACATGCCCATAATGAGTCGGCCAATCTCTTAGCACTTCTTCAGTAACAATGGATTCCTCCATATGGTCCTGTAAAAGTTTGTAAGCCTCCGAAAAGGCAGTATGTTGGGTCAGGAGTAGTTGAGCAGTCTCTTCTTTTTGTTCTGCTCTAGTCCCTTGGATATGTGTCTGGATAGTCGACACCAAGCCTTCAAACAGCTGATACGCCCTTTCGAGTGGTCGGTCCGTTGCAGTTTCGACCGATCCTGGGGTGACAGTTTGTGCAAGAGACCTACACCTGCCGAGAAACTCGACCTGTTCAGCCTCCTTATCCCTGAGTTGTTTCTTTATTGTTTGTGTCCTCTTCTTTGCTTCTTTTGCTAGGGTGTTTAGCAGTTGGCCGACCTCTGTGTCGGTCAACGAACTTGCATCTTTTAAACCAGCCAAGGTAAGTGTGACGGCGATGATTTTAGCCACAATTTGTGGCGTTCTTGTCGCGATCTGGCCTATCATCAGTCCCTTCGAGTTTTTCCCAGTCGGTGTGCCTGTGAGTTCTTGGACGAGGCCTTCCTTAATCCCAATTGGGACAAGGTCGCCTCTGTTCGACAGACCTGTAAGAGCCGAAATAACATCCCCAGTGATGTCAATCGGTTGGTCGAAATAGAATCGGCCGTTGTGGTAACGACTGATAATAAATTTAACCGCTGCCTCCTTCGTCCCACCGAAGCTTGCCATCAGTGGTGCGTTAGGGTACTGGAGGATAGAGCTATTTCGTATTTTCTCAGCGGCCTGGGTCATTTTACTATCGACAAAGGCCCACTCTTGGATTTCTGTCCAGAGTTTTTGGAAAGGACCCTCCTGGACTTTGGCATTTTGGATATGTTTCAATCTTTGGACCAAGGGTGTGTCCTCTGCCTGCAACTCTTTTGCCTTGGCCGCGACGCGGGTAAGCTTAGGTGCCATGATATCAAACTGGTCGGACTGGTAACAGGGTTCGTGGGATTTAGTCGATGGGGAATGAGAGTGGTCTGTGTGTAAGGGGTGTGGTGAATGAACCTTGGACAGTCCATTATTTATAAGCGTGGGTGTGGTGGAGTGTCGAACTGGTTGTATTAATGGCGGACTTGACAGCCCAACTGCAATACTCGAGTGCAATCTGGGGGATCTGGTTCGGCGCTCGAGGCCATTAATATGTGATGGGACTCTCGAGGTCGACGGTTGGTGTCGGTGGTGAAAATGGTCAGCTTGTCTGGTCGATGAAAGTGATGTCGGTGGTCGGAGGGGTGAGTTGTTGTCATGCTGATTGTTTTATGAGTGTACGGTTTTGATTTTTGTAATTTTCTAACTTTTTATAGGTTTTTAGTGGTCAGTTAAGACCGTTATATGATTTTTTTTATTTTTTTTATTTTTTTTTTATTTTTTTCGTTTAAGTCGGGCTCCATTAACAAGCTTCCGAAATACCAGGCCCTGTAATGTTTTTAATCGGACTGAACCATTGGGATGTATTTCTTCGACAATGTAAGGGCCCATCCATTCTGTGTGAAGTTTCTTAGGTTTACCTTTAACTCGACTGTTATACAGTAAGGCAAGGTCCCCGACCGACAAGTTCTTGTTCCTGATATTACGGTCGTGCCATGCTTTCTATTGTTGTTTTTGTATTTCCTGGTGTTGGATGGCCATAAGTCTATGTTCTTCTAGTTTATTAAGTTGAAAGAGTCGATCCTGCCTAGCCTGTTCGACATCGACATGTAGTATTTGTGCAACTATGGGTGCCTGTTGTCTGATGTGTAGAGGGACGACTGCTTCTTGGCCATATACTAGTCGAAAAGGGGTTTGATCAGTTGACCGTTTGTAGGCTGTCCTATATGCCCATAAAACTGCAGGAATCTTCTCATCCCAGTCATCCTTGTCGGCACTGCATATTTTAGTCAATCCTTTCGTCAGTGTTTTATTAAAGGCTTCAATTGCACCATTCGACTGGGGGTGGTATGCTGTACTACGTCGGTGGTCGATATGAAACTTGTCGGTTAAATTTTTGATTGTTTTGTTAACGAAGTGAGACCCTTGGTCACTGATCAAAGTGAGCGGACAACCAAATTGAGTAATGATGTTTTCATATATGAACTTAGCAGCTATCTCACTTGAACAGGACTCGACAGGTTCTGCTTCTGCCCATTTAGTAACATATTCCACTGCAGTGATGATATATCTTGCACCTGATCGTCGGGCTGGGACAGGGAATGGTCCTATGAAGTCTATAGCCCAGATTTCAAAGGTGAGACTAGGGTTGACAGAGATCAGGGGCATTTCTGTGCTTGGCAGTGGTCGACCGAGTCGTTGACATCTATCACATCGACTGACAAAGTTTTTACAATCTCTATGAAGTGTTGGCCACCATAATCCAGACTGTTGGATTTTCTTGGCAGTTGTGTCGGCCTGAAAATGTCCTCCTGCTGGTCCATAATGTGCTTCGTACATGATTTGCTCTCGTTCATGGTTGAGTACACATCTTCTAAGAACATCGTCTAACCCCATTTTGTATAGAAATCCATTGATGAGGCTGTATGGAGCAGCCTTCATAGCTAGGATTTGTTTCTTCTTAGTGCTCAGACCTTCTGGTGCCTGACCTGTCTCTAAGAACTGAGCAATCTCCTCCAACTCTTCTGGTATTGCTTCTATGTGAAATAGGTGTGCATCCGGCAAGTCGTCGTCGACTCCGGTCGGTTCTTCTCCTGTGTCGATTCGGGATAGGTGATCAGGTCCGACATTGAGCTTTCCTGGTCGGACCACTACTTCAAACTCAAACTCTTGAAAGAGAAGTAGCCATCGACAAATTCTCCCATGGTGAAGAGGTTTGTTTACGAGATACTTCAAAGCTTGATGGTCGGTGTAAAATATGAAGGGGTTAGCTAATAGGTAGTGTCGATACTTCTGAAGTGCAAATACCATTCCTAAGGCTTCCCTTTCCGTGGTCGAATAGTTCTTTTCAGCCTTATTTAATTTTCGACTGCTGTAAACTATAGGGTAATCCATCCCATCATCTCCTGGTTGAGTCAAGATTGCACCAATTGCTATTCCTGATGCGTCGATATGCACATGAAATTTGGTCGACCAATTTGGGAATTTAAGTATGGGTGCTTCGACCAGTTTTCTCTTTAGTTTGTCGAAGGAGATCTGGCATTCTGCTGTCCATTTAAATTCGATATCGTCCTTCAGTAATTCTTCTAGGGGGTAAGTCATATCAGAATAATGTCTGATGAATTTCCTATAATACCCAGTATGACCAAGTAAGACCCTAACTTGTTTAGGGTTTATTGGGGGTTTTAGGTCAAGAATAATCTTAATTTTAGCAAAATCAACCTTGATTCCTTCTTTGCAGACAATATGTCCTAAGAGTATGCCTATGGGAGTCATAAAGATGCATTTCTTAATATTGAGGGAAAGTTGAATCTGTCGACATCTTTCCAGCATAAGTCGGAGCCATGTGCAGTGATCCTTTAATGTGGAATAAATAGTCTAGTCGTCAAAGTATACTGCCATAGTTTTATAGATGTATTCCTGGAAGGTTTTTACAACAATTCTGGAGAACACTGCAGGTGCATTCTTTAGTCCAAAAGGCATAACCCTATAAGCAAAAGATCCAAATTCATAGACAAATGTTGTCTTCTTTTGATCCTCTTTTGCTATGGGTACCTGGTTATAACCTGAAAACCCATCTGTAAATGAGTAACACTCATGTCCTGCAACTTCATTTAGGATTTCATCAGCATAAGGTGTGGGAAAGGGATCTGTCAGTGTGACTTTATTCAGCTCCTTGAAGTCGACACAGATTCTTAATCTGGTCGGGTCGTGTTTCTTAGGCTGTACAACCATGGGACTGGCCCATTCCGACTGGTTGATAGGGTAGATAATCCCTGCTTCCAATATGTTGTCGATCTCCTTTTTAACTATTTCCTTATACTTGTGGGCTAGCTTATAAGGCCTTTTCTTGACAGGTCGGACATCAGGTTTAGTGTCGATTTTCATCTCTCCCATTTCTTCAACTAACCCTTTCAAATCTTTATAGTCCCTTGCAAAGACGTCTTGGAATTCTCGAAGTAAGGTTACTATTTCAGCAGTTTGTTGTTCATTCCAATAGTCACCAATCTTGGCTATTTTTGGTCGGTCGTCATTTGAAATGTCTACTTCCTTAGTTCTTACTTTGGCATCTAACCATTCTGGAGCTTTTGCTTCACTGATCTGTCGACTTCCTTCCTTGAACTGTGAGAATGTAGCAGGGAAGTCGGCTGCAGTCATTCGATCGAGGTCTGGTTTATCGGTAGTCGCAACCCTTAGCACAGAGTGGATTGGTTTTGTTGTTTCAGCATGGTTGGATTTCCATCTGAAGCTTTTCCCTTCGGTGTGTTCATTCTCCAATTGTAATCGGGTCGACTTGACTTTTGATCCTATGTGAAGACTATTGCAGTTCTTGACCTGTCGAGGGTCTTTGTAAGGGTGTGTTTCAGTCGGTTGAATGAAATGTTTGATTTGTTGTGCTGGCTCGACTAATTGTTTATCCTCAGGTATAAAGTTGAAGGCTTTAATGAAATTGCTTTTTAGTTCATTCCAGAAAAAGGTTTCACCTTTAGATTCCTCCATCTTATACCATTTGCTAGGTAGGTCGTCTAGGGTGGAAGGAAATAAGTGTGGCCAGGCTCTTTCATCCTTATGTCCAAGTCTTCTCCACTCTTTTTCACAAGTTTGGATGTGTTCTTCTGGGTCTTGTCCTTGGGTGAAGATAGGGATCTGTGCTTGTGAGGTTAACTTCCTGCCACCAAACCTTTCAACAAAGTAAGTTGCAGCACTAGTCCAGGTCTGCAGTTTTGTCTGATGGGTGTCCCACCATCTAGCTGCCTGACCTGTGAAGGTTTCTACTAAGCTCTGTAGTCGGCCATGTTCTCCAATTTTTTTAGACACTTGTTCGACATGCATGACTGGGGATTCCCTCTCCTTATACCTAGGTTGTTGCCTGGTGTTTTCGCTGGTCGGTTGTAAGGTAGGGTGTTCTCTTATTTTT
>LPNX011025527.1:2546-80840 GCA_001517045.1 Pseudotsuga menziesii | reverse complement strand
CTAAGGCAACACTAAATTTATAATAATAAAATATTTTAAATATTTTAATATTTAATAATAAAATATTTATGTATGTAATATTGCATAAAATGGTAATTAATTTTATATTTTTCTTATATAAATTTAAACTTAATTTATATTTTTCTTCTTCTTTTAGATTTTATCTTGAGGCCTATGTGAGCTTTCACATGAGCGTCTACCAATTGACGTCCCTTGGGGTTAGCAACCATAAAACTATCATGACGTATTAATTAAGGAGGATCCTTGGGATTAGCAACCATAAAACTATCATGGTATCTTAAAATTGAAGGTACCAATATGAACCTTAGGATGCCAATCTCCACTATTTTTGCACCCATAACCTCACAAAAACTTCGTGAGAACAAAGAGTTTCGAATTTGTAGGTTACTAGAAATGTGAACAAATTGTAGTTACCAATAAGAGTGATGGTATATCAATTGATATTAGTGATCAAGTAACTAGCAAGTATTGGATGCATACACTATCAAATATGTGGTATAAACCTCAATACATCCCTAAACTAAGATCTATGGGTATATTTTTATTATTATTATTTCCCATTGATAGTTATTTCCATTCATTTATCAAATTACGCGTGGATTATGGTGTGTTTTATTTAGTGAAATGATATTTCTAAAGTAGGGATTATTTACTATTTATAGGCTATTGAAGCAATTCAAAGGTGAAACTATTTTTTATCATCACCAATAATGACTCATTTATAGTCATTATCTAGGTTCTCCTTGTTAGGTACCACACGTACCTTCTCTTATCCCCTATCTTTTGAAGGGTTGAAGGTATTACAGAAGGTACTAGATCACCGAATGGAAAAATATAGTATCACAAACTGACATTCTATTGTTTTGATAGTATGTTTGTAGGTTCGATGCTTTAGTTATGCTAGATTGACAAAATAAAAGTTGCATGCAAAACAATGTCGTGCCAAAAGGCCCTATAATATAGTTGTTTTGGAGAATAAATAGGAAGAAGACTATCATTGAGAGAAGCTACACATACCAATAATAATAATTTTGATAGTATGTCGAGATAGGTGAGGCATGCAAGCAATGCATGTAGCGGAATATGTAGGTACAATTATCAAAATAGTTTATTTAGTCAAACTTATTACCTTTATTTTTTGCGTTGACTTAGCCACTTTCAATTCACTAACTCTAAAATAGCTAATAAGTGTTGGCTAATAATGGTGACGATTTGTGGTATTATGTTTCATGGGGTTGCAACATCGCAAACTAGTGAAGCATAATACCATGAATCTTCATTGTTGCTTTGCTAAACACTTGTTATATTTTGTGACATATAGTTCATGTGGACAGAGTTCTTGAACTCTGTCCTCATGGATAGTTTTGTTTGATGATGATATTAATAGGTATGTAGAAAAAAAATTAATATTTTGAAAAAATAGTTATTGTAAGTGGATTACTTCATTCAATCACTTAATGAAAATATATTGTATAGTCCAAGCTCTCATGGTGTTTAGAGCTTGGGAATTACTGGGTTAGGTTCGAGTTGCTTTCTAATATAAGGTTTCTATAATAAAACACCTTAAAGAAGAAATCCATAACATTTGGCAGAATTCTGGCAAACCCCTGTTGTCGCTACAATTTGGAAAATAATGGGTTAGGTTCAAGTTTCTTTCTAAGATTGACAAAATAAAAGTTGCATGCAAAACAATGTCGTGCCAAAAGGCCCTATAATATAGTTGTTTTGGAGAATAAATAGGAAGAAGACTGTCAATGAGAGAAGGTACACATACCAATAATAACAATGTTGATATTACATCGAGATAGGCGAGGCATGCAAACAATGCATGTAGTGGAATATGTAGGTACAATTATCAAAATAGTTTATTTAGTCAAACTTATTACCTTTATTTTTTGCATTGACTTAGCCAATTTCAATTCACTAACTCTAAAATAGCTAATAAGTGTTGGTTAATAATGGGGACGACTCCTGGTATTATGTTTCATTAGGCTGCAACATCACAAACTTGTGAGGCATAATACCAGGAATCGTCACCGTTGCTTGGCTGAACACTTGTTATCTTTTGTGAGATATAGTTCATGTGGACAAAGTTCTTGAACTCTGTCCTCATGGATAGTTTTGTTTGATGATGATATTAACACGTATGTAGAAAAAAAATTAATATTTTGAAAAAATAGTTATTGTAAGTGGATTACTTCATTCAATCATTCAATGAAAATATATTGTATAGTCCAAGCTCTCATGGTGTTTAGAGCTTGGGAATTACTGGGTTAGGTTCAAGTTGCTTTCTAATATAAGGTTTCTATAATAAAACACATTAAAGAAGAAATCCATAACATTTGGCAGAATTCTGGCAAACCGCTGTTGTCGCTACAATTTGGAAAAAACTGGGTTAGGTTTGAGTTTCTTTCTAAGATCGACAAAATAAAATTTGCATGCAAAACAATGTCATGCCAAAAGGCCCTATAATATAGTTGTTTTGGAGAATAAATAGGAAGAAGACTGCCAGTGAGAGAAGGTACACATACCAATAATAATAATGTTGATATTACGTCGAGATAGGTGAGGCATGCAAGCAATGCATGTAGTAAAAAATGTAGGTACAATTATCAAAATAGTTTATTTAGTCAAACTTATTACCTTTATTTTTTGCATTGACTTAGCCACTTTCAATTCACTAACTCTAAAATAGCTAATAAGTGCTGGCTAATAATGGTGATGACTCATGGTATTATGTTTCATTAGGTTGCAACATCACAAGCTTGTGACACATAATACCACGAATCGTCACCGTTGCTTGGATGAACACTTGTTATCTTTTGTGAGATATAGTTCATGTGGACAGAGTTCTTGAACTCTGTTCTCATGGACAGTTTTGTTTGATGATGATATTAACAGGTATGTAGAAAAAAAATTAATATTTTGAAAAAATAGTTATTTTAAGTGGATTACTTCATTCAATCACTTAATGAAAATATATTGTATAGTCTAAGCTCTCATGGTGTTTAGAGCTTGGGAATTACTGGGTTAGGTTTGAGTTGCTTTCTAATATAAGGTTTCTATAATAAAACACCTTAAAGAAGAAATCCATAAAATTTGTCAGAATTTTGGCAAACCCCTGTTGTTGCTACAATTTGGAAAATATTGGGTTAGGCTCGAGTTTCTTTCTAACCTAGGGCTTTTATAATGATGTTCAATGATCTAGGGGTTAGGTTCTAGTTTCTTGCTTATGATCTAGGGGGTGTATCTATGTGAGTCTTTATGTGTGCAGTCAATCTATGATGATGAGGATGAGGATGTCGCTACTGATGATGATGTTGATGATGATCATGATGTTATCCATGACACCGATCATTATGATGATGATGATGATGAAGTTGAAGATGATGCTGATCATGAAGACGAAGATGGTGATGATGAAGATGACGACAATGATGATGACGAAGATGATGATGATGATGATGATGATGATGGTGATGACCGTCTTGATATCATATGAAATGATGAAAATGCTAACCATGTTGATGATGATGATGATGATGACGCTGATAATGCTGTTGATCGCGACGATGTTGTTGGTGATGATGACGACGACGATGACGCCGATGATGGATGATCATGATGTTGATGGATGATGATGTTGATGATGATGATGCTGTTGATGATGATGAAGATGATGATGATGATGATGATGATGATGATGATGAAGATGACGATGAAGATGGTGATGATGATGATGAAGATGATGTTGATGATGATGAATATGATGATAATGATGATGATGTTCGTGATGGTGTTCATGATGATGATGACGATGATGAACCACATGATGATGATGTTCATGAAGATGATGATGATGATGATGATGAATATGATGATGATGATGACGATGAAGATGATTTTGATGATGATGAACATGATGATGATGATGATGATGAGGATGGTGATGATGATGACGATGATGAGCCACATGATGGTGATGAAGATGATGATGTGTGATGATGATGATGATGTGTGATGACGATGACGTTGATGATGATGATGATGATGTGTGTGTGATGATGTTGTTGATGATGATGAAGATGATGATGTTGATGTTGATGAAGATGATGATGAAGATGATGATGATGATGATGAAGATGATGTTGATGATGATGAAGAAGAAGATGATGATGATGATGATGTTCATGATGACGATGGGGATGGTGAGGATGATGACGATGATGAACCACATGATGATGATGTTCATGAAGATGATGATGATGATGATGAAGATGATGATGAAGATGATGTTGATGATGATGAAGATGATGATGATGATGATGATGATGTTCATGTTGACGATGATGAACCACATGATGATGATGTTCATGAAGATGATGATGATGATGATGAAGATGATGATGAAGATGATGATGATGATGATGATGAAGATGATGTTGATGATGATGAACATGATGATGATGATGATGATGATGATGATGATGAACATGATGATGTTACTAAGAACCTTGACATATATCTTATTTAATAGCTATAAGGCACAAATATGCTATTGAGGAGACTCAAACTTTGGTGGGTGGAATGACAACATTTAAACGACTTAAGAAGCCATTATTGTGGCAATTTAACAAAGTCTAAATATCTAAAATGATTTTGATGTTTGTCACCAAACTATAAAGTTGCGGTAAGATCAAAGATATATGAAAAAATTGGAATCTGATATCTTTTCGTGAGCCATAAGGTATGTAAAAGATTTAAAAAAAACATTAATGTTATGTTCTACATTCTTAACATCGAGATGTTTTTATTATAGCAATAAACTATGTAAAAATTTTGGACATCAATTTTGCTAACTACATTCTTCTATATAAATATCTTATTTAAATTAAATACTTTTTTAAAATAAACTTAAAACATTCAAAACAAAAATATAATGATAAATGCTAAAATTACATATAAAATATTTTATGGAAATTAAGTATTTCAAATATAAATAAAATTAAATATTTATAGCTATAATCACTTTATTTTTATTAGCAAATATCACGTCAAAAGAAAACCATGTGTGTTACTAACTACAATGTAGCTAATGTGCATTATCAAATGATAAAGGTTTAGGCATAAATCACTTTAAATTAATATTGATTTATAGTATTTGGCAATATAATTAACTCACACTATCAAGATATTAGTGTTTTAAAAAACTAATCTTCATGCTATGATGATGATGACGATGATGACGATGACGACAACGATGATGATAATGATGATTTTGATGACAACAATGACAATGATAATGATGATGACAATGATGATGGTGATGATGATGAAGACGACGACGATGATGAAGATGATGATCAAGGTGATAATTATGATGATGACGGTTATGATGATTATGATTATGATGATGATGATGATGATTATATATGATGATGATGATGATGATGTTGAGGATGGTGATGGTGATGATCCACATGATGATGATGATGATGTCCATAACTCTTTTTAAAAAGAAATAAGATAAAAGAATAGGCATAATTAAATATTTACCTTTCATTATATTTCATCATTGACGATGACAACGAAGATGATATGAAGTAATTAATTTGATCTAGGCTTAATTTTAATGATGATGATGGCGACGAAGATGATGATGATGGTGACGATGATGACGAATATGATGATGATAATTATGATTTTGATGACGACGAAGATGACGATGATGATGATAATTATGATTTTGATGACGACAATGACAATATTTATAATGATGATGATAGTGGTCATGAGGATAATGATGTCATATTCATTGATTATGATGAAGATGATGATGTTGGTGATGATTATGTTGATGAGGATGACGGTGATGAAGACGATAAAATGATGATGATGACAATGATGAAGACGATATGATGACGAAGATGATGAAGACGATGACAATGCTACAGATAATGATGACAATGATATGAAGTGATTAATTTGATCTAGGTTTAATTTTAATGATGATGATGGCGATGAAGATGATCATGATGATGGTGACAATGATGACGATGATGATGATAATTATGATTTTGATGACGACGATGGCAATATTGATAATGACGATGACAATTTTCCTGAGGATAAGTCATCGTATTCTTCATCCATGTCATCATCTTCTTCATCTAAGTCATCATCTGTAGAATCAAATCCAGAGTCAACATTGTAAGGGTTGGCCATATCATCATCGTCATCATCATCAGTTATGCTCATCATGTCATCGTCGATATAACTCTCATCGACATTGTTTTCGACATCATCGGATTCAACTATTTATTGGAGTACATATTCTCTTGGATCATCATCATCATATAACTCATGTTGATCATGCTCTGCGTCATCGTGTTCTTCTTCCAGAGAACGCTCTTCATTAGCATCATATAGGTTATACTTTACTGTCCTTCCCCTTGGATCGTGTCTCACAACAAATGACCAACCCTCTTTAACTGGAACCTCTGAGTAAAATACTTGTTCAAATTGGCTTGGAAGAACATAGGGCTCTGTTCTTGGCTCAAAAAACCTTGTGTTTACCATGGTAAATCCATTATCATGTTCAATAATAGTTCTATCGGGATCACATTGATTCAATTGTAACCTGTACCATTTGACAACAAATAGAACTACCTTAAAGGATTTAAAGTCACACTGTATAATATCTTCCAAATACCCATAGTATTGATTTTCTGAGACTTCTGGATGTCTGTCAGTTCTAGATGAAACATTGGTAACCTCAAAGACAACTGATACCCCAGAATTTGATGTTTTCTTTGTTTCATCCAATTTTTTGATCCGATATCTACCTCCATTGAAAACCATAGCCTTATGGTGTTTTACCTGCAATAAGAAATACAAAAAAATATTACACAACCATTCCGTCCTTATGCAGCAATACATGGAAAATAAGAACATGTACGTCAAAATGTAATTTGAAAAATAAAAGATTTAGAGGGATTGATTAATTATATGCTTGCCATTTTATCTTCTACACCATATGCCAAATCGATTTCCCTTTCTGTTAGATTGCTATCTCCATTGCGTTGTGCTGCTTTTACCAATGAAGCCACACCTTCCCATGATATTCCATGACCCGATTGTTCGCATTGTTCAATCCATACCTTCATCCAGTCAAGATTTTTTGTGATGTATAAATGAATTGCATCCCATTCTCGACCAAATGTTTAATGACACTAACCATTAAAATGAAAGAAAGGTGTAAATCTCTTGAACACATTATATGCTCTTAATTGAAGCAATTATGACTAGAAAATACAATTAGAATATGAAGGATATAATAAACATCCACTAGCTAATAATTACCTTTTAGCTTCCTCGATCTACCTTTCCCCTTCAGTTTCTCCCCTTCAAATTTGTTATTGGAGTTTGGATCACAAATGCGACATAAATTGAGCTTTGACACTAAAATAGGAAGATATTCACTAACATACAACATGTTTTGGTATACCTTATATCATTCCATCATAGAACCCTCTGCATGTGCTCATTGTCTCACCAAACCCTTCATAAATTTCAAGTGCCTCTCAACCATCCACATGGACCTTGAGTGCACAGGTCCACACAACTCAATCTCCTCAACTTGGTGTATGAGGTAGTGTTCCTATGCATTGAAAAATTTTGATGGTAGATGCTTCTGCATTTCACACATGAGACGAGGGATTTCTCTCCTCCAATACTTTATATCTTTTTTAAGGATTTATTTAGATGTCAACCATCTACAAGTGACACAAACCAATAACAATATTTAACAAAGATAAACATTAAATTACAATATATGCTGAAATAGTGCACAAAAAAAACAAATATAAATTATGTGGAGAATTAAAGAAACACTAAGCACATGCAAGTAATCACTAGTTACCTCATGTATTTATCAAGGGGTAAAAGCATGGTAATGTGTCTCACTTTTTGCCATTTTGCGGCAATCAAATTTATGAACTAAAAGTATTTGTTTAGAAATTTACAAATCCATCAAGAATTAGATAATGGTGTTATGAAACAAAAGTTTTCATTATGAATGAGATTTTATATGGTATTTTCTTTTAAAGAAAAAAAATTATGTGTATCTTATTTATTTCATTTTATTTAGAGGCCATTTACTATTATTTCAAGCATCTCATAAGTACTCACAAAACCGCGACCCCCCATATCTGCCTTCATTTACTTTTTTTATTCAAATTTTTTTAAACAAGTCTTTTATAGACACATTTAATATTGTTGTACATATTTTTGAATTTTATTTTATGATATATTTTAATTATTATTAAATTATCAATATAAATAATAAGTTTTATGTGTATGTAAAAGCGCGACCCAAAAAACTATCATTTTAAGACATCAAAATACATACTTTTTTATATGAATATGGAAATAATATACAAGTGATTGTTAAAATTATTTTATAAAATTTTTTAAATCACATTTTTTATTTTTTATAATAAATATTTTAAATAAATTTATAAAAACAGAACAAATTTTCTTGCCGCAAAGTGAGACACACTACCATGCTTTTACCCCAAGATTATATATAACTTGTTTGACATTTTTGTCAAAGTTGTCCGAGAGAGAGAGAGGTAGAACATACTGTATCAATATACAAACCACACCATTTATTAAACAAAGAGTATACAAACAAGAAAAAAATATACACAGTAAATTGACAAAAAAAGAATTATATGGACATAACAATAATAATTACCTTGATGAAGACACTCCAATCATGTGTTTCGACCCCCACAAAATCACCTTTTTTGGTTATGATATTCTTCAAGTTTGCACAAAATCCAGTGGGAAATTTAATTTTCCACATTACTTCTTTGACAACATTGCTTTGTTGCTCCGTAAACATCCATGGAATTGATTTTATATTAACTTGTTCTCCGTTGGTATGAAATTGGATGACGTCTTTCATTACATGGTTGATTTCTTGATTTTATATTAAGCTTTCACAACTTTATCTTTCTCCCTCCTTAGCTCTAGTAGTCACCATAAGGTTTCAGTAACATTCTTTCCAATATGCATTGTATCAAACAAATGAGCAATTTGTAGGTGCTCATAGTAGGGCAACCTGCTGAATTGAATAGGAGAACTTTTCATTCCTCATGGAACCCCATTAATGCCTTCATGATCACGATGGACATCATGAATATTAGTTTATAAATAAATTACATCATAAATCAAATATGTCCACTACAGTAAACAACTCACAATAAAAATTAAAATAGATAACAATTCATATACGATGATCCATACGTACCATGATGACGATTTCTATTGTATTGCATCTTCCAAAGGTGAGGTGTCATTATTCGTGGTTTTAATGCAGTGTCCCACTTCCCATTGAAATGATTTTTTTCAGTTGTTCTATACATGTGATTCTTAGAGAGGAAATGCCTATACTCATCAAACACCTCCTTTCTTAAGTTTTTTGAACGACGAGATTTTATCTTAGGACCACAAACTGGACATGGAAATTTACCCTTTGTATGAATACCTACAATATTTAGATATGGCATATCTATGTCAAATATATTCATATATAAACTATTCTAACTACTCCATATCATTAAATGCAATTAAAGTGGAACTTGAAATTACAAACCACAAAATGAAGTTAACCCAGGGGAATCATGTATTGTCCATACAACCATTTGCATGGAATTGAAATTGCCTTTGTTGTATTGGTCTAGATACGTCATACATAGTTATTCCATTCCATAACTTCAGTAGCTCATCTATAAGAGGTTCGATGTATACATTCATATCTTTGACTTGGAACTTACCTGATTCATTTGAAGTACATATAAAATATATCATTATGAGAACCATTAAGATATATAAACCATGCACAAGAGTAAAATAATAGATATATATATGAAATTAAGAAACATAATACGACAAATGAGATGCCACAACTACATTATCAATAAAATTGTTTTCGACAAAAAAACCTGGAATAATCATCGACAACATTATGTGCTCCCTCTTTATTGACAACCATGGAGGAATGTTATTGTTGATAACAAAAATAGGCCACACCATGTAAATGGATTTCATCTGTGCAAATGGATTAACACCATCTGCTGCCAAAGAAATCCTGAGATTACGTGGTTCTTCTTTAAAGTGAGGCCACTTTTCCTCCATATCTCTAAAAGTAGAACCATATGCAGGCATTCAGATAACATCATCTTGAATTCTCTTCCTGGAATGGTAATCCATAAATTGCGCTATGTTTTTGCACCTGAACAGTCGTTGTAAATGTGGAATGATAGGAATATAACAAAGAACCTTTTGAGACACCTTTTTTGTTACTTTATCTCTACGAAATCTACTTACATGACATTCCAGACATTCTGTTGCAAATTCATACTGATTATAATATATAACATGGTCATCGGGGCATGCATGAATTGCTTCATAATGCATTCCAATCTCTTTCATGATGGAAGATAAATCTCGCTATGTGTGAGGTAAAATATTTGATGGTGGTAACAAAAATTCAGCTATCAAGCCACAATTTTTTTTTTTTTGTTAATGTAATAAATAAATAATATTAACGAAACACGCTTCATCCGTACGATGATCAATAATGAGTTAACAATACAATTATTAGAGGAATACAGATAAAATTTATCATGATCTTATATATGTGATGGATTATTTTACATACCTTAACATCCGTGTGATTGCAATGTTTGAAATACCATTCATAACCTTCAAGTTCATTATCAACAATACAATAGAGAGAAGATTTTTTTGGAGCCTTCATAAAGGGGTTCATATGCCTTATCGAGAAGAGGTATATCGTGAACATCATCAAAGTCATCATCATTTTCATTATCAACGTCATCCTCATCATCCATTCTAATGTTAAATGAATCATGGATCAATGTATTTGTACCATCATCTTCAATTAAATTATCAGTATGTTCATCTTGTTCAATATGACCATTCACTTGTTCTCCATTAAACATACACGCTCCATGATCCTGATCCTGAACTTGTTCTAAAAGCACTTCCTTTGGACGATATGTTGTAGGGTGTCTTTCATTTAATATAAATACATGGAAACATCAATAGATATACATTAATATATGAAAAATAAAAATAATACATACAATTACAAAAAAAACTAATATAATAAACTTTATAATGCTAAACCTACAAATGGACGATATTCATTCCCCACCTCAGCGTGTCCATGTTCCCTGCAATGTTTTGTGGCTGTTGAGATCAATATTCTTCTCCTCTTAAAATCCCCTGCATTGAGTACATGGACAATAACATTTTCCATCACCCCTTTGTTTCACTGCATCCCATAGTATAGCAAGAAATTGTCGGTTGTCTTCATTTGGATCCAGAATATTTCTATTTGACATTTTGTCACAAAATTCGTTAATGAATATAACCGGTTGTCTTAAAAAATTAAGTTCCATGCATCAACATTTTGTCAAACAGAGAGAAGTCAAAGAATAAAAAATTCCCGACAAATTGTTTATCGATGAAAAAATAAAATTCCCACAACCTCATGTTGAAGAATAAAACAATTCCTGAAAACGTCCATCGAGGAAAAAATAATTTTCGCAAATCGTCCGTTGCTTCTACAGCAAACATGTTGAAATGTTTAAAACAATTTATATTTATAATGGCCATGCATCAGATATTTGACACCTTGAACATAGTTACTATTGAAATTATGGGACCATAAATTTAAAATCATGTAAACCTTACAATTTAAAAAAAAACAACTATACATCTCGTTGGATCTTCGACGCGAAGGGGTCAGATATCCAACACTATTGGGTCCACATACCATCGGTTATCCAACACCATATCATTGGATATCCGACATCCTACTGTCGGAGATCCGGCGCTTAAGGGTCAGATATGCGACACTGTGGGGGTCGGATATCTGACACCTATTGCGTCGGATATTTGAGGACGCTATAAAAAAATTTTGATTGAAATTCTTTTCAATGATTCCTGTTCAACACATCCATACGAAATGTTAGACGACGTTAGATTCTGACGTCGGATTTCGGGTTCAAAAATATTTTCCTTAGGCTGTAAATGTTATCATATGCTGTATATCACCAGGATTGAAACTTTAGGTTTGTTTCTGTATTATTTCACTATTCAGATTATGTTTACTATAAACTAGGGTTTGATTTCCATAACTAAGTAATCATTCTCTAGGATTTATTACTCTGCTGACATATTTCATTTGTCAGCAGAGGCTTGTCTAAGTTTATTTCAAACTAGTTCAGAAGTAGGAATTCATATAATCATATGTAAATACTAGCTTCAACCTAAAGTACCAATAAAAGAACTATGATAAGTATCCATCTAATTATTAAACAGTAGTAAATAAACCAACATACTAAATATAAGTATTTAGTAACAAGACTAGGATGTAAATTAAATCAACTAAGAACGTACTCAAGTAAATCAATAATAAATAAACCATTAAGACCTTCCAAGGTCTATCTCATTAACTATAACTTAAATAAGAAAAAATCATTTCCTTAATTAACAACCTCATAACTAAATGAAAAAAGGAAGCATCGTGGACACCATGTGGTCCTTTACGAATATCTGATCATATTTACATATAAAATAATTCAGAGTGCTATAAATATACCATAAACACATAACCATTAAAAGAGATTGTATAAACTCATCAAACATTACACATAACGATTTAAACCATATCGAAATCGTATTATAAACCCATGTATTACAAATAGGGACATGAATTGAATCCTGTGGGCATACAAGCCCAACCCTTTTATGAACTAAATTACAACACATTACATTAATACCCGAATAGAGTCGAACTATAATGGGTTCGTTTCCCATTCTAATATATCTCCATGCTATACATATTACGGTATGCGGGATACATCAAATAAAACTCAACAGAATTCAAATAAACATTAATCAAACCCTCACTCTACAGCGAGGTCGCAAGACCCTGTTTTCCACCCAACGTTGTGAGCATGGCCTTGGGCAAGTAAACATTACACAGAGTCCATTTAAAGTCTAAATCCTAGGAACGAAAGCCATCATGGCTTGCACCCCTGGCAATCTTTATATCTATATAATCCACATATATACTAAAATAGTGAAAGAATTAAAAACAGTAAACAACCATTTTAAACCATGCACAGCATTCATGCAAGCCATGACAATGCCAAATAGAAATACACAGTATGGTTTTATTAACGAAACTACTATGTTTACGATTTTCCCCATGAACTAATAAATGAAATGCAAATAGTAACGAAATACATCAGAGCTATTGCTTCCATTAAGGAGAAGGATTAAGCCACATAGGGCTTGGTCTTTCAACCCACGTTGTTCAACATTACAACACATTAAAAATACTCAATACATAAACTTCAATGAAGGCATATGCCTGTTCCTAAAACTCCGTTAATAAACCATTAATACAACATACACTTTCCACACACAATAAGCAAAATAACGATGGCCATTTCCATTAAAACACAGAGTATCTACATTATACACAGTAATGCCAATCATAGTATCTCCACATAGTCCCTTTCGAAGCCAAAATGAAGTCCACATAGGCATGCCAATGGGCTATGGAACCATTGCAATCAATGGTGCAGCCCATGGCTCAAAGGCCCAAACCTTTTATCATTCACAAACCCAAAATTTATACACAGAGCCAAGGGAAACACGATTTTACCCATGGATAGGAGCCACTAAAACTTTGACTTAAAAACCAAAGTCTGAGTAATTACATGACCAAAGGAGAATTCAAACCCCACATAGAAACCCAACATCCAACGAAGAAACACTATGCAGACAGGTTGAGAGACAACAAGCACAAGCTTGTTGGCAAGGCTTACCTTGCTTATCACCTACAGTGAAAACCGTGATAGAGCTCGAGCCATGCTGCTCTTTCTCACCACATTTTGGCACATGCAACCAACCAAAAAAAATATAAATTAGAAGCACGACGATGATCAAGATTCAAAGCAAAATGAAATTGCAGGGAAGAATACCCCCAAGCGAGGCTTACCTTCCTGATTTGAAGGTCGCCCCCATAAACCTCTACGCAGAGCCAAAATAAAACCCAAATGACAAAAAAAGTGATCAAGACATCATGAGCCATGCCTAAGAGAGGGCTGCCACGAAAACCAAGGTGCATTAATGGCACCAATTGGTTCCCACGACCAAAACCAAAACCCACTATGCTATGGTTTGGTAACGTCGATTTGGTAATGGTATCCTTTTCCATATAACTGTTAAACCCCATCATGTAATCTCCAAACCTTATGTTATATCACCATCCTAATCTTAATCACAAGGTAACTCATTACAACATTCATATTATAGCAAGGCTTAATGTATTAAAATGTTAAGGTTTAGTGCATAGACCAGGTTTGGTCTGCGCTAGTCTCAAGACAAGCCACAAGACTTATACATTAAAACATAACTTGTAAACCTTAGACATTAAGCCATAAATTAATACAAAACAATTAATCCCTAAGGTTATGTTTAGTGAACATGGCATATGTAATATGCCATGTTAAATATTTTAAATTTCATAAAATCAATGGCCTGGTTTTGAAACCACGAACTTAACCTGCAAATAGAAAACATAAGTGTTAATAAGATTTGATAAAATAAACATAGAACGAAATTATATTAAGATGTATAAACAACGAAATACAAAACCATAATGAAGTAAAAGTAGTATTTATACCTATTATAATTCAGAGTCAGTAAAGGAACCAAGTCAACCAGTAGTAGGTTCTTCAAAGATCAAGACTTCCAGTACTCGTTAAACAATACCCCGTCGCAAGTTATGAACTGCATGTGAAATAAAATAGGTGCCTTAGTTCAGAGAACTAACTAAGACTTGGAACAAGTAAACACCTTTACCTCTCAAACCATCATGGGAGAACAAGTCTCGCCACTCCGCCTGCTTTGTTTCCACAAACAAAGTTTAGTTAGGACTTTATAATTAACAAGTGCGACTATGCAGAAAGGACGAAGCATATAAATCCAGTGACGACACATAATAGACAAAAGTATAAACATAATACTAGCAGTAAACAATAGTATGACATCATAAGTAAAATACATTAAAAATAATGACTGAAAGTAAAATATAGAGCGTAAGGACAACTTACGAATAAACAGTGGTACATGAAGTGTACGATAGAGTTCCGCAAGTGAATAATGTTCCATCTAGGTAGTTTTTACTAGCCTATAATTTTTTTTTTCGATTTTTGGGGACATTACAAGTGGTATCAGAGCCCAGTTTCAATACTAAGAGACCTATGGGTGCACCAAGATATCACCGCAGAGAAAATAAAGTATAATATTAAATTTTGGTTTCTAACATAAAATTTTCCTGTTATTATAAAGTTTTGCAGTTACAGGAATTTTTATAGGAACATTTCATATTATGAACACTAAGGGAGATAACAACCTGCAAGGAAAGAATGCCTACCCCCACCCAAGAAGGAGAAGTCGTGGTGAGTTGAATTCTGATATTTTGAAGACTATGCACAATCTTCAAGCAGAATTGCGAAGTCTCAGAGAAGATAGTTTGAATGAAAGGAAATAATAGCAAGCAATAAATGAAGCACTAGTAATAAATATGGTGAGAGGAAGACTGCAGGGTAAATTTACCCAGTCCGCAAATAGTTTCAAAAGAGAACCTTACTAAAAAAGGGCCAGTAGCCCAAGAGGAGAGGAAAAAGAAGAACGCACTCCTGATGCACAAAAAGGAGATCATCGTAGTCCTTCCAGTGATGACTCTCTTTCTCCTCGAAGAAAGAAGCAAAGAAGCAATGACAGTCTTCAGTGGGAGTTCCAAAAAATAAGAGCCCTGATCTACGAAGGTGAAGTAAACACTAGGAAAAGGCTGAAGAGTGGCTGTTGGGCATGGGTAAGTATTTTTCGGCTCATAACTATTCAAGTGAGACGAAGGCTCATCTCTCCATCTATAACTTGAATGGAAAGGCAGCAAGATGGTGGAGAGATTTAAAACACACCAAGAAATATGATCTGCAGGAAATACATTGCGATACTTTCCAAAAGATTTTCCAAGAAAAATATATTTCGAAAAGGTTCTTTGACTGAAAAGTGAAAAAGTTTCACGAACTACGCATGGGATCCATGACTATGGATGCATTTATTAATAGATTTCTAGATCTATTGCATTATGTACCGTACATCAAAGAAGAAAAAGTGAAGATCCAACAGTTCCTAGGATGTCTTCCTCCCACTTTTTGGGACAGGATTGAATTCGACATGCCTAAGACTTTGGATAGCACGGTGCACAAATCTAGGCTCTATTATGAGCATGGACAACTAAGACAGGAGAACCTAAATCGAAACCAAGACAATTCTAAGAACTTATCTGATAACCACAAACCTGGGTCCAACCCATAGCCATACAGAAAGTAGAATAACATCTTTCAAGAGAACACGAATTTTAATATATCTAGTACAAATCCTTATGTACTAGCTGCTAATGTTAAAAAACCAATAGCAAGTGGAGCCAATTCTACCTCGCTACAGATCAAGTGCTGAAAATGCAGCGGGCCTCATTATGCCCGAGACTGTAAGAACAAGACCGGTGGGGTCTTGCATAGCTTACAAGAAGAACCAATTGTTGAGGACATAGCTGGAACACCCCATATCTATGCAGCATTGGATGGCTAACAGGAAGATCTTCAAGCTACGATGGTTGAGATGAAGGTAAGATCTTGAACACTTCTTTTTCAATACTTATTGATCCCAGTGCTTGTCGGAGCTATGTTTGATCTGGATTTATGTAGGAATGCAACAGAATACACAAATAACAAAGATGCAGTGGAAATAACACTTCATTTCATTAATGAAAGAACTGAAACTTGTTTACATACAGAATGGAAATAAAATAGCTAGAGTGCTGGTAGCTTATCTATGAGAAGAGATGTGGTGGATACATGCATTTGAAATCTATGTTACAATGAGGCTCAAAGGCCTATATATTATTGAGAAACAATGGAAACCCTACACATCTAAAAACCTAACCCTAGAAGGTGAAATGCCAGAATGTGGGCCCCGTTGGGTAACTTGGTACATCAATTTCCCGGGGTCGTATCTTTGGCATACTACCTCCGTTTGACGCGCATGATACATCATTAGAAAGATCTATTCAAGGAATACATCCATAAATGGCAAATATCAAGTCCAGAATGTAAACTAGAAAACTGAAAGAAACAATGGTGGGGGTACAAGTGGAATAGGTGGGTGGCCACCAATATCCTCCTAGATAATTCCTCCCCCCTTAGGAAGCAATGGTCCCCATTGCATTGAGTTCCTCCATGAGATGAGGAAACTTCTGCTGAACTTGGTCCCTGGCGAGCCACTTTCCCTAGTGAAGGAGTTGTCCTGCTTTAACAAATCGATATAGCTGGATCTTCTGCTGGCGGGTGTTCTTGATCTGTGTGTCCATAATCCGATCAGTTGTGGCTTGTTCCATGCAATCGGGGTTTAACTCTATTGGTGTGAGTTGTTCTGCCATGTCTGATGTGTCCAGTAGAGGTGGAAAGTAGGGTTGGAGGTGGTCCACATTGAACACTGGGTGTAGACCAAGGAATGGTGGAATACTAAGCTCGAAGGCATTGTCCCCAACATCCTTGGTGATGGTGTATGGCCCATATCGGATTGGGAAAATCTTGCAGTGGGGTCTAGTGAGGCACTCCTTATGCAAATGTAGCCACACTTTGTCGCCCACCTGGAAGTTACTTGTAGTTAGAATTGGATCTGTCCAATATGTCATAAACCTATTGGTGAATGTGTTTAATGCACTCAATGAAGCTATTCACCTTGGAAACTTCAGACTGGACATGAGCTAAATAAGCCTGAGTAGCTACAAATGGCATGGCTACACCAATGGGACATAGTGGATGGAATCCCAAGCCCACCTGAAAGGGACTGTGGTCGATTGAGCTGTGGAGGGCTCGGTTATAGCTATGTTGTACATAGGGTAGGTTCTCATCCCATGTGCGTGGATTCTTTGAGTTGTCCATGTGCAAAATGTGTATGATCATCCTATTGATGACCTCTGTCTGGCCATCAGTCTCGGGATGGAAAGCTGTTGACTTTGTGAGCTTGGTGTCTAGTATTGACCATAAGCTAGACCAGAATGTAGTAAGGAACCTGCTGTCTCGATATGAGATTATAGACTGTGGGATCCCAAAGTGTACCCACAGTCGTTCAAAGCATAGTTTAGCAGTGGATTCTGTCATGATATTCTTCTTGCAAGCTGCCATTATGGCCATATTTGAGAATCTGTCGACGACCACGAACACACAGTCGTTACCATGCTTAGTAGAAGGAAGGTCCAACATGTAATCCATGGAGATGGATTTCCAAGGTTGACTAGGGGTAGGAAACATAGTATAGAGGCCTTGCTTTTTGATGGACGGTTTGGAAATGGCACACCTAGTGCAGGATCAGATGTACTTACCAACGTCCTGTCAAAGGTTCAGCCAATAGAAATAATTCTGTAGTACTGCCACTGTTTTCTCGACCCCAAAATGCCCAACAACCCGACTGTAGTGCGCTTCCCAAATAATCTTGGAACACTCGCTTGAAGGAACACAAAGGTGTCCCATGTGACATAGTAGTTCATCCTAGAGGTGAAAATTTGGAACCGGGTTTCTCTCCAAGATTGTCTTGTATGTGTGGCTGAATTTAGGATCGCTATCGTAGAGAAGTGGCCAATCAGAAGTCTCATGCCCACAAGAGTTGAGCATGGTAGTTATCGCCATGATTGGTGGTCGGCTGAGGTAGTTTGCAACATTATTGGTGCTTCCCTTCTTGTACTTTATGTTCAAATGAAACTGTTGTAGATACATGGACCAATTCTGATGGCAATCATTCTGTAACTTCCCTTGTGTCTGTATGAACTGCAGGGGTCGATGGTCTGTGAGGATGATCGTTTCCTTCCCCAAAATGCAATACTTCCATTGTTGGAAAGCCTGTACAATGGAATACATCTCTTTGTCATAAGTGGGATATTTGCGGACTGTGTCGGACAATGTCTCACTATGATATGCCACTGGATGACCTTGTTGAGTAAGGACTGCCCCAATAGCATAGTCAGATGCATCTATCTTGATCTTAAATGGTTGTTGCAATTCTGGTAATGTGAGCACTGGGGCACAACAGAGGCGACGTTTCAATTCTGCAAACGCCTTCTGTTGAGTTTTCGACCAAAAGAATTTTTCTTTCGCTCCTCCCTTGGTGACTTGACTCAAGGGCCAAGCGATATGAGAGAATCCCAACACATATCTGCTGTAGAAATTAGCAAGACCCAGAAAGTTGTGAAGCTCTGTTAGAGTCATTGGGGTTGGCCAATCCCGAATGAATTGGATCTTGGTTGGATCCACATGTACCCCACACTCATCAATAGTGTATCCCAGATACTTAACCTGGGTCATGCTAAAAGTGCACTTGTCCAAATTGGCACACAACTTGTGCTTCCGCAGTGTTTGGAGGACCTGTCGGATGTGGTGGAGGTGCTCTTCCCAAGTCTGGCTGAATATCAAGATGTCATCCAAGTACACTACTACAAATGAGTTAGTGAATGGCCGCAAGATGTCATCCATCAGTCTCATGAAGGTTGCGGTAGAATTCATCAGCCCAAAAGGCATGACCAACCATTCGAAAAGGCCCTCCTTGGCTTTGAAGGCAGTCTTCTACACATCGGTCGGTTCGATCGGTACTTGGTGATACCCAGAATTTAAGTCAATCTTGCTAAAATATTTTTCCCCTTTAAGTTGGTCCAGGAGGTCATCAATCCATGGGATTGGGTACCTATTTTGGACAGTGATCTTGTTCAGTGCCCGATAGTCAATACAGAGTCTCAAAGTCCCATCCTTCTTCTGTACCAACAAGATCAAGCTCCCACATGGTGATCAAATTGGCTCGATGTGACCCTTCTGTAGTAGCTCTTGAATTTGCCTCTTGATTTCATCATTCTCCAGAATAGAGCATCGATATATCGGTCCATTGGGCAGTGACGCACCTGGGGTTAGATTGATGGGGTGCTTGACCTGACAGTGCAGAGGCACTCCTATGCGTGAGGCGAATATGTCCCAGTACTCCTCCATGACCTTGTCCATTTGTTGTTGTCATGTAGAGAATCCCTGTGTGGAGGTCGTGGCCATAATATTCTTCTTTCCCTAAGGGTGGATCATCAAGAAAACGAATTTCCTAGTTTTGAAAATGAGCTTACTGCATTGTTTTGCAGTAACCAAATAGATAGCGGTAGGAGGTGGTACCTCTGGTATCATGTACAACTTATTTCCCAATGTAATAATAAATGCATGAGGATGGGACTCATACACATCATGTCACTTCCATAAGTATGGTTGACCTAATAATACATCACAAACATCAAGAGGATCAATATCACATAATACCTCATCTGTGAAGGGCTTGATGTTGTAGGGAAGGCGGCACTGCTGGTTGACGTAGAGATCTTGTCCTTGGTGAAGCCACCTGATGGTGTACGGCTGCGGGTGTGATGTGGTCGGAAATCCCAATTGCTTCATGACCTCTACTGAAATGAGGTTCTTTTGTCTCCCACTGTCGAAAATGAAATGTAGCGGGGAACCCTTTACCCACATCTTGGAGTGGAAAAGACGCTCCTCCTCCTCTGAATCTTCTGGTTCTTCCTTTTGGATATTCTTGGTGGCAACAATGGCATTGCGCTCTGCATCGATAATATTCTTCCCTTTGTCATTCCCCTTCTCAGGTTTTGATTCAGTGTCAGAGTATGCATCTGATTCGGAATCCTTTATCTCACCCACCAGTGACTGCTTGGCCCGACACTCACTTGTGTTGTGAGTGGGGCTCTTATGGAACTCACACCAATTTCCTGCTTCCTTCTTCGGTTTCGAAGTGTTGCTCTTTGCTTGTGGCTTTGGAAAGTTGTCTTGATTCTCCATGCCTTAGCTATGTCCTTATTTCTGTGGTTTGGGGGTACCTTTCACTTGCTTCTAATTTGCAGATCCAAAGTCTCACTTTTTTTGTTGGAATTTTTTGCTCAATTTTGGCAGCATATCGGTATGCTGTACTAAGCGAGGAGATGTCAAGGAACTCCATTTCCTCCTGGATGTATCTATGTAGAGAACTGCAGTACTTCAGCACCAAATGTTTCTCTGAATCTTTGATAGCCAACTTGGTGTGCAGGGTATGGAACATATTCATCAGGTCATGCACATCTTAATCTCTTTGCTGCCGTAGCGTGGTCCATTGTATGTACTTGTCCTCATAGCTCCCCATGAGATAATATTGTCCCTTTATGGCATCTCGAAAAGAATTCCAAGTGGGTATGGCTAAGAAAAGAGAGGGTTCCTTCTTGTCCTTTCTCTCACACTAGGTTTCCCACCAGTCCTTGACATGGGGGGCAGCTTTGAGTAGTGAAAAAGTAATCTTTTCCCGGTCGAAAAAATTGTCCACCAAGAAATATCCTTCTAATATATTTAACCATCTATCTATGACATCTGCATCTATTCTGCCATCAAATATGGGAATGTCAAAGTTTACTTGTACCTTAAAAAGGGTTGTGCCTCCAGAGTGGCTGCAAGATGTAGATGCACCGCCAGTGGGAATTCATTGAAGGATCTGGGAAACGTTATCCATCATCACGTTCCTTTTTTTTTCAAGGGCCTCCTCGAGCAACATTTTGATAGGATCTTCTACTCCCTCATCTTTCTTTTCATCCCCCATGGGTGACCATCGGGATTTGCGAGGCTGATCTTGCAAGGGTTCAACCAGATCGATCCCTAACACTTTATACCCTTCCCTCGTTGGGGACATCCAAATAAAGACCGAGAAAGAGAAGATTGCTCTGATACCACTGATCCGGATTTATGTAGGAATGCAACAGAATACACAAATAACAAATATGCAGCGGAAATAACACTTCATTTCATTAATCAAAGAACTGAAACTTGTTTACATATAGAATGGAAATAAACTAGCTAGAGTGCTGGCAGCTTATCTCTGAGAAGAGATGTGGCAGATACATACCTCTGAACTCTGTGTTACAATGAGGCTCGAAGCCCTATATATTATTTAGAAACAATGGAAACCCTACACATCCAAAAACCTAACCCTAGAAGGTGAAACGCTAGAATGTGGGCCTTGTTATGCAACTTGGTACATCAATTTCCTGGGGTCGTTTCTTTGGAATACTACCTCCATTTTACGCACATGATACATCGTTAAAAAGATTTAGGACCTGAAAACTGCCAAAAATAGTAAATTGTGCTACAATTAAGGAAACTAGAAAAATGAAAGAAACAATGGTGGGGGTCCAAGTGGAATAGGTGGGTGGCCACCAATATCCTCCTAGATCAATGTTGCACCTAAAATTGTTGATATATGCAAACTAGGAAAAGTTAAGCATGATAAACCTTGGATGGTACAGTTAGCCACTGGTACAAAATGAAAAGTTTCAGAAATTGTTAAAGAATGTGAGGTAAACAACCTGAATGGTTTTCTTATGAAAGTGAACCTGAATATCCTACCTTTAAGATCATATGATGCACTTATCAGCATGGATTGGATAGAAAAACACCATGCCATGCTCTATTGTTTGCACAAGTCTATCTTGTGTACTGATAACCTAGGGAACCAAGTGAAGGTTCGGGGCATTCCAAAGAAAGTTTCTATAAGACAAATATCTGCCTTACAAGCAAAGAAATGCATAAGGAAAGGATGCAAGTTGTTTGCAGTAAACATCTGAGACATAGAGTCTGATAGGTAATGACACATAGAAGACTTCCCTGTTCTTGAAGAATTCAAGGATGTGTTTCCCAAGGAAATCCCTGTACTACCTCCGAAACGAGACCTAGACTTTTCCATCGAATTGACCCCAGGATCAGTTCTGGCCTCCAAAGCCCCTTACCGCATGAGTGCACCTGAGTTGGTGGAATTCAAACTACAGTTGCAGGATTTGATAGAATAAGGGTATATCTGACCCAGTGCATCCCCTTAGTGAGCACTGATATTGTTAGTAAAGAATAAATACCATACGATGCGGATGTGCATCGATTATCGTCAGCTGAACAAAACGACTATCAAGAACCATTACCCACTCCCTAGGATCGATGACTTCTTCCATCAGGTGGGAGGAGCCATAATATTTTCAAAGATTAACCTGCGATCCGGGTACCATCAGGTACGGATTCACGACGAGGCTATTCACAAAACCACATTTCGTACAAGGTATGGGCACTATGAGTTTGTAGTGATGTTGTTCGAATTGACCAATGCACCCACGAACGTTATGTCTATGATGAAAAACATATTCAGTAGGTATATCAATAAGTTTGTCTTAGTCTTTATAGATGACATACTGGTTTATTCAAAGAATAAGTAAGAACAAGAAGAACACATTTGCGTAGTACTGCAAGTGTTGAGAAAACACCAGCTTTACGTTAAGTTTAGTAAATGCGATTTTTACAAACCACAAATACAGTATCTAGGTCACATTATCTTCGAGTCAGGGATAGCTGTGGACCTAAAAAATATTAAAGCCATAAAGGATTGGCCTAACCCTACTAGTGTCACTGACATTAGGCCATTCCTGGGATTACCCGGATATTATCAAAAGTTCATTGAGAACTTCTCGAGAATCGCTTTCCCTATGACCGCTTTTCAGAAGAAAGCAAATAAGTTCTTATGGACTGCTAAGTGAGAAGAAAGATTTCAAAATATTAAGCAGCTTTTGATGACCATACCCGTGTTACAAATTGCGGATCCCAGTGGGGATTTCAATGTTTGCATGGATGCAAGTAAGGAAGGACTTGGAGGAGTCCTCTTGCAGAATGATCATGCGACCTATTAAGAATCATGGAATTTGAAAGAGCATGAGCAAAAATGCCCTACGCACGATCTTGAGTTAGAGGCCATCATCCATGCTTTGAGGATGTGGAGGCACTACCTCATGGGAAGGAAGTTCCTTCTGAAGACAGACAATATGAGTCTGAAGTATTTATTTGATCAACTAGATCTGAATGCGAGACAAGCCAGATGGCCGGATTTCCTCAGCGAGTACCACTTCGAGCTAAAGCACATTAAGGGAAAAGAGAATAAGGTTTCCTATGCTTTGAGCCAATGAACTCATATGATTTATGAGGTGAAACTTGAGTCAAACCATTGCAAATTTGCATGAGAGGGTTAGAGCATAAAATAGAGTTGACCCCTTCTATGTGGAAATCCTCAAGAAAGTTCAGGATGACAGATTGTTTCAACAACAAAAGGAATACTAGGTAGACAAATCTGGAATTCTATGGTCCAAGGATCGCTTGTATGTTCCAGAAGGAGGGTACCTTCGGTCCAACATCCTCACAGAATTTCATAGGGCACACGGGATATCAAAATATGATATCGACTATCAAGAGACTCTTTTTTTGGCCTAAGTTAAAGGATGACATTTCAATGTTCATTGTGAAATGTTAGGAATGCGAGCTAGTTAAATCTAAGCATCAGCATCCTGCAGGATTATTGCAGCCATTGTCCATTTTGGAATGGAAGTGGAGGTCATTAGTATGGACTTTATCACTGGTTTACTGAAAAGTAAGAAGAAAAATGATTCTATTTTTTGGGTCATCGACAAGTTGTCAAAGGAAACACATTTCATTCCTATGAAGTCGACCTACAAGGCCATGAACATTGCTGATATCTTCTTGAAAGAGATATTTAGATTGCATGGGATACCCAAAGCAATTATCTTAGATCGAGATGTTAAGTTTACAAGAAATTTTTGGAGATATTTATTTTCCGGATTGGAGACGCAGTTGAACTTTAGCACTGCATATCACCCATAGAAAAACGGGCAGATAGAGAGAGTAAACCAAATTGTTGAGGACATGCTGCAAATGTATGTCATGAACAATCCCATGAAGTGGGACCATTACCTGCACCTCGCAGAGTTTGCATATAACAATGGTTATCATACTTCCGCCAAGATGAGTCCCTTTGAGGTACTCTATGGATGGAAGTGTAGAACACCAGTTACTTGGGATAGCCCAGTGGATCAACTCATGTTAGGACCTGATTTGTTGATGGAGTTGGAACAGTTGGTACTAAGGTCCAGGTGAACCTTAAAGAAGCACAAGACCGCCAGAAAAGTTACACGGATTGGAAAAGAAAATGTAAGGACTTTCAAATAGGAGATCATGTTTACGTGTAGGTAAAATCCAAACGAAGCTCGTTGAGATTGGGTAGGTGCAGTAAGTTAGCACCTAGATTTTGCAGACCTTTTGAAATACTAGCCAAGAAAGGGCTAGTGGCTTATGAACTCGCATTTCCCGCGCATGTAAGAGTCCACAATGTTTTCCATGCATCTTTATTAAATAAATATGTTTATGATACTAAACATGTTGTTGATTGGTCCCTATTACAGGTGGAACCTGAAGGGGAGTTTTCCCCTGAGCCTACTCATATTTTAGACAAGAGAGAGGTGCAGCTCTAGAAGCGCACCGTAGTCCAATTGAAAGTGCAGTGGAAGCACTTTGAGGCTGATGAGGCCACTTGGGATAACAAGGCCACCATGAGAAGGGCTTACCCTGCCTTATTTCATGATATCATTCAAATTCTCTAGAACACGAGCGATGGTGTTGTTCTAAGCGAGGAGGGATGTAATATCCCGAATATTGGACCTAACACTTATAGGAATGTGCCTATTGATTATGATGATTATCTTGATGTTTTATTTTTATATTGGGTTGAACACCCCACTGCATATGAACATGATGATTTGTTTTATATATTGGGTGTAAGCCAATTGTTGATAATATATGTATATGCTTGTTTGTGTTGGGTGTGGACCCTGAAGCACATGATTGATGAGATGTTTTGTGTTGAGCAAGGATCTCTGGAGCACTTGAGTGATTGATGATTTGTGTTGAGCGATAAGCTCTGGAGCACATGATTACTTACCTTTGTGTTGAGCAAGAAGCTCAGGAACACATGAAAAGATAATTGGATGTGTTGGGAATAAGCCCTGGATCTTTCCATGTTGATGTTGAGCATAAGCTCTCGAGCACTGGATCCTTGGCCATTGTATCCCTAGGTGCATCATACAAGTACATACTAGCACTAGTGCTGAGCGAGGAGATTTGGAATTGCACTGAGTTGTAACTCCCTGTTAAAGTGTTGAGTATGGGATCTGGTAAGCGCTAGGGGTTACTACAAAGAATTTAATAACTTCCAAGTGAAAACGACTCAAGAAAAATATTGATCTCATCATACTTATTTATAAGTGATTAAATGAAATTTCAAATTCTTGTATTCTCATCAAAGTACTTAAGAGATACCACGTTATACGAGTGAAATCCAACATGCAAGGATGTTTAGAGATGCCTAGCCTAGTATACCTAAACCATCCACCTACTTGACCTTAATGAAGAAGTGTCATAAGTCTAGGGATCATGGTATATGATGCCCAAAGACAAATGTTAACAAAGTATTATATTATTATGTACTTTATACATGGAATGTATAAAGAATTAAATATATTAATAAATAAATAAATGAAATAAAGAGAATTTCCATTAATTATTATTTATTATTAAAGATTAATAAATAGTATAATTTCTATGAAAGTCCAACTAGGAACTAGTAGAAATTTCCTAAGTTAAATTATTAATAATTAACCCAAAGTAATTGAAAAGGGTTAAATCAAGAAACAAAGGTTTCTTGATTTAACTGTCCCTTTGACTGAAAAATCTATATATAAAGACTCGATCCAAGGAAAGGCTTGGGGTTTTGATCTATCATTAGAGGAGTCATTTTCTGCCTATTTTCTCTAAAGTAAATTATTGAAGAAATGTTTC
The DNA here is from genome assembly GCA_001517045.1 of Pseudotsuga menziesii. Lineage (NCBI taxonomy): Eukaryota > Viridiplantae > Streptophyta > Pinopsida > Pinales > Pinaceae > Pseudotsuga > Pseudotsuga menziesii. Next base: position 53,865 of record LPNX011025527.1, on the reverse strand, counting down.
CTAGAAGGAAAAGGAGAACTGATCGAGATTTGATACACCAGATAGGAAACCTTACCTTAGGAGCTCTAAGCTACTTGCATGTTGGAGTCCAGCTCGAGGCGATCCGGATTAAAACCAGGAACGGTTCCGGCTCATGGTTGGGAGGAACTTGGTAGTTCCCAAGTGATTTGGTCATCAAAATCAGAGGTAAGATCTGTCTTAAATTTTTAATGTTGGTTATTTAAAAGTGTGTAGGTTTAGCCATTAAAGGAGCTTCAGAAAATTATAGGAATGAGTTCTTAGTATGTCAAGTTCATTTCTAGTTTAAATGTTGTCTGCTTTATGTAAAGGATTCATTATATTTTTCTAACACTAGAAATGATGATTCTGTCTATATCTCTTAGGGTTTACATTTCTTAAATTGTAACCTTAGACTATCTTTTCTATTTTCTAGATTAATGGCTGGATATGCTAGGTAAATGATTTCAATGCATCTCCTAACCCTATGTGTCTGATTCTCTAGTTAGAATCTGCTAGGGTTTGTATTTCTTAAATATTTCCTTTAGGCTGTAAATGTTATCATATGTTATATATCACCAGGATTGTACCGTTAAGTTTGTTTCTATATTATTTCAGTATTCAGATTATGTTTACTATAAACTAGGGTTTGATTTCCATAACTAAGTAATCGTTCTCTAGGATTTATTACTCTACTGACATATTTCATTTGTCAGCAGAGGCTTGTCTAAGTTTATTTCAAACTAGTTCAGAAGTAGGAATTTATATAATCATATATAAATACTAGCTTCAACCTAAAGTACCAATAAAAGAACTATGATAAGTATCCATCTAATTATTAAACAGTAGTAAATGAACCAACATACTAAATATAAATATTTAGTAGCAGGACTAGGATGTAAATTAAATCAACCAAGAACGTACTCAAGTAAATCAAGAATAAATAAACCATTAAGACCTTCCAAGGTCTGTCTCATTAACTATAACTTAAATAGGGAAAAATCATTTCCATAATTAACAACATCATAAGTAAATGAACAAAGGAAGCATCGTGGCCATCCATGTGGTCCTTTACGGATCTCTGATCATAATTACATATAAAAGAATCCACTATGCTATTTAAATCTACCATAAACACATAACCATTAAAAGAGATTATATAAAGTCATCAAACATTACACATAACTATTTAGACCATATCGAAATCGTATTATAAACCCATGCATTACAAATAGGGACAGGAATTGAATCCTATGGGCATACAATCCCAACCCTTTTATAAACTAAATTACAACACATTACATTAATACCTGAAAAAAGTCGAACTCTAATGGGTTCGTTTCTCATTCTAATATATCGCCACGCTATACATATTATGGTATGTAGGCTACATCAAATAAAACTCAACACAATTCAAATAAACATTAATCAAACCCTCATGCTACATCGAGGTCGCAAGACCCTATTTTCCACCCAATGTTGCGAGCATGACCTCGACCAAGTAAACACTAAATAAAGTCCATTTAAAGTCTAAACCCCAGCAACGAAGGCCATCGTGGCTTGCACAGCTGGAAAGGTTTATATCTATATAATCTACATATATACTAAACTAACGAAAGCATTAAAAACAATAAACAACCATTTTATACCATGCACATCATTCACCCAAGCCATGACAATGCCAAATAGAAATACACAGTATGGTTTTATTAATGAAACTACTATGTTAACGATTTTCCCCATGAACTAATAAATGAAATGCAAACAGTAATGAAATACATCAGAGATATCGCAGCCATTAAGGAGAAGGATTAAGCCACATATGGCTTGGTCTTTCAACCCATGATAACATAGTAAAAATACTCAATACATAAACTTCAATGAAGGCGTATGCCTGTTCCTAAAACTCTGTTAATAAATCATTAACACAGCATATACTTTCCACACAAAGTAAGCAAAATAACGATGGCCATTTCCATTAAAACGCAAAGTATCTACATTATACACAATATTTCCAATCGGAGTATCTCCACACAGTCCCTTTAGAGTCCAAAACAAAGTCCACACAGGCATGCCAATGGGCTATAGCATCATTGCAAGCAATGGTGCATCCCATGGCTCAAAGGCCTAAACCTCTTATAATTTACAAACCCAAAATTTATACACAGATCCAAGGGAAATGAGATTTTACCCACGACCAGAAGCCACTAAAACTTTGTCTTAAAAACCCAAGTCTGAGTAATTACATGCCCAAAGTAGAATTCAAACCCCACAGAGAAACCCAACATCCAACGACAAAACACTATGCAGACAGGTTGAGAGACAATAAGTGCAATCTTGTTGGCAAGGCTTACCTTGCTTATCGCATGAAGTCAAAAACCTGACAGAGCTCGAGCCATGCTGCTCTTCCTCACCACATTTTGGCACCTGTAACCAACCAAAAAAAATACAAATTAGAAGCATGGCGGTAGTCAAGATTCAAAGCGAAATGAAATAGAAGGCAAGAAGACCCCCAAGTGAGGCTTACCTTCCTGGTTTGAAGGTCGCCCCCATAAACCTCTGCGCAGAGCCAAAACAAACCCAAATGAAAAACGAAACGATCAATCCATCGTGAGCCATGCCTAAGGGAGGGATTCCACGAAAACCAAGGTGCATTATTTGGACCAGCTGGTTTCCACCACCAAAACCAAAACCCACTATGCTATGGTTTGGTAACGTCGATTTGGTAATTGTCTCCTTTGCCATATAATTGCTAAACCCCATCATGTAAGCTCCAAACCTTACATTATATCGCCACCCTAATCTTAATCACAAGGTAACTGAATACAACATTCATATTATAGCAAGGCTTAATGTATTAAAATGTTAAGGTTTAGTGCATAGACCAAGCTTGGTCTGCGCTAGTCTCAAGACAAGCCATAAGACTTATACATTAAAACAGAACATGTAAACCTTAGGCATTAAGCCATAACTTAATACAACACAATTAAACCCTAAGCTCATGATTAGTGAACACGGCATATGTAATATGCCATGTTAAATATTTTAACCTTCATAAAATCAATGGCCTAGTTTTGAAAGCCACGAACTTAACCTGCAAACAGAAAACATAAGAAGTGTTAATAAGATTTGATAAAATAAACATAGAATAGAATTATACTAAGATGTATAAACAACGAAATATGAAACCATAATGAAGTAAAAGTAGTATTTATACCTATTATAATTCGGAGTTGGTAAAGGAACCAAGTCAACCAGCAGTAGGTTCTTCAAAGATGAAGACTTCTAGTACTCGTTAAACAATACCCCGTCGCAAGGTATGAACTGCATGTGAAATAAAATAGGTGCCTTAGTTTAGAGAACTAAGTAATCTTGCGAACAAGTAAACACCTTCACCTCTAAAAGCCTCATGGGAGAATGAGTCCCACCACTCCGCCCACTTTGTTTCAACAAACAAAGTTAAGTTAGGAGTTTATAATTAACAAGTGAGACTATGCAGAAAGGACGAAGCATATAAATTCAATGACGACACATAAGCGACAAAATTATAAAAATAATACTAGTAGTAAACAACAGTATGACATCATAAGTAAAATACTTTAAAAATAATGACTGAAAGTAAAAGATAGAGCGTAAGAACAGCTTATGAATAAACATTGGTACATGAAGTGTACGATAGAGTTCCGCAAGTGAATAATGTTCAGTCTAGGTAGTTTTTACTAGCCTATAAATTTATTTTATTTTTATTTTTGGGGACATTACACATTCAATATTATCTTTGATGGAACAACGAAAGGGAACCCTAGAACGACTTGATATTATGAGGAAATCTGAAACGAGGAAGGGGAATTGCTTAATGTTTTCTTGGGATACTTAGGCAAAAACACCAATAATGCTACAAAATTTGAAGGATTGGTGAGCGGGCTGCAATGGGAGGTACAAAATATCTGACTTATTTTTATTGTGGAGGGGCGCTCTCTGATAATTATATCCATGGTGAGATGAATTCAACAGGGATCACCCATCTACAAAGTCTCCCAGAATTTGAAATGGAAGGGTCGATTACACCAACTTCAGCATGTATTGGATGCCACCCTGACTGTTTAGTTCATGCACGTCTGATGTATAACGAACAAGGTGGCGGATGCTCTAGCAAAAAAAGGATTCATTCGAGGAAATTTCAACTCAAAATGGGCCTTTCAACCCTAATTCAAATTCCATGTCATCTTGTGTTAGCCAATGAAATTGCTTTAAATTTGAAATAATGTATATGTCTTAAACATTTTTTTAATATGAATTTGGGTGAAGGTGAATTATTTTAATAATATAATTTTTCTATGGGGTGTCCAAGCTACCCAAAATTACCTTGCATATTGAAAATGAAAATAATATTCTAACTCATTTTAGGTAATACTTCTCCCATTTGTAATATATAATACTAAAAATAATTAATATCATAACTAATATATAATATTAATATTATTTGGTCCAATACCTTTAACTCTAGTGAGGGTCAAATAATTGTAACTCCGTAAAAAAATAAAAAAATATTACTGGTTCCAATAACTTTAACTTGATCCAAAAATATTACTTAGTCAAATACCCATCCATGTTTTAGGTAATACAAGACCAATATATCATATATAATAATAATAATTAATATTATAACTAAGATATAATAATAATAATATAATATAATTAATATTATTATAATAACTGTCAAAAGTTCCCTCCATATTTTAGGTAATATGTGACCAATAAATAAAATATAATAGTAATAGTAATTAATATTATCACTAAAAATAATAATATTATATTATAATTAATATTTTATAATAACTGCCAAAAGGTGGGTCTAATAAATTTTAACTAATATATAATATGTATTTAATCTATAATAATAACTAACAACATAACTAATATACGCATCATATTTTAGGTGATATGCAACCAATATATAATATATAATAGTAATAGTAATTAATAATATTTAATATTCATAATAACCGTTAAAAATTGGGTTTAAACACTTTTAACTAATATCATAACAAATATTTATAAGTAATATATAATAATATTATATTATAATTAATGTTTTATAATAACCGTCAAAAGTTGAGTCTAATAACTTTTAACTAATATCATGACTAATATTAATATTTAATACTATTATATTAAACCTTAAATTCCCACATTTTGGTCTACTTTTTGGCGATTAACAGACTCGATTCCAAGCTACTTGTCACACCTCTGCCGTGTCCCGAGATTGTGGATTGAATATCCAGTTGTTACATTTATACTTCGGTAGGTTCTTGGTATTTTTATAACTCTTTGTTTTAATGAGACGTTCACATGAGCACTCCATCAGATTTTTATGTACCCTTGACCTCACCATGGGTGGAGCCTTCCTCCATGTGTGCAGTATCATCATCTGTGGGTGTTTTCTATTTGAGTCATACCTTGTGCTCCTATGGTGTTTATTCCAGCACCGGGCAGGTGTCAGACTCTATACATCGTGTTATTAATGGGAATAGTCTAGTGTTTTTATTAAACAGTCGCTACCCCGTGATATGTTCCACTTTCCCAATCCAAAAAGAGGAGGGAGAGCACCCCTTCTCCCAAAGTTGTGGGGTCATTTTTTGAGTTACTTCATCACGGTTCTCTCAAGTGTCCTAGTATAATCTACTTGTTCATGTGTGTCGGTTTGGGGTACGGTCAGTTAACTTGGAGGATCGGCTTCCCAATTCAAAGTTTTTTCCTCAAAGTTGAAACCCCAACAGAAGTGCACTTTCACATTCATTCAATTTGGTAATAAAAAGTAGGACATGGCCTCTAATTTACTGAAACAGACACACATAGTTCAGTAGTCATACGGAGCAAGTACGTCACTTTCGTGTACCCATCGGACAAAGCCCTTTTGGGGGTTCCTTAGGGACCGATTCACTCTACATATATTGACTGAACGCAGAAACCATGGAACTGGAAAGCGATCGTGTTTTTCACATGATTTCTCATTACTCATGTCAACATTCTCACTTCTGATATCTCCAAGTATTGTCCCTTCCCCGATTGACAGAACGTCCCATTATTGACACTTGGTTGGCGCTTGCTTTCTCATCCCAATTACTTATTTAGTTTTAGGGGGTCTTTAGAACCCGCTTAACGCTTCCAAGGTCTCGTCGCTTTGGTGAATCACTTGAGCCCCAATACATTTTTGGTGCCATGGAGATAAACTAGTGAACTATTACGCTTTCTTTGAAGGATGGCTTCTTCCAAGCCTGCCTCCTGTTGTCTGAGCTCGATCACTTCCTTCTTAACTAAGCTATAATTAATATATTATAAGAATAATATTATACACCATAAAAGTCAAATAACTTTTAATATAGAACTGTGTATTTAATTTTATTTATTTATTTTTGGTGAAAACACTACATCAAACTTCGTCCTCATATATTGATTTTAATATAAAATATATATTTAAGGTAGCTTTGATAAAATTGAAATAACCCTTCGCACCTTCGATAAAAGTGAAATAGTATAAAAACGTGGCTACATGGATTTTTTATTATTATTTTCCTTAGGAGGCCCATTTTCATCCAAATTTCCTCTAATGATTGGCACGTGTATCCTTTGAGGCTAATGAGTTGGAGGACACTTGTGAACATGCATTAAAGAGCCAATGCATGGAACTTTCCAACGCAGACCTTTCCCACCTCATGAGAAAACATGGTGGTAGAATGGAAAGGACACATGGGGAAAGGAACACGCGTCCCCGTTTGGTGCGAGGGATCTCTTCCCATAAATGACAATACGATCCTTTATATCTCGCATGCCTTGCATGGATGGTAATAATGCGGTGCTTAGGGTAGCGTGGAGAATTAAAGGAAGAAAAAGGAAATGAGCTAGAGCTGGAGCGTGCCAAAAGTACATAAGTCATAATTGAATCCTAGACCAACGTTTGTGCTCCATGCGGTTTCATGGGATGGACTGATTTGGAGAAGCTCACATGATACATTTCCTTGTGCAATTGTACTTCTAGACATTGAGGGAAAGGACATCAACCATTAATTAAGGTGGTGACAGGTCGTAATAGTATACCTCACATGCCTCTTAGAATCAGAGATATTCTTATTCTTATGCATTACAATTATAGGTGGCCGCAATTAGCCGAAGCCATTTCACTCACCTCGAGGAGCCTGCTTCTATACATCGTGGCTCCTAGGATGCGTATGCGTAGTCGGAGAAGGAGTCGGAGGGACAATAGTTGATGTGGAAGAACCCAATGATGGAAAATTTGGAGTCTAGGCATGGGGAACAAGAGGATCTCACCACTCTTTCCTTTAATTTGGCTGACCAATACTTTTCGGAGAGCTCAGGCGCCATCGAAACAAATATAGTACAAATGGAGGAGCTCCTTTTAGGGAAATAAACTTGTAGCAAGGTGACCAGTAGCGACTAATCCATTCTGGGTAGTACGTATGTTACTAGCCCACGAGCCCCATTCATGGGAACTGTTGCTGAAGAAAACTCTAGAGATGACCGCGATTATAACTCCCCACCTATGTATCAGTTTGGACGGAATGAGGGCGCTCTCAAAAGATATCGAATAAAAAGAAGTTGAGCCATGCAATATCCTGAATTTTGGACTTAACACTTATAGGCATGTGTCTATTGATTATGATGATTATCTTGATGTTTTATTTTTATATTGGGTCGAAGACCCCACTGCATATGAACATGATGATTTGTTTTATATATTGGGTGTAAGACAATTATTGATGATATATGTATATGCTTGTTTGTGTTGGGCGTGGACCCTGAAGCACATGATTGATGAGATGTTTTGTGTTGAGTGAGGAGCTTTGGAGCACCTGAGTGATTGATTATTTGTGTTGAGCAAGAAGCTCTGGAACACATGAGTACTTACCTTTGTGTTGAACGAGAAGCTCTTGAACACATGAAAAGATAATTGGATGTGTTGGGTATAAGCCGTGGAGCCTTCCATGTTGATGTTGAGCATAAGCTCTGGAGCATTGGATCCTTGGCCATTGTATCCCTAGGTGTATCATAGAAGTACATCCTAGCACTAGCGTTGAGCAAGGATCTCTGGAATTGCACTTAATTGTAACTCCTTGTTAAAGCGTTGAGTATGGGCTCTAGTAAGAGCTAGGGTTTATTGACAAGAATTTAATAACTTCCGAGTGAAAATGACTCGAGAAAAATATTGATATCATCATACTTATTTATAAGTGACTAAATGAAATTTCAATTTTCTATATTCTCATCAAAGTACTGAAGAGCTACCACGATATACGAGGCGAATCCAACATGCAAGGATGTTTAGAGTTTCCTAGCCTAGTAGACCTAAACCCTCTACCTACTTGACCTTAATGAATAAGTGTCATTAATTCTAGGGATCATGGTATATGATGCCCAAAGAAAAATGTTAACAAAGTGTTATATTATTATGTACTTTATACACGGTATGTATAAATAATTAAATATATAAATAATATAAATAAATGAAAGAAAGAAGAGAAACTCCATCAATTATTATTTATTATTAAAGATTAATAAATAGTATAATGTCTATGAAAGTCCAACTAGGAATTAGTAGAAAGTTCCTAGGTTAAAATAATAATAATTACCCAAAGTAATTGAAAAGGGTTAAATCAAGAAACTAAGGTTTCTTGATTTAACTGTCCCTTTGATTGAAAAGTATGCCTATAAAGACTCAAGCCAAGGAAAGGATTGGGGGTTCTGATCTATCATTAGAGGAGTCATTTTTCTGCCTATTTTCTCTCAAGTAAATACTTAGAGAACATTTTCCTCGAAGGAAAAAGGAGAAATGATCCAGAAACTGATATACGAGACATAAAACCCTACCTTAGGAGCTCTAAGTTGCTTGCATGTTGGAGTCCAGCTCAGGGGGGATCTGGATTAAAACCAGGAATGGTTCAGGGTCATGGTTGGGAGGAACGTGGTAGTTTCCAAGTGATTTGGTCATGAAAACCAGAGGTCAGATTTGTCTTAAATTGTTAATGCTGGTTATTTAAAAGTGTGCAGGTTCAACCATTAAAGGAGCTTCATAAAATTACAGGTATGAGTTCTTAGTATGTCAAGTTCATTTCTAGTATAAATGTTGGCTGCTTCATGTAAAGGTTCATTATATATTTCTAACCCTAGAAATTATGGTTCTGTCTATATCTCCTAGGGTTTACATTTCTTAAATTGTAACCCTAGAATGTCTATTCCATTTCCTAGATTAATTGCATGATATGCTAGGTAAATGATTTCAATGCATCTACTAACCCTATGTGTTTGATTCTTTGGTTAGAATTTGCTAGGGTTTGTATTTCTTAAATATTACCCTTAGGCTGTAAATGTTATCATATGCTGTATATTACCAGGATTGTACCTTTAAGTTTGTTTATGTATTACTTCGGTATTCAGATTATGTTTACTATAAACTAGGGCTTGATTTCCAGTAACTAAGTAATCGTTCTCTAGGATTTATTACTCTACTAACATATTTCATTTGTCAGCAAAGGCTTGTTTAAGTTTATTTCAAAACTAGTTCATAAGTAGGAATTCATATAATTATATATAATTACTAGCTTCGACCTAAAGTACAAATAAAGGAACTATGATAGTATCCATCTAATTATTAACAACAGTAAGTAAACCAGAATACTAAATATAAGTATTTAGTAACAGAACTAGAATATAAATTAAATCAACTAAGAACATACTATAATTAAATCAAAGAATAAATAAACCATTAAGACCTTTCAAGGCGTGTCTCATTAACTATAAACTAAACAAGAAAATCATTCCATTAATTAACAACATCATAATTAAATACGCAGAGGAGGCATCTTGACCATCCATGTGGTCCTTTATCGAATCTCTGATCCCATGTATATATATAAAAATCCATAGTTCTATTTAATCTATCATAAACGCATAATCATTAAACAAAATTACACAACTCATCAAACATTACATATAACGAATGAAACAATACATCATACATAGGAAACATATCATGTATTAAATTATATCAAGATCAATTTAAAAACCCAAATATTACAATGGGGACAGGAATCGAATCCTGTGGGAATACAAGCCCAACCCTTGTCTAAATTAAAATACAACACATTACATTAATACCTAAACAGAGTCAAACCCTGAGGGTTTTTGCTTACATCTAAAAATATGGCCACGCTATACACTAAGGTATGCGGGATCCATTAATAAACTACATACCAAAACCATAACGAACCATTACGCTATAGCGAGGTTGTAAGACCCTGTTTTTTACCCAATGCTGTAAGCAAGGCCCCGACCAAAACAAACATTACACAGAGCCCATTTAAGAGTCTAAACCAACAACGATGAAGGCCATCGTGGGATTGTACCCATGGCATTTTATAAATCCACATTATATACTAAACCTTGAAATCATACACAGTAAACAACCATTTGAAACCATGCGCAACATTCACCCAAGACACGGCATGGAAAATGAAAATGCACAGTTTTGTTAAGCAAGGAACTAACTCTATTAATGATTCATCTCATAAGCTAATAAATGAAATATAAACAGTAATGCCACAGTGAAGCTATCGCAGCCACAATGGGAAAGGCTCAAGCCATTTACAGCGTGGCCTTACCCCACGCTGTCGCCATTAGAGCAAATTAAAAATACTCAATACACAAACCAACGAAGGCATATGCTATTTATAAAACCCTGATAATAAACCATTAACACAACATACGATTCCACACACACACAGTAAGAAAAATAACCATGGCCATCATATAAAACGCAGGGTATTTACATTGTCCAGTATTGCCATCATCGCAGTAATTCCACACAGTCACCATTAAAATCCAAAAACGAAGTCCACAAAGGCATGCCAATGGGCTATGGCACATTAGTAATTAAAATTCTTTAAAATATTTACACAATCCATTTAACCAAGGTTAAATACAAAGAGTAAAGATTATATAAAAGGTTATTGGGAAGATTTTTGAGCTTAGAACAATGTTTTAAAGTAAAAGAAGTATTTTCCTTTTTAAGGTTAGATAGGCCAAAGTTGGTTTCAATGGACGGTAATCACTATCATCATCATTGTGAAAAGGTAATTTTAGATTCAAAATATAAAGGAGTAACTCCTTCAAAATTAATTGTATAGGTAATTTTAGATTCAAAATATAAAGAAATAACTCATTCAAAAATAATTGTATTTTTATTTCAATTATTGCATAGTGAATGGAGGAAGGAAATAACCCCATAACAAGCCTAATAAATTACATCTGACATATCCATATAAATCTTGTGTGCTTGATGATATAATGAGGTTTATGTTACAGCATTTTGAGAATCAAAAGAGCAGGAGGATTCCCCGTAAGCCTTACATAGTGGATTCTTGCGCATCTCCCGGGTGGTATCGTAGAGGAAAAAATAGAGCCAAAAGGTTCACCGGGGTAAGGAGTCACTCGGATCTCATTGTAGCCACTACGATGACGAGGCCTTTCCGGAATACGATTCTCAACAAATTGTGGGAATTGCTCCCTCGGTTTGTAGAATGGGAAGTCTGAATAGATGTTCTTATCAAAGACAGGCTTAAACTGACATGGTAAAAAACTGAAGATTTAAAAGCTAATAGTGCAGAAAGGAAAATTCTAAATTATTGGAAGATATTTATTATACCTGAGTGTATCGGAGGAAGTACGTGAAAGGAAGCCATTCCTAACCAGAGTCCTAAATACTGGCATTGGCCACCCATTAGTACATTCAATATTACGTTTGATGGCACAACGAAAGGGAACCCCACGCTGACTGGATATGACGGGGAAATCTGAAACGCGGAAGGGAAATTGCTCAATGTCTTCTTGGGATACTTAGGCGAAAACACCAATAATGCTACAAAATTGGAACGATTGGTGAGCGGGATGCGATGGGAGGTACAAAAGATCTGGCTTCCTTTGATTGTGGAGGGGCGCTCTCTGATAATGATATCCATGGTGAGCCGAATTCAACAGGGATTACCCATCTACAAAGTCTCCCAAAATTTGAAATGGAAGGGTGGATTACACCAACTTCAGCATGTATTGGATGCCACCTGGACAGTTTAGTTGATGTACATCAGACCTATAACTAAACTAGGTGACCGACTCTCTAGCAAAATCATTGGAGGAAATTTCAACTTCAAAATGGGCTTTTCAACAGTAATTCAAATTCCATGTCATCATATATTAGCCAATGAAATTGCTTAAATTTGAAATACTCTTAAACAATTTTTAAATATGAATTTGGGGATAGGTGAATTATTTTAATAATATAATTTGTCTATGGGGTGTCCAAGCTTCCCAAAATTATCTTGCATATTGAAAATGAAATTAATATTCTAACTGATTTTAGGTAATACTTCTCCCATTTGTAATATATAATACTAAAAATAATTAATATCATAACTGATATATAATAATAACATTACTCGGTCCAATACCTTTAACTCTACTCAGGGTCAAATAATTGTAACTCTGTTGAAAACTCTACTCACGGTCAATTACTCGTTCCAATAACTTTAACTGAGTCCAAAAATATTACTCAGTCAAATACCCATCCATGTTTTAGGTAATACATGACCCATATATAATATATAATAATAATAATTAATATTATAACTAAGATATAATAATAATAATAATAATATAATTAATATTGTTATAATAACGGTCAAAAATTTCCTCCATATTTTAGGTAATATGTGACCAATAAATAATATATAATAGTAATAGTAATTAATATTATCACTAAAAATAATAATATTATATTATAATTAATATTTTATAATAACCACCAAAAGTAGGTCTAATAAATTTTAAGTAATATATAATATGTATTTAATCTATAATAATAACTAATATACACATCATATTTTAGGTGATATGTAACCAATATATAATATATAATAGTAATAGTAATTAATATTATCTAATATTTCATAATAACCGTTAAAAATTGGGTTTAAACACTTTTAACTAATATCATAACTAATATTTATAAGTAATATATAATAATATTAGATTATAATTGATATTTTATAATAACCATCAAAAGTTGAGTCTCATAACTTTTAACTAATACCATAACTAATATTAATATTTAATACTATTATATTAAACCTTAACTTCCCACATTTTGGTCGCGATTAACAAACTCGATTCCAAGCCACCTCTCACATCTCTGCCATGTAGTGGATTCAATATCTAGTTGTTACATTTATACTTCGGTAGGTTCTTGGTATTGTTATAACTCTTTGTTTTAATGAGAGGTTCACATGAATAGTCTATCGGATTTTTATTTACCCTTGACCTCACCATTGGTGGAGCCTTCCTCCATGTATGCAGTATCATCATATGTGGGTGTTTTCTATTTGAGTCATATCTTGTGCTCCTTTTGTGTTTATTCCGGCACCGAGAAGGTGTCAGACTCTATACATTGTGTTACCACTTGGCAGAGTCCTGTGTTTTTATTAAACAGTCGCTACCCCTGATATGTTTTGCTTTCCCAATCCAAAAAGAGGAGGGAGAGCACCCCTTCTCCCAAAGTTACGGGGTCATTTTTCAAGTTACTTCAACATGGTTGTCTCAAGCGCCTGAGTATACCCTACATGTTCACCTGTGTTGGTTTGGGGTATGCTTAGTTCATCAGGAGGATCGACTTCCCAATTCTAAGTTTTTTCGTGGAAGTTGAAACTCTAACAGAAGTGCGCTTTTACATTCATTCAATTTGGTAATAAAAAGTAGGACGGGGCCTCTAATTTACTGAAACAGACATGCATAATTCAATAGGCAGTCGAAGCAACTACGTCACTTTCGTGTACCCATGGGACAAAGCCCTTTCGGGGGTTCCTCACGGATCGGTTCACTTTTCGTAGATTGACTGAACGTAGAAACCCTCGAACTACCAAGCGATTGTGTTTTTCACATGATTTCTCAGATAACTTTTAAGATAGAATTGTGTAGATTTAATTTTATTTATTTATTTTTTGGTGAAAACATTATATCAAACTTCGTCCTCATATATTGATTTTAATATAAAATATATATTTAAGGTAGCTTTGATAAAAGTGAAATAACCCTTGGAACCTTCGATAAAAGTGAAATAGTTTTAAAACTTGGCTACATGGCATTTTTTTATTATTTTTCTTAGGAGGCCCATTTTTATCCAAAATTCCTCTAATGATTGGCACGTGTATCCTATGAGGTGAGCTAGTTGGAGAACACTTGTGAACATGCATTAAAGAGCCAATGCATGGAACTTGCCAATGCAGACCTTTCCTACCTCGTGAGCAAACATGGTGGCGGAGTGCAAATGACACTTAGGGAAAGGAACATGCGTCCACTTTTGGTGTGAGGGATCTCTTCCCATAAATGACAATATGGTCCTTTATATCTCGCAAGCCTTGCATGGATGGTAATAATGCGGTGCTTAGGGTAGCATGCAGACTGAAAGGAGGAAAAAGGAAATGACCCGAAGACGGAGCGTGAGAAAGTATATAAGTCATAATTGAAGCCTAGATCAACGTTTGTGATGTACTCGGTTTCATCGATCGGTTTGTTTTGGAGAAGCTCACCAGGTACATTTCCTTGTGCGATTGTACTTCTAGGCGTGAGGGAAAGGACATCAACAATTAATTAAGGTGGTGACAGGTCGTAATAGTATAACTTGCATGCCTCTCAAAATCAAAATCAGAGATATTCTTATTCTTATGCATTACAAGTATAGGTGGTTGCAATTAGCTGGAACCATTTCACTCACCTCGAGGAGCCTGCTTCTATACATCATGGATCCTCGGATGCGTATGGGTATTCGGAGGGACAACAGTTGATGTGGAAGAACCCAACGACGCAAAATTTGCAGTGTGGGTAGGGAGAATAGGAGGATCTCACCACTAGGCCTGCAATTTCAAATTTCCAGTGCATGTCATCTGAAAATTTGGTGACGTTTTCGAGTTTTTGGTGCCTGTCATTTTATGTCCCACGCAATTTGGTGCCTGTCAAATATTTTTTTTTATGCTTATCAAATATTTGTTTTATGTTATACTTAAGTGTGATTAAAAAATTTGCATAAAAATTTACTACTCTCAAAATATGCAACAACACAACAAGCAAATTTTATCCTAGGGATCCTACTCTCAAAATATGACATCATTGGTTTCTAGAGATGACAAGCTTCTGGAATTGCTATATCCTGTGGGAGATCGAATGACACCATTAAATTCCCAATCTGGGGTAATCATTTTTTCCTTAATATCCTAGGGATCATAAAGTTCTGAACTCAACTACAGCTTTACTATATAATAATAATACTGCTTCTATGCTGCTGTAGCAACATCCAGATCCCAGAGATCGCCGAAGCTCCAAACTCTGGTTCTAAGACAAGGGGGTGAGAAAGGAAACCCTAATAAATAGTAAGTTGCATATAGATCATTTGATCATGTGATCTAATCACGGTCATACCATATCCAAAGTTAAAAGTCAGATGGGGGTCTGAAGGTTGGAGTCGAGTCAGCCATGGCGGATAAGAGATGAGGCTGCATCACTGCAATATGACTTGAATTGGGAGAATTTGAAAGTGTATAAATAATGAAGGGTCGGGGACTGTGATAGGCACGTGAGATAGAACTGCAAGACAAAATTGGTGGCTCAGAAAGTTGTTAGAAAAGTTAAACGGCATGCAGGTAGAGACAACACAGGCCAGACATTGTTGCTGAGACTCAGCACTGGGGACTGTGGCCGAGAGACACTCAGCACTGGGGACTGTGGGCGAGAGACACAAGGAGCCATTTCCGCATTTAAAGTAAAGAGCCAAAATGGCCGCTAAGAGACGGAACTTGAGAGTGTTACGAATATATCTTCCAAATGGAAAAAGTAGATTGAACTAGAAGAGAAGGAAAGAGGTTTTCAGTAGAGAAGAATCCAAGTCAGAATAATCTGGTGGAAAAAAGGACTTGATATATTTATATTAATTGCCTGAAGAATAGGATTTTCCAGCAGACTTTTTAGATGTGGAGAAAAATCAGCTTTCATTAATTTTTTAGTTCATTTCTAGTTTTTCCTTGGCGTTGTTGAACAATATGATGGCAGGGGGATACAGAGATTGTACGCAGAAAATAATTGCATCGTTGGAAAATGATTCCCGAGGAAAGATGAAGAAAACATAATATCCAACTCGACCGAAAAGATGAAGAAAACATAATTTCCAGCTCGGTCGAAGATACAAATGGTAAAATGGTTCTCTTTTACAAAGATTCTAGACTCATAGTTTAACTCAAATATTGTAGACAGAACTTCCAATGTTCCTATTACTCACAGAAACGGTAATATGCCTAAATAATCAAATATTATACATAACTTGCTTAACGGTCACAAAAAGACTCCTTTCAACTCAAATTTGCTGGAAATAAATAGAGTTTAGCTCATAGATTGAAGAAGAAACATTCAAAAGTGAAATTGCTTATAGAATAGATGAAAACTAGGCATCATCCGAAAAACAAATGTTCCAATTTACCTGGACTGTAGTTAGAAGTAGAACAACGGGAATCGATTCAATGGATGCACAGAAGAGTATTGATGTCCCTTTTAGCAGGAAGAATAGAATATTTTCGGGAAAGGTAAAACTATAATGGAAAACAAGATCATCCTCCTCGCCTCTTCCAACCGCTTAACAATCCCTGGATTACCCTGATGCATTATCTCGATTACATTACCGCCGATACATTATCTCAATGCATTAGAATGGCCGCTTCATCTAGAGAACACCAGAGTAGGTAGTTGAGTCATGGGAATGGAGGCTAGATTATTCAAAGAAAAGGAAAAGAAATCTGAGAGAGCATTAAATCCACCCACAAGGACATTGAAACTTTGTAGGGTACGAAGTAGCTGCAGTACAACAATTCATGCCCCCACTCCAGTATGTCGTCTACCTCAGATGCCAACATCGAGACAAGCCAACATGCCCGCCAGTGCCTCTGCAGACTGCAGGTACTATAACTGATAAATATTAGTAGACATCAAATTGACGGTTTGAACATTTTGGAGGACGTAAATGTTGACGTGTTAAAAAAATTTCCACCTGTCAAATACATGTAAAAATGAAAAAAACGTTCTGTGGAAAGTCAAATTCTAGGCCTGCTCACCACTCTTTCCTTTAACTCAGGCGACCACTACTTTCCAGAGACCTCGGGTGCCATCGAAACAAAGATAGTACATATGGAGGAGCTCCTTTTTGACAAATAAACTTGCAGCAGGGTGACCAGTAGTGACTAATCCATTCTGGGTAGGACGTATGTTACTGGCCCATGTGATCCATTCACGGGAACTGTTGCTGAAGACGAATCTCGAGATTACCACGATTATAAGTCGCCACCTGTGTATTAGTTTGAACCGGATGAGGGCGCTCTCAAAATATGCCGAAGACAATGAAGTTGAGCCAGTAAATGACCACCAAGCCTCGAGAGGGGTAGTGGAATCATAGTAGTTGGTAGTGTATGTCTTGTACAATTTTCTTTTTTGATGCTCAAATTTTTGAGTCCATATGGGTCAAGTATCATTATTCGTAACGAGACTAGGTGTTTCATCATCATTTATCAATTTGGAGGCTATAAGGTGTTTTTTTACTATATTTTGCTTGTATAAACTTGCGTAGACAGTTTTTGCTTTGTTATCCCAATATGGGAAGAGCACCACTCATGCATTTGGTCGAAATAAACTCTGTGTGTTGCTTTATTTTAGCCCAACAATAGAAGGATTTACCTCCTTACTTACCCAAAAAAAAGTATCTCTATCTCTAAATATTTATTTGTGTTGAGAAAGTGGATATGGTATTGCTAAAAGATAATGATAATAACTAAATAAAAATGGAGAGAGGTTCACTTGAGGAATATATTATGATAAGGACTTCTAAAATTAACATGACATAATAGCAACTAAGTGTAGGAAAGACATCTAGAGGAGAGCCTTAGTAGGATTTTAAATACCTTACATAATAGTTTATAATGTATAAACAAGTATGTAATTGTAAGGGGACTATTATTGTAGAATAATTATAGTCCATATGCTTAGATAGTTAAACATAATTGTAGTGAGTTTTAAATTTATTGATTACATTAAATGCAGTGCAAGTTAAAGGATTCATCATGGGTCTTTAACTTTCCTTTATGATCACTTCATATCTTCATTAAATGAGCTTTGGAGATTCTACTTACTACATGTATGTTTTTATGGTGTAATTAAAATTTACCAAAATTTTATTTTTGTAGAGTAGATAACTTGATACACAACCTTTTTATATAAAAAACATTTCAATTTCATAAAAATATTTTGAATCTTATAAAAATTATTTCAATTCCATAAAAATATTTCTTCATTAAAATCAGAAAATACTTCAAAACCCATCCTAATAATCCAAAGAAACATATATGAAGAGAAAAACATGGATCCATCCTAATAATTCCAAGAAACATATTTAATGAGAAAAACATGGACCCATCCTAATAATCGCAAGAAACATATCTGAAGAAAAAAAGTCTAGGATCATGAATTGCATGTAATTAAAATTTACCCGAATTTTATTTATGCAAAATATATAACTTGATACAAAACATTTTATATAAAAATTATTTCAATTTCATAAAAAAAAATCTTAATTAAAATAAGATAAAAATACTTCAAAAGCCATCTTCGAAAAAACATATATAAACAGAAAAGTTTGATAAATTCCTTACTAAAGTTGGACTTGGAAACTAATCGTACACCAATAAACTTCTTCATTAAAATAAAATAAAAATACTTCAAAAATCATCTTCTCATGATGATGATGGTGGTTAACGTCCACTCAAACCAAACTTTGGTCTATCGGACCCAAAGAAATGCATTATTTAGTTTGTTTTAAAATTGTATTTCTATGCTCAAAGAGCTTGGACAGAAGCGTCCTGAGCTCACTATAATTTTGACAAGTTAAAAGGCTAGGAAGGTCAGAATTACAACAAAGATTATGAAACTGAAATGTAATGTGGGTGTACACACGACATTCTAAGAGGACGTGTTTTTCATCCTCAATGTTCATATTATCACAGAGATGGCAGATCCTTTCTACCCATGTTGTTTTAAGAACTGCCCAACAACCAGTTTCACTATGAAGCTCATGAGAGTTCGTTCTTATCTTGGCTATATTAATTTTTTTCTTTAAACTAGTTAAAATCGAGAGATAATTTTGATCTTCTAGAGTAGGGTTGATGACCTCCTTATTATATCTCAATTTTCTTTTATCCTCTAAATATTTCTCACACCACATTTTCTCCTTAAACTTAGAAGTGACATTATTTTTAATGCTATTTATATTTTGCAATGCAACATTTTCGTGGATCTCCCAACGGTTTAACCAAGACCTGCTATCTTTATACCAACCTGGCTTGAGCCTTTGGTGGTTTCTTTAAACAGAAAAGTTTGATAAATTCCTTACTAAAGTTGGACTTGGCAACTAATCATACACCAGCCTCCTTAAAATTCGACGTGTGAATATGTCTGCACATATTTCTTACTGCTAACAATATATTTTCCTTAAATATTGCTAACCATATATACTCATGTCTATCTACTAATTTATACTTCTAACAAAGACCTACAACTGATAAAACTTCTTATTGAGAAGTTGCATAACAAAGAGAAATAACAACGGAGGTTAACGCTATGCTTCTCCTGCTGTAAATTTAAAATCTGTTGTTTTTATAGAGTAGAACTTGTAGATATGCCGGTTTTTCCAACTGCAGTTGTAATTGGTTACGGAAGTTTCCATTATTCTGTTATGACTGCTGATTATGTTAACGAGGAAGTGTTAGCCAAAACCAAGCCGACTAAACTTGATTTTACCGCTCAATTAATATTAAAAATTAAATATTTTCATGTCGACCTCTTTTTCTGTTTTTTTTACTTGTCGGGTGAAACTTGTCTATCTCCCGACTAGACAAGTCTATCAAATTTGGTCGGCCTTTCGACCCGAATCATTTAATTCGACTTGTCGGTTCTACTGACATCGACCTCTAAGTCGGTTGACCTCTTCAACCTCTCAAGTCAACTAACCTCTTCGACCTCTAGTCGGCTTATTCAACCGACCTTGTCGATTCACTTGGTTTGGTCAAAATCTACAGAGTATTTTTCTTAGTGTAAGAAACTTAAGGAATTACAAATGCTTTTCACCTGTGAGTAAGATGAAGTAAAAATGGACACATTAACAAATCCAAATAACTTATAAAAACATATACCCAAATATGTAGGAAGACTTGAGTTGACCAATGTGCCGTAAAACCTGGAACTTTCACGCGGTGAGAAATTTATGGGTTCTTTGATCTTTCACTTAACTGGTAAATGTAAAAAACATTTACACAAGTAAATATGGAAATATTGTGCAGCCAAATAAACATGCATTCAACCATAAACTATTTCGTATATATATAACTATGCGGAAATAACAAAGGTATTATTACAAACTTGTCTGTCCAGGCTTGTCGTCTCACTGACTGATCCTTTTACACAGCTTTGGCTCTTCAATTGAATCTCTTACACAGAAGCTTGAGCTTCAACTTCTCTTTTCTCACCCTGGAGTTCTCTCGTGAGTTCTGTTGTCTAGTGACTAGTGACTAACTTAATTTACAATATTCTTCTTCTATTTATAGGCAACCTGAAAATTGCTTCTACATGAATCAACAGACTCTCCATTAAAGACTGTAATAACTATCTACCTAACAAATTAGTTTCAGAAATAAATTAGACTAGTTTACATTACCGAATCATGGACTCTTCCCTCTTGTCATACTGATCGACAAGATATTGACTGATATAGACTCTGACAGAGTCGGCTAAGAGTCAAGTATAAATCTGAGAGTGATTAATATTTCCAACGCTCCCCCTTAATTATGAGCAGATGGGGTTTTTAAAACAAAATTTACAAAATGTTTCAGAGCTTACACATGCTCTATTTATGACAGAGTTCACTGTGAAGAAATTGTCATTCCAAGATAACTACGTAGATACTGGAAAGTATCCTTTACCAATGGTTTTGTAAAGATGTTTGCAAGTTGATCTTCAAACTTGCAAAATTCCAAACAAATTTCCTTGTTGTTCACCAACTCTCTGATGAAATGAAACCCTCTGTCGATGTGCTTGGTTCTCTTATGAAATACATGATTCTTGGATAATGCTATGGTTCAATTATTGTCACAAAAGATGGTTGTCAGTTCTTAATGGTTTCGTGGCAAGTATTTTAACACTCTCCTCATCGAGACAGCTTGACATGGATCACTTGTTGCTGCAACATACTCTGCTTCAGCTGAAGAAAAAATTACAATGGGTTGTTTCTTTGAAGCCCATGAAACAACCCCTGTACCAAAATGAAATGTGTACCCATATGTGCTTTTCCTGTCATCTATGCTGCCTCCATTGTCACTGTTAGTGCAGCCAATGAGTTTAAAATTTTTGAGGTTGAATACATAATACCAAGGTCTTTTGTGCCACTTACATAACTCAGAATTCTTTTACCTGCTTGCCAATGTGAGTATTTTGGTGACTCCATGAACCTTGAAATCATACTTACTCCATACATAATGTCCGGTCTTGTCGCTGTCAAATACATAAGGCTGCCAACAAGCCTTTTTAACACCGTAGGATCGACAGTTGATCCTTCATCATCCTCGCTCAATTTTAAGCCTATTATCACTCGTGTTGGAGTTGTCTTGCAATTAGACATGTTAATACTTTTTAAAAATTCACTTGCATACTTTGTCTGTGATATAAAAATACCATTTTCAGACTGCTGAACTTCAATGCCCAGAAAAAACATCATAAGCCCCAGATCGGTCATTTCAAATTCACTTTCCATGACTACTTTAAAATATGCTATGCCAAAATCACCAGTAAATATTAAATCATCTACATACAAGTAGACAATTAACAACTTACCTTGCTCATCAAATTTGGTGTATAATGTCAGTTCACTTTCACTTCTGTGAAATCCATTTTCAGTGAGATAGGAATCAATCCGACCGTACCAAGCTCTAGAAGCTTGCTTCAACCCATAGAGTGCATTTTTCAACATGTACACTTTATGTTCTTGACCTGAAACTTCATACCCTTGTGGTTGTTCCACATATACTTCCTCATCTAGATAGCCATTTAAGAATACCGACGGGACATCCATTTGATAAACAGGCCATTTTTTTTGTGCAGCAATGGCCAAGATTGTTCTGACTGTATCCATGAGTGCAATAGGTGCAAACGTTTCGTTGAAGTCTATGCCGGGTTGTTGTGTGAACCCTCTTGATACCATTCTTGCTTTGTGCTTTTGCACATTCCCATCAGCATCTTGTTTGGTCTTGTAAATCCATTTGACACTGATTACATATTTGTGTTTTGCTACATCAACCAGTTTCCATGTCTGGTTTTTCTCAATGCATTCTATTTCTTCATCCATGGCTAGTGCCCATACTTCTTCTTCAACAACTTCTTCAAATGTTAGTGGATCATATTTTCACATGCCCCAATTTTGCAAAAACAATATTATCTTATTTGATTTTATTTAAGGACAATATGTTAAATTTTATGCTAAGTTGTAATTGATGACTCAGCAGAGTCAAGGATATTTAATGTAATTCTGAATATTTTAATTATAAATAAATAAAGGTGGAGACAACAACTTAGGAGAGCTGTTAAAAGAGTGTTTACTAGTCAAATTGGTGGAGGAGACTGGGTGGAGAGAAAATAGACATGTGGCAGTATCCTCAAACCACTTCCAACTATTCCACGTGGCAACCTCTCTACATTTGGGGTCATGATTCCCCAAGAAAGTGGAATCAGAGTAGGTGGCTCAATTAATGACAACTAACCCAAAAGACCTAGGCAATCTTTATAAAAATGCCCATTGAAGAGAGATGAGGCCGCTCATTCTAGAGAAGTGATCATTCAGGTGAATGTACTTCAGAGAAATTCAATGGAAGGGGATTGTGGAAAGAGTTTGAGGGGATAACTGCTAAGTGATCTAGTGCAGCTTTTCAGTTGAAGGATCTTACTGCTGAGTGCAGAGTGTGTTACTGAGTCATTGGACTAGTCTATTGTTGCATGCCCCACCAGTTCTCAGTGAAGAATACCAGGAACGGGCTCGGGGATCCTAAGGAAGCGTTGTTTGAGCACTCTCCAGGAGTTGGTAGGGAGGAACGACCTCCTAACACTGTTGTTTTCCATCCTAATCAGGTTCTACATTATTTTGTTTTATTGTGTTAGATAGTTAAATTTGAATCTGACTGTTAAATGAATGTTAAATATTTAGTTGTAAATGTTAGAGTTAGCAATCTTTTAGACTATTGAAGAAATGAAACTAAAGTAGTAATGTGTTTAGATGGAGAATAATTCTAATTTGTGTTTTTCCACACCTGGAAGGACCAGACCGTACTCCAGCACAGACAGAGTATTTAAAGTAGATGAAGGAAATGATAAGAGGCTGAAATGAATAGATGTGGTTATGCCTTTTATAATAGCAGAGTAATTTATTTCAGTATGTACGTTATTAATAAGAAGAAAAATAATCTAGTTATCTATGTTTATTGTTTAACAAGCTTATTTATGTAAATGCACTGAAAAAGAAATAGCAGTAACCTAGTATAGGTAAAAGAATTATTGTGGTAAGAAAATACCCTAGAAGATAAGATGTTGTGTTTACTTACAATACATTATTCTTTCCCTTTTATTTAAGTTAAAATATGCAGGAGGTTAAACTGTGTTACGTTATAAATATATTCTTTTGTGTTTATTTAATACTATATTTGCAAACGCAGTAGAAGAAACACAATCAAGCTACTTTATTTACATTTAGATTAAACAAAGAAATAAGCTACAAATACTTAGTTTTAATTACCGGTAATATCAACTAAACTAAGTTTAACAAATACTATAAACTAAGTAGGGTGTTATTAAAGTAATTAAATTATAAAGAGTAGACTAAGTTACACAGTCTTTTTAAAGAACTTTGAGTAAACCCTATCTGTCATTTATTAAATAAAACGAATAGAATATGATAATAACTAATATAAATAAAATACATATCTAAGTAAAGAACTGTTCTGTATTTATCAACACGTTTATAACTGCAAAAGAAAACTACATGGTCAAAACCATAATCTAAAGATATTTTTTCAAATAAAAAAACAACTAAGCTATAATCCATTTGTTTAGATCATTATATATTACTAAACAATTAAACTAATATAAATTGTTTACAGTCCAATAAGGACAAATGAAAATACAAATGTAATGTTACAACTGGAAATGCTCACAACACACGTGTAACACAAATTAAAACAAATTTAACAAGTAACAGAACTTAAAAAAATATAGATAGGAATATTTATTTAATGAGGGTTTCATTCAGGAAAACCCTAGCTCGTATTCCTTAGCAAACAAATAAAATTTATAAATTATACCATGACTCAGTGACAATCTTAAGAACATTAACAATCATCTATTACGAAATATATTAAATAGTAATAATATTCATTCATAGTCGAATAGGGTAAAAACCCTAAATTACACAGAGTATCAAAAATAGCATTAGTGCAAGTGAGTCTGAGCTTGAAAGAAATCTTTTAAAAACCATTGTTTTACATAAACAAGCCATAAGGCTGAAAATTCAAACCAAATACAACACCCAGCTCACAGCCGGGTCTACCGATCGTCGAGGCGAGGGTTTGAAATTTAAATAGAACCCAATAACATCTAACAAGAAACTGCATAGCTAAAAATGAAGCTAGACAATTTTTCAAGCTCAGGGTTTCCCCATCATCAACCCTGTTACAAGTAGGGTAAGAACCCCTTGTTGAACCCAGCGATTACCCGTTTCAAGCCACGAAACCTTGGAGATAGCCAGCAACACTTTCTTTACTTTTTGCAAGAATGGTCATAGGTTCCTGCAAGAGTATGACATTTGCGTGTTAGTTACAAAACTCCTTCAATAATAAAATCTACTGTAAACATGATTTTAGTATGAGTATTCTATTCAGAATACAAATCTATATATTTACTTGGTTAAAGAGAACAAACAATCCTTCCACGGGACTGTCACTAACAACAAGGTGTGCATACAGTTTCCAAACCCTATGACGATGGCAAAGCACAAACCAATAGCAATTAAAGCCTAGGTTATCATCGCAGTGACAGGCCATAAGAAGCAAGATGGAGTACAGACAGGCTGCAAGCCAAGTGCAGCGAAACCAACAAACTCTTGTAGAGTAAAAACCCACAGATACAAAGAAATGGAAACAAGACTGAGTACTGAAGGCTACAACAATAATACACCAAGAATTGGAGCAAACTGGAGTAGGAAGAAACTCACGGCAGCCATGAAAACCTTGCAGAGCAGCCAGAAGGCCAACGTGAACTATAGAGAGGAAATGACAAAGGGTTAGGGTTGCAATGAACTTATATCTCCAGTACACGGTCAGGAGGTGACCACGTGCCCACAAGAAAATCAAACCATGCATGGGTTGAGTTCTATAGTGCACCTGCATTTCAATAATTCCAATTATTTCAAACAATGATTTGTTATCAAACTTGCATAAGCTATAACACTCGCATATATAAATATCCTAGCGATAATCATATG
Organism: Pseudotsuga menziesii; assembly: GCA_001517045.1. Taxonomy (NCBI): domain Eukaryota; kingdom Viridiplantae; phylum Streptophyta; class Pinopsida; order Pinales; family Pinaceae; genus Pseudotsuga; species Pseudotsuga menziesii. The sequence continues at coordinate 28,145 of LPNX011025527.1, read as the reverse complement.
CCAAATTATCGTAACGTTGAAAATTGGATATTGGCGTTTGGATAAACCCCAATGATAATGTTGACCTAGTGAAAAGTGTTATCACTTAACCAATTGGTTAAATCCTGAATTCAACCTTGTACAAAATCTTTTAAAACTCTAGTAAGCTTATATGCTAGCATTTTAATGTTAAGTATGCACGAGTTGTAATCCTTTTTAAAATCAACAATTTAAATGGTAATAAAATTATAAAGTTGGATATCATAGTAAAATAATATATATTGAATTCTTTTACAAAATTCAAATTTGGTTTAGACTTGCATAGACACTAGTTGCTTCTCAACTAGTCAATTGCTAGTAATTTACCATGATTATTATGGGTAAGATAATATTGTGTATATACAAGATAACTTGAACTTAGCATAGGATAAAATGTTGATCATTATAGAATTATCTATCTTAAAGGTTGTTATAGACATCAATTTAATGTAAGAAAGGCGTTATATTAATAATGAAAGTTATAACGGAATAATCCTACTCAAGTCCTTAATCATTGGAACAACATGAATTGACTTAGATTTAAGAAGTAAAGGCAAATAGTATTCCATGTGAAACGATGCAGTTGTTTTTACACTAATTACACTTATAATAACAAGAAGTTTTACAGGCTATAAGCTTCCCTACAGAATGTAAGTATCGATCAGTTTGATACTCAAGTAAATAATACGATAATGTATATGATACAATAGTACTTCCAGTGCGACATGGAAACGGAAGCTAATAACCTGTTAATGAGCAATTGATCTATACATATAAGTAATAAGTTGATACTTCCTATACTAGTAAGTTAAAAATGAAATCAAATTTTAGATTCTAATGAGAATCTTACTATCAGTATTGATTGAAGTTCTTACTGTATAAAAACAAATAGTGCGTAATAGTGTAACAATGCAAGTTAAGCATGTTAAAATAAAAATGAATATACGACAAATATTACAAGTCTAGAGTCCATAGTAAGTATCTTTACTGTCGTTAAGTTTGATAAAGAAAAGGACTCATTTATTTTGAACTTTGCTTAAAAGAAAAACCGGAGATAATAAACTACATTACCTCATTGAAGTTGCTTGGAATTTATCAGCTTATTTACTAAGCATATTAATTGCAAATAAAAAACACTTCTTGATAATTTATGAATTTAAAACGTTTAGTTGTTCGATCATACCTGCAAACCTGTAAGAACCAGTAATATTTCTGCGTTAGCATAAATGCTAAGTAAGCCCAGGATTCAAGTTAGATTCCACCTACTTGACATAAAGAAGACTCATCAATAAACTGAAATAAAACAATATGCAAGTAAACCTTATTTATGTTACGAAAAGGAAACTGCTTAGTTAACGTAACTTAAAATATGTAATACTAATCGTTGAACTGTTTCTTTTTCCGCTAACCTTTAGCTGTTAGTAAACCACAGTATCAACATTTTATGTTATCTCAAAATTTTAAATTTTTGTGAAAATTTGGGGTTTTGACACATATATAGGAGAAAATAATGCAAAGAGAGAGAATGAATTTGGTGTACCAGCTTCATATATCTCCTGCATACTTTTTGTCTTCATCGGTTCTGTCAATGCCGACCTTGACGAAATGCTTGATGGAGTTTGCTGTCCTCTTGGTGTACTTGTTGGTGTAGCTTGAACTGCTACTTGTGTCGATGGTCCTTGTGCTGAACCATGTTGTGGTGTCATGGGAGTCGATGGTGCTACGAACTTTTGACTTACATATGGTGTTTGAACCACTTCCTCTTCCATATCATCATTGTCGACATTCGACACAATCTTGACATTTATGTTGACGGTTCCATCCCATGATTCATTCTCGACAAATTGAACATCTCGACTGATTATCACTTTCCTTGTGATAGGATCATACAACTTGTATGCTTTTGTGTCTTTAGAATAGCTGAAAAAAATACATTTTTGACCCTTCTTGTCTAGCTTCCTTCTCAGCTCATCTAGAACATGAGCATATACAACACAACCAAAAACTTTTAAATGTGAAACACTATGATTCATACATGTCCATGATTCTTGGGGAACTTTGTTCTTCACACTCTTTGTTGGACAATGGTTCATAATGTATATGGTAGTTGCGACTACTTCACTACTTCACCCCAATACTCATTTGGCAAATGCTTGGCTGCAAACATGATGTTTTCCATCTCCATGATGGCTATGTTCTTTCTTTCGGAAATACCATTCTACTGAGGTGTATACCGTGCAATGAATTTTTTTTGTATGCCATGGGTCTTGCAAAAATTCATAAATTCATTTGAAACATATTCACCTCCTCTGTTGGTCCTTAATATATTGAGGTGATGTCCACTCTGGTTCTCCACGAGTGCCTTGAACTGCTAAAAATAACTGAATGCATCAGATTTATGTTTCAAAAAATATACCCATGTTTTTCTTGAGTAGTCATCAATAAAATGTAGAAAATAGTTGCAGCCACCAATGCATGATGTATACATTGGACCACAAATATCAGAGTGCATAATTTCAAGTGGTGTGCATGCTCTATAAGACTTTTCGACTGGAAAAGTCTCTCTGTGCTACTTGCCGAAAATGCAGCCTTCAGAAACCCTCTCTGGTCTGTCAATCAATGGTAATCCTTTTACCATATTTTTTGTGTGCAGTAGCTTCAGCCCACCAAAATTCATATGTCCAAATCTGAAATACAACAACTAGGATTCATCCTGAATTTCTATCTGAAATGCAGCTTGCAAATTAGCGCTGCCATTTTCTCTCTTGTCAAGGAGCTCGATTGTTTCTTCACTTTCTGCCTTGAATGCAGCTCCTGTATTTGTCTTCCCTTTCATGTCGAGAACTATCCTCAATGGAAACAAGTGGTGGCTTGTCATTGGCACTTTTGCTATCTGTTGGTCTCTTGGACGCTTGTCTTTAATCACACAATGATAATCTTCCATGTAGACTCTGTAGCCTTTTTGTATCAGTTTTCCAATTCTTACCAAATTATGTTTTAGACCTTCGACATGATAGACATCAGGGATATACTTACTCTCCCCCTGTTTGGTTAGAATATCAACAATGTATTTTCCTAAGACAGTAACTTGGACATTGTTTCCAAGTGTAACATTAGTTTGAACTGACTTGTCTAGACTGGAAAACAAATTTAAATTGCCAGTCATGTGGTTGTTGCATCTTGAATCTAAGTACCATATGCCATGTGGACTTTCTTGAACAGCATTGCATTCGAGTGGAGATGTCGATGCCATTAAAATTGCACTTGTCAAAGTGTTGGTGCTGGTCGACTGACTTGAGCTTTTCCTTCCTTAGGCATATTTTTTCTTCATGTATTCATATGCATAATGACCAAATTTATTATAGTAATGACATTGGATTTTTGATTTATCAAACCTCTGGTCACTTGGCTAACTTGGGTTCTGATTATCTCCTTTGCCACCGACATTTGTAGGACTTCTGCCTTGTCCTCCTCTTGAAGAAATTCTTCCTCTACCTATGAAGTTGTTTCTCCCCCTGCCTCTACCATGACTTATGGACAGCTGTGCTGCGAATGCACCTTCCAATGATGTTTGTGTTCTATTGAGTCTATGTTCATGATTGATGAGTGAAGCTTGCAGCTCATCAATGATAAATGTCGACATGTCTGTGTGTTCTTATAAGGTCACAACCAAGTTTTCAAATCTTGGGGGAAGACTTCTAAGAATTTTTTCAATAACCATTCAGTCTTCTATGGCTTCTCCATGAGATTTCAGTTGGTTTATCAACCCAACAACTTTGCAGTAGAATGAGTCTACATTCTCTGAATCTTTCATGGACAGAGATTCAAAATCTCTTCTTAGAATTTGCAGCTTGGATGTCCTTACCTTATCCAAACCTTAATAGCCAGTTTCCAATGTATCCCATGCCTGCTTAGCATTAGTTTTTGTTGCTACTCTTGGGAGTATGCTTTCGTGGATAGCTTGATGTATGTAAAACAAAGCTTTTCCATATTTCTTCATCTATTATCTCAAGACATCTTTCTAAGCCCGTGTGAGATTGTTATATGCTGTCATGTCTACTGGTTCTGCATAACCATGCTAGACTATCTCCCAGACATCTTGACCTCTGAATAAAGCCTTCATTATTAAAGACCAATATTCATAATTCTTTCTTGTAAAAATTGGAGTTTGTAATGAACCAGAAGTGGAAGCCATTTTTAATTTTTAATTAACTTTCCTTAGAAAATTAATTTTCCACCTTTTAAGACAAGATTTCTTTCCTAAAACTTGCTCTGATATAAACCTTGCTCTAGTATTAACAAAGCCTACTAAACTTGGGTTTACCGCTTAGTTAATATTAAAAATTTAATATTTTCACGCTGACCTCTTTTTTTTTTTCACTTGTCCGGTGAAACTTGTCTATCTCCCGAATAGACAAGTCTATCAGCTTTGGTCGACCTTTCACCCCAACTAATTTACTTTGACTTGTCGGTTCTACCGACTTCGACCTCTAAGTCGACTGAACAAGGATAATTTTAGGGGCAAATTTTAGCCCAGTGGGCTATTTTTCCATGTTTTCTCCCAAAAAACATTCGCCATTTTGCATTTTTTGAAGCCCCGTTTTGCCCAATTTTGATGGGGTAAAGTTTTTTCACACTAAAAATCAGCAAATTATTATATAAATGATATAAAATCCTTGGAAATTAAAATATTTTTTGAAAAATATCTCCAATCATTTTATAGTTGGCACTTCAAAAATTGGTAATATTCGCCAACATTTATACACTTTTAAATAAGTATGGTTCCTTAAAATCATCCCCGTGACTGACCTCTTTGACCTCTCAAGTCGGCTGACCTCTTCGACCTCTAGTCGGCTTACTGAACCGACCTTGTCGGCTTACTGAACCGACCTTGTCGGTTCACTTGGTTTGGTCAAAATCTACAGAGTATTTTTGTTAGTCTAAGAGACTAAAGGAATTACAAATGCTTTTCACCTGTGAGTAAGATGAAGTAAAAATGGACACATTAACAAATCCAAAGAACTTATAAAAACATATACCCAAATATGTAGGAAGATTTGAGTCGACCAATGTGCTGTAAAACTTGGAACTTTCACCCGGTGAGAACTTTAAGGGTTCTTTGATCTATCACTTAACTGGTAAACGTAAACAACATTTACACAAGTAAATCTGGAAATATTGTGCGGCCAAATAAACATGCATTCAACCATAAACTATTTCATATATATAACTATGCGGAAATAACAAAGGTATTACAAATCTGTCCATACTTGTCAGCTCACCGACTAATCCTTTTACAGAGCTTCGGCTCTTCGACTGAATCTCTTACATAGAAGCTTGAGCTTCAACTTCTCTTTTCTCACCCTGGAGTTCTCTCGTGAGTTCTGATGTCTAGTGACTAGTGACTAACTTAATTTACAATCTTCTTCTTCTATTTATAGGAAACCTGAAAATTGCTTCTACATGAATCGACCGACTCTCCATTGGAGTTCTCTCGTGAGATCTGATGTCTAGTGACTAGTGACTAACTTAATTTACAATCTTCTTATTCTATTTATAGGAAACCTGAAAATTGCTTCTACATGAATCAACCGACTCTCCATTAAAGACTGTAATAACTATCTACCTAACAACTTAGCTTTAGAAATAAATTCGACTGGTTTACATTAGTGAATCGTAAACTCTTCCCTTCTCTCAAACTGACCGATAAAATATTGACTAATACACTCTGACAGAGTCAGCTGAGAGTTAGGTACAGATCTGCGAGTGATTAATATTTCCAATAGGAGGTCAGGTTGAGGTGTTATACAAGTTGGACAAAGTGGGGTTCGGAGTCTTCTGCACCATCATCCTGTTCGATGATGTTGACTAAAGAAACCATCTTCCTTGGGTTCAGATTCTGCTGCACCATCTTCCTATTGGATGATGTTGACGCAAAACCCATCTTCCTTGGGTTCGGATACTGCTGCACCATCTTCGTTTCTGGAGTGCTGTAGGTCCCCCACTACAATTTTATTGGTCATATTGTTCCCATTCCTGGGTGGATCAAACACCATTGTCAAGAACTCATAGGTGTCACAAGTGAACCCCAAATTATGAAAGCATTTTTCCAGTGCATTTCGACCCTTTATTCAAAACCAACAATCGAATCATGTTATGGCAGCTACATATGTATTCAAAACCAACAATTGAACAATATTACTGCAACATCATACTACTTTATAGAAACAAAAATGGAGTATGAAATCGAAAACATTGACTACCTGTACTCTTGCATATGTAACTTCTCATATTTTCCTGGACTTATAGGCCTCCCATCATTGTTTATGGAGATCTCTATAACGCTTCAATGTGGCTCTAGCCGATGTGAAATTCACAAAGGCACAACCTAGATTGCACCTATTCCTGGAAAATATAGGACTAGTGTATTAGTTTTCATTTTTATAATTCACACCCGAGCTTTTAATGATGAATGGAAGACAGAAATCACTTATTGGAAGTCCATTGGAAGGTAAACAAAATTGTATGCAAACTCATTTGGGTTATTTGTCCCATCATTACAGCTTGTGCAGTGTTGATATAGTACAGAAAAAAACATTTACAGACTATAAAAACAAATATTTAACAAAATTAATAGTCTAAATTAATATTTAAGAAAATTAATATATAGGAGTCAATGAGGACATATAATTGGTTGAGTTTATTTGGAATTTTTTTCATAATGACTGTCGTTCTGGCCTGGGTGCAGTTGGATACCGCTTCAGCTTTATCGAAAGAAAATTGCGGCATAACTTGAGTGCCATTTTCTCGTTTGGGTGTTGTCCATGCAGCTGCAACAGTAGCAACTCGCCTTCTTCTAGGCCCACTCTCACCCCTGCTGATCCTTTGGCTTTGAACTCCACTTCCATAGCCAATACCCATGCGACTAATCCCAATATAATTCAATTGAGGAGAGGTGGAGGGTACTATAGAACTGGCAGGCAAAGCTGGAGTAATATGTATAGGATTGTTGAAAGGGGTGAGTTTCTAGAGAAACAATATTTAGTAATATGATGGTAATGCTGGCATCCCATGCAAGAGGGGGAGGAGGAACACTTGATGGCATATAATTCAAGTTGAATTGCTCTAGCATATAGGCTGTGATGAATTGGGATGCAACGACGTATGCAAGATGGGAAGGATGCCCCACTGTGGGTTGAACAAAGTTCCAAGCAACAAAAGGTGCAGGAGGAGGCAGTGGATGTTGAAGAGAGTATATAGCAAAAGCTAGTGCAGGAGGAGGCACTATCAGTGGAGTTTGAAGGGAGCATATAGGATTAAACTCTCTTGCACTCAGATCCAATTCAACAAAAAATTTACTTAGTGGTTGTTTGTGACAATCTCCATGATTTTGCATCTCCGCTTCTATGTGCAAAGTGTGCTTCAGCTCTGCAGTCTTTCCTGGGTCAGATTCAGGAACTATAAGAGGTGCTTCATTGAAGTTTTCTTGGCCATTATGCTTAGAGGAGACCTGCAGGGTGTTGTTCTTTCCAAATGTATCCACCATAGTGTGAGGACACAGTGCCCTCACAACTGCTTCCCATTTTTATGCATCACAATCAAAGAGAAAACACATTTTGCATTGCATAGCTTTTTGCATTTAATCTGAAGATGAATATGGGAAAACAATTGATTAAAAACATTTAATCTCAAATTCCAATCCTACCAACTTATAATATTTTTAACTAAAATCGCTCATGCCACAAACCAATAATATAAATGCTTTTTAATCCAAATACTCTGGGTAAGTTTACAACAGTTAGAAAATCTAAATGTTGGAATATAATAAACCCACTCATATAATAATTAATCATTATTTGATTAATTTCCTACCCACTAGCTTAGATAGTTGGAATCCACTTGCACCTTAGAGTCAACACTTGCCATCTATATCTTAGGAATGATTTATTTCTGATTCTGGGTTGATCTTGACAACTTTATGGCCATCCAGAATTGGTAACTACACTTTACAGTAGATTCTGTTTTATTCTGCTTTATTTGCTTTATCTTGCTTTTCTATGGATAAGGTAAAGCTAGTCAACTAGGAAACTGACAGCTTTTGTTGCCAACCCATCCTCCATTAATTTCTCTCCATATTCTAGGATTAGCAATTCTTTCCTTCACTCATCATCACTCACACATGCTATTGCTAATTTATGAGGTGTTTGGTAGATTGGGAAAGTGCTTTAGTCAACTATGGGGTTTATCATAACTTTATGAGCTCATTTGAGTTGTCTTCTAGTAATTACTTTTTCCTTTATAAGGATGTATTACCTATGTAATAATATCAATTATCATTTATTGATCATTCATTAATGTGTGTTCATTAATTCTTCTTCTTCTCTCCTTATGCTAATTCTCTACAATTCTCTGTGAGGTTAATTGTGTGCGTAGATCCTTAGCCTGTTTATGAAATTCCTTATTCCATCAAATATTTAGAATTTCTACATGGTATTAGAGCTGAGGATATCAAATCTCTACATGATATCATATCTTTGATAGTTCATTAATTAATCCTCCTTTTCATATTTGTAGGTTTATTTTGCAGGTTCAACTTTGAATGGATTCAAGAGTATCAGTTCGTCTTCTCTCTCCATTCACAAGCTATTCAGAGTGGAAATTGAAGATGATTTCATAGCTAAAGAGACAATATCTCTATGAGATATCTATTGGAGATGGTGAAGAGTCTTATGAAGAGCCAAGTGACTGGTTGAATGACTATGATAGAACAATTGGAGCTATTTGTCTAGCTATCTCTCCAAGCATGCGCTACCTTATTGATTCTGTTGATTACCCAAAGGATCTCTGGACAACATTAGATAGAGTTTTGGGAAAGGATAATGAGGATCCTTCTAGCTATGTGGAGAGTGCCTCTAGCTCCTCAATGATTTCTCTCTCTCAAGATGTCTCAGCCTCTACAGTCTCTGATGAAGTTGACCATGAAGAAGAAGTTTCTCATATAGTTCTTGTTGCTACTACTCTCTTTGATTCGAATGCTTCCTCTTTCAATCAAAAAGCAAATATTGAAGAGCCATCTTTTTCTGTGTCTCTTGAAGTAGAAGATCTTGATTCATCTTCTTATGATGATGTTAATGAAAAAGAAGTGACTAATGTATCTTCTATTGCTATTGATGATTCACTCACACATTCAGTGTTCTTTATGTCTTATATCATGGATTTTGAGATCCATATGCCATACCTCTCACACTTTGTGCATGCCTCTCTTCTTGATGGTGCACAACCCAATGACTTATAGGATGTTTGTTTATCTAAATCAAGTCCTTCTAGTGTTTTTCCAATTACCATACTTGATCCCATGTGCTTCTACAACTCCTCCTTTGTTCTTGGCACTCATTCTCAAAGCCTCCTTGAATATTTTGAACATCACTATCTTTCCTCCTCTCATACTTCTACTATAGAGGATTCTTTACCAATATATTCCCATGAGTCTACTGTTGTGCTTATTTGTGATCTCTTGGATTATTTGGAAGCTAGATCAACACATGGAGCCCATGCATTCACACTCTTTGATCCTATTCCTTCTCTATGTTCCTACAAGATCACTTGCACACATCCTCTCTATGTAAATGAATACGGAGACATTATACATTTGCTTGGACAGTTATTTCACCTATCTATAGCTCATTTCACCTCTATTGGTTTGAATTTCAAGTCATCTCATCATCTTGGAGCTGATTACAAGTCTCAAGATCCTTCAGTATTGCATGCACATCATTGGATCTTAGTTGTTCTACATGGTCCTAGTTTCCATCTTGCAATTGTCCTTGATCCAGGTGAGCAGATTTATCTTCTTCCCAAGAAGAAGATTCCTCCAGACATCAGCATTTAGTTTGGAGCAGCAGTAACACCAGTAGTTCAACATTTTTTCATATTGCTTTTCATGTCCTTTCTTGAGGGAGGATTTTCTCCTTGATGTTTTGCCTCTTTCCTCATTTCTTTGTACAAGATATATTGTAAAAGGGTGGCCATAGCTTTATTGCTGGGCCCTATAGGCATATATATTTCTAATTAGTTCAGGGATATCATCATAAAGTCAAGCTTAAAGGGGGGTGTTGGAATATAATAAACCCACTCATAAAATAATTAATCATTATTTGATTAATTTCCTACCCACTAGCTTAGATAGTTGGCATCCACTTGCACCTTAGAGTAACAAATTGCCATCTATATCTTAGGAATGATTTATTTCTGATTCTGGGTTGATCTTCACCACTTTATGGCCATCCAGAATTGGTAACTGCACTTTACAGTAGATTCTGCTTTATCCTGCTTTTCTGTGGATAAGGTAAAGCTAGTCAACTAGGAAACTGGAAGCTTTTGTTGCCAACCCATCCTCCATTAATTTCTCTCCATATTCTAGGATTAGCAATTCTTTCCTTCACTCATCATCACTCACACATGCTATTGCTAATTCATGAGGTGTTTGGTAGATTGGGAAAGTGCTTTAGTCAATTGTGGGGTTTATCATAATTAGTAAGCCTCCTTTATGAGCTCGCTTGAGTTGTCTTCTAGCAACTCCTTTTTCCTTTATAAGGATGTATTACCTATGTAATAATATCTATTATCATTTATTGATCATTCATTAATGTGTGTTCATTAATTCTTCTTCTTCTCTCCTTATGATAATTCTCTACAATTCTCTGTGAGGTTAATTGTGTGCCTAGATCCTTATCCTGTTTATGAAATTCCTTATGCCATCAAGGCTTTAGAATTTCTACACTAAAAATCCTAGAAAAAAAATAACATAACAGATAAACATCAAACCCACATGAAAGAATAGCTGCCCAAATATAATAAAACCCTAAAACCCTAACATGAAAACTTAATGAAAATAAATACAAATTTTGATAGTTAAAGGGCTTGCATTATAACATTTTATAAAAAAATTTAAACTCTACTCAAACCTACAGAACTTGAACTCAAAACTTTTTGAACTAAAACAAACTTATCACAAGTCATACTAACTAAAACTATCTTCTAAATCAAACCATTTAAATCACTGAAAAAGAGAAACACTAGGGAAAAGCATATGCTAAAAAATTTAATTTTCAAAGGAGCCGAATAATTGGGCAATGATTTTAAACTTGCCTCAGTTAAAAGTGTAAAAGAAAAAAGTTGTGCAAACATATCTGAAAGGAGGTTGTGGACTTAAGATAGGGAGATTGATTCACGGAGATTATGAATAAAAAATAACCCACCAAGTCACTTAGAGAAAATAAAACATCACAAATCCTAGAACCCTAGAATGCAATCTCGGAATAAAAGATGTGACAGATCAAGGTTTGTGACTGAAAGTGCTTTCTAATATGTGAAAAGGCTTACCCAAGACAAAGGGAATGGATTAGGCAATAGGCTCTCATACCATGTAAAAGAAAACAACGCACCACAAGAAGCACTATGGGAAGATTGATTGCCTTCTCATTATTAAGAACAGTTTAAATATGAAATACAAATGACAATACTATGGGAAAATACCATAGATGAATAAATACCATGGATGACCTAACTCACTAAATAACCACATGTGAGATTACATTCTTCAACAAAAAGTAATATCTAACCCGTACCTTTCAAAATTCCTTGGGGTCTCCTCTTGGTCTATTTGGATTCAACTCGTACACTTCTATTGGTGGAGTCTTGTACACTTCTATTGGAAACATTAAATTCGTAAATCCTTTTACACTTAGAGTAAAGCAAAGGAATTAGGGAAAAAAAACTCACAAAAGAGATTGGACATTTAGCATCCACTCACCCATACTTCTACTTCTCACTTCAAGCACATATACACAACACCCCAAAAAGCAAAAAAAACCATCTTCAAAATCTAACCTTCAAAATACATATACACAACACCTCCACTAGTGTTGGAATTTGGTTTTTATTTCACCCTTCAAAAAAAAAAATTTAAACGTTTTGGCATTTTATATTGACCGTCATGAAACATTTTCTTTAAAATTTTACCCTTCAAGACTCAAGGTTTTCTAAAAAGTTTACCCTTCAAGATTGAAGGTTTGCTAAAAAATTTACTCTTCAATAGTTAATTTTTGTTAATTTTTTTCAAAATAATAATTTTTTTGTTCACATTTTTATATTAAAATAAAAAATGGCCATTATTATATCTATCATGGTACATTAACTTGATTTCTATTTGTTTTATATACCATTTATGTACATAATTAATATTATATAAAAATATAATTAAAAAAATAAAAATAAAATAGAAAAATAATTGTTAAATGGCATTTTTTTCTTTCAGAAAAAACAATGAAGCTTACAAAATAGAAAAGCATGGATATTATTAATAAGATAATAATTTGGAAAGTATATTTTTATATAATAATAAGATAAAAGTATTGACATTACTAATTACTAATTTACTAGTAGTAATTTATAATGAGGTTTTAGTAATTTTGTTGCCTTTAAAAAATAATAGCAATATAATGATGTTTTAAAATTTTTATTGCCCTTAAAAAAAATAGTAATATATGACATTTTGAAAATTTTATTGCCCTTCAAAAATAACATTTAAATGATAAATTTACCCTTTAAAAAAAACGTCCTATTGAAATTTTTAACCCTATTTGACAGTCAAAATGCTCCATGACGGTCATTTTACCCATCAAATTCCAGCACTGCCCCCCACAGGGTTCAACGCACGAATCTCGACATACTTGCATCCATTCAATCATTACTATGCTTCATAATCGTCATTCAATCTTTTTTTATTTTTTAGTTATATTTGGATCTAATTTAAGAACTTCATAAATGTTTTTGGTTAAGTTTGGATGTAATTTACTAAGTTCATAATGTCCTATAAAATAAATTTGTATTCTAAACACTTCTTGTTTTACATAATTAAATAAAAATTTCCACCAATAGAGCAATCACAATTAGTATCTCCTTCTCATTGCAAGGAGAGCTAAAAAATCTAAACTCTCCACTTCAACACCAAAAGTTTGTTGTCTGCGGTTATGAAAAAAAGTCTTGTTGGAGTCAATCCTCAAACCTTTTTTAGTTATAGTGTAATGTCTCCAAAAATTGAATTTTTTTATTTATTAGGCTAGTGAAAACTACCTATACGGAACACTATTTGTCTTGCGGAAATAGATCGTACACTACATGTACCATTGTTTAGTCGTACTCTATTCTTACGTTCTGTCATTTACTTTCAGTCAACATTATTAGTGTACTTTACTTAAGATGGCATGGATCTGATCACTACTTGATTCTTATGGTTGTACTTTGCTGTGTGTGTGCTAGTTATTGGTTTATATAATTCGTTCATTTCTGCGTAAGGTTACTGATTATTTGCAAAGTCCTAACTTAACTTTGTTTGTGGAAACAAAGTGGGTGGAGTGGCAGGACTCGTTCTCCCATGACGGCCTGAGAGGTAAAAGTGTTTACTTGCCTCCAAGATTACTTAGTTATTCGAACTAAGGAACCTCTTCTATTTTTGTATGCAGATTATTCTTAGCGGCAGAGATTTAAAGAGCGCTAAACATTGTGATCATTAACATACCTATTGTTTGTTAATATGGTCCTTTACCGACACAGCTTGTTATCAAGGTAAACTCTATTTCCATTATTTATTTAACCTAGATAATGTATCTATGTTATCTCTACTAATCAATATATTTATATTTCATGTTTATTTTATTACAGGTATTAACATATCTCTTGTTTTTATTGGTAGGTTATAACTTGGCTAGAGGTTAGACTTGGATTTTAATCCTAGCAATGATACCATGGCATATTTCATATGCCATGGTTGCTAAGAATTTAAACTTAGGGAACATGTAAGTATTAAGGCTTAAGCCTAAAGTCTAAACGATACATATCCTATGTTCTACTTTGTACATGGTGCAAAGAATTTGGGTTGGCGCATATATTACCTCGCATAAACATTGCACCATCCATTACATTTTAATATGCCCTGCGTTTATACGTTGGGGTGGCGAGTTATAATATAACGTTTGAATCTGATGCGATGGGGTTTAAGGCATCGCATGGAATGGAGACCAAAATTAATGAATCGTTTGCAAACTATAGGAATGTGGGTTTTAGTTTGATAGTGGACACCAGACTGGCTCCATTAATGATCCTTGGGGATCGTGGTAGACCCAACATAGGGTTTGGCTCTCATGATGGTTTGTCATTTCGCTTGGTTGTTGGTTGATTTGGGCTTGGCTATGTGTAGGAGATGAAGACGACACACTGGTTCGTGAAGGTAAGCATCGCTAATTTCGTGACAATATTTGAAGTTTATCTCGTTGCTTGTAGACAATCCATACTTCTCATTCTTGTTTTCTTTGGTGGTTTGTAGGGGCCAGGGTTGACGAAGGGAAGTGTGTCTCAAAGCTTCGTTGTTGGTTCGTAGGTGGTCCCAAGGTGTAAGGTAAGCCTTCCACACAAGCCTACACTTGTTCTCTCTCGGCCTGTCAGCATTTCATCTTCGTTCATTTGGTTTGGGGCTTCTCTATGGGGTTTTGATGCACCTTTGGGCCTGTGTTAATAGACTTGGGTTTTTATATTGTGTGAGGCCTTTTTTTTCATGGAGCGAATCTTAGTGCCCTTACAGGCTCTATTTATATACTATGTTATTTGTAATTCATAACTTGGAATTTGAGGCTTTAATGCCTGGGTAGCACCATTGCTTGCAATCAAGCAATGGTTCCATAGACCTTGGAATGACTGGATAATACTTGACTTGCATTATTGGAATTTTTGTACATAATATATTCTTTGTTTATGAAATGGAAACAGTATTTATATTTACTGTGTATGTATTGAATTTATGCCTCGCTTATTTCATTATTGGTGTGGATTAAATGAGGCATTCGCCTTCATTGATGGACTGTGTATTCAGTGTTTTTATTTAGCTGCAATCATTGACAACGTTTGGTTTGAGGCCTTGCCATGAGTGATTCTCCCCAAGGTTGCTGCGATAGCTCTAGATGGTTGCATTACTGTCATTATTTCATTGATTAGAATAGAATGTGGATTGTGAAGGAGCGAGGGGTGCAAACCCACGAAGGCCTTTGTCGCTGTAAACTGACTTTTAAGGGACTGTGTGTTTTAATTAATTTGGTCATGGTTGTGATTACAGTGCAGGGGCATAGCTTAAGTATTACGACTTAGCTGTAGTGTAAATGTTTGTTATTAAAAGTATTGAGTTTATTAATAATGTAGCCTGCATACTCTATAGGTATAGCATGGCCTTGGTAAACAAATACCCACTGGGTTCAATCCTATTCATGGTTAATGTAACAAGTTGTATTTTTATGTGGATGCGAAATGGGGCTTGGATGCCCACAAGATTCGATTCTTGTCCACCCTTGTAATTACTTGGAACTTTGTAGAGATTTCGATATGGTTTATAAAATGGAAATGATTCCTGTGTATGAATTTATATTGGGGTTTTTAATATGATGGTTTCGTGGTTATGTAAATGGTTACCGTGTAGCATTTAATGTGGTGGTTTTATTAAGCCTGCGACTTGTATTTTGTAACCCATAGGGGTCGACACTGCGACCTTTGGATAACTTAGGGTTTAAATTTAATGGTTGGAATTTTTTAAATGGATAATCATTATGTGATGGCCCCGAGTAGTATGAGGTAGGTCTTAATGATTTATGCATGTGATTTATGATAACGTTTATTTAAGATTTACACTGTGTATTTTAATTATGAAAAGAGACTCGATCTTGGAGCCAATGAATGGTCACGGTACTTTTCTGTTCATTTGCTTACGATGATGTTATTTTAAATAGAATGATTTAGTAATTAAATTGTATTAAATATACAAACCTTGAAAGGTCTTTACTGGTGTATTTATCTTAGGAATAATGATAGTTTGTACTTAAATTGATTAGATTCATAATTCCATTTAACCTCTCCTTTGCATATATATTTATATATACATATAGTAGTTCAGTTTGTAGATAAGAACTTAGTTTATCTAGGTTGTAAGTTTATACATATATGTATTTAAAACTTACTTCTAAGATTAATCTATTAAAATCTAAAACATGCCTCTACTGACAAATGGAATATGTCAGTAGAGTATAAAGGTCAAATGAACAAATAACAATAGATCTGAAATAAACCTAGTTTGTACTTAACCCAGTTTCATCAGTAAAACTAATAGAGGAATTAAAACTAGGGTGGAGAAACCTTGATGGACATTTGTAAATAAATTAAACTTACAGCAGTAAACTAATAAATAAACCGTGGATAAACTTGGTATAGAAAATCACTTACAGCCTAGGGTTAATATTTTAAAATGCAAGCCCTAGCAGATTTAAACAGAGAAACATATACATTGGGTTAGGAATTCAATGTAATAATTTACCTAACATAGCTATAATTTATTCTAGGGAAGTAGAATAGACAGTCTAGGGATTCATACATGTAACTTGAAGCTCTATTAACGACTGAACCTACACACTCAAATAACCAGCATTAACAATTCAAGGCAGATATGACCTCAATTTTTGATGACCAAATCACTTGAGAACTACCACGCTCCACCCAACCATGATACGGAACCATTCTTGGTTTTAATCCGGACCCCCTCGAGTTGGACTCCAAAATGAAAGTATCTTAGAGCTCCTAAGATAGGGTTTCCTATCTAGTATATCAAATCTGGATCACTTCTCCTTTTTCCTTCCAGGAAAACGTTCTCCAAGAATTACTTGAGATCAAACAGGAAGAAAATGACTACTCTAATGATAGATCATAACCCCAAGCCTTTCCTTAGCTTGAGTCTTTATAGACAAACTTTTCAGTCAAAGGGGCAATTAAATCAAGAAACCTTGGTTTGTTGATTTAACCCTTTTCAATTACTTTGGGTAATTATTAATATTTTAACTTAGGAGCTTTCAACTAGTTCCTAATTAGAGTTTGTAGATTTTGGACTATTTATTATATTTACATAATAAATAATGGATGGAGCTAAATTCTTTCTTTCTTTCATCATTAATATTATAAATATATTTAATTCTTTATACATACCATGTTTAAAGTACACAATAATATAACACTTGTTAACATTTGTCTTTGGGCATCATATACCATGTTCCCAAGACTTAATGACACTTCTTTATTAAGGTCAAGTAGGTAGTAGGTTAGGTCTACTAGGCTAGGAAACTCTAAACATCCTTGCATGTTGGATTTCCCTCGTATAACGTGGTAGTTCTTCAATACTTGATGAGAATACAGAAAGTTGAAATTTCATTTAATCACTTATAAATAAGTCTGATGAGATTAATATTTTTCTCGAGTTGTTTTCACTTGGAAGTTTTTAAAATACTTTTGAGTAACCCCTAGAGCTTACCAAAGCCCATACGCAATGCTTTAACATGGAGTTACAACCTAGTGCAATTCCATAGCTCTTTGCTCAACACTAATGCAAGGATGTACTTGTAGGATACTATTACAAATGTTAAATTTAAATAGTAAGCTAGGTTAATTTTAGTGAATGTTTGTAATTAAACTAAGAGGTGACTTGAAAAGTCACCTTTCTTCCCCACTTAGGGTATAAAATACCTAGGGAAATGATTATTGTAAACCATCTTCTTCATATTTAATTACATATACATATCACATTACATTTATTTTCTCCTCCATCTACATTTCTGTTATTTCATTGGTATCAGAGCCTCTCGGCTCTCGGCACCAGCCCATCACCACTCCCAACTACCACCTCTGCTGCACCCACCTCCTCTTTGCCTTCTCGGCTCACACTGCACTCCACACCATATTTCCACTCTCGTCACTCTCCACCCTCTGTTGCTCCATTTCCCCTCTGTCGCCTGCTCCACATCTCCCTTAATCCTTATTTCCATCTCGTGCTCTCACCACCCTCCATCTTCTGCATCTAATGCCACCTCTCCCCATCACCCCTCCTCTCCATCCTCCGCACCCCTCCCGCTTCTCTCCATCCTCCCTCACTCCCACCTGCTCCCTCCACGCGCACCTCCACACGCACTCCTCCATCTGGCACCCCTCTCCATATCCTCCATTGGGCATCATCTGTCACTCACCATACCCCCTCCATCATCCACCTCTCATTCATTCCCTTACGTAACGGTTAAAGCTTAACCACGTGACTCCTGTAATAACACAATTTTAATATTAATAATAATTATTAATATTTTAATATATTTTATTAATATTATTATAATAATTATTAATATTAATATAGTTTTATTAATATTATTATTAATAAAAAACTATACTACAATAATTATTATTATAATTAATTAATAAATAAAATAAAAATAAATATATAAAAAAAATATATATAATCGTGTAGGGTTGGTATCATATAGCAAACAAAAATAAATCCACATTTAGCGCTGAGAAAATTCCAATCACGAGATCAATGGACGCTCGTTTCGACGAGATCAATGAGAAGATTAACAAGAACTATGAGGAACTCCAAGCAAAGATCAAACAAACCAATGACAATTTGACATCGACTTGGACACAAATCACGTCACGAATGGAGAATACCTTCCTCACTATACAAGAAGACCAAAAGAAAAATCAGGCAGTTTTAACCGCCATCTTGGACTGATTACAAATATCAAATGACCTGCATCCAAACTCTAGTAGAACATCAGAGCAGCTAGATCCTCTATTCAACATGTCGTCCTCAAACTCATATACACAAGGACGCCAAATACGGGTGAAAGTCGAGTTACCCAAATATGACAGGGACGAACAACAATGCCTAGCACGGATTAACAAAGCCGAGGAGTACCTAGACATCCACAACATCCATTACAAAGGTGAGAAAATTAAATATGCCTTCATGCATCTAGAAGGAAATGATTACAATTGGTACTTATGGTGGAAGAACACTGCAAGAATATGTTCGCACAACTGGGCTAGCTTCAGGAATGACCTCATCAAAATATTCCAAGGTGTTGAAGAAAAAGATTTTTTTTCCAAAATAACAAGGTTACAACAAAAAAACAGTGTCGATGAGTACACTTGTGAGTGGGAAGCGTTGTCAACTCGAGTCCTAGAGTTAACCGATGAACAACGATTACAAACCTACATACACGGTCTAAAACAACACATCTGTGATGAAATAGAGTTATATAACATCTCTACCTTGGAGGAAGCACAACGCAAAGCCAAGATTATTGAAAAAAAATTCAAGAAATCCCGTCATACACATGTCAACAAAGATGACTCCAAAAGGAAGCCCTTCCAATCAACATACACAAGAAATCCAAGATATACACTGCCACAACTCAGGGAAGCTACAAAGCCCAGTTTAGAGGCCCAGATAATAAAAAAAGGGAAATGTAAGTTCTGTGGAGACAAATGGGATCCTAAGCACCGATGCTTACAAAATAAATTGTATGCATGTGAAGCATAAGAAGCAGAGTTGGAAGTCGAAGAACCAATTGAGAATGATGTGGATAGTCAACTAGACTGCCAAATAGAAATCGAGGACGACACCCCAAAAATATCATTAGCCGCTATTACCGGAATCTCCCAACCACAAACATTAAAGATTAAAGGACATATAAAAAATAATAACGTCATAGTTCTCATCGACTATGGTAGCACCCATAACTTCATTAATGCCAGCCTTGCTAAAATATTTAACTTATTTGTTCGTCCAGTAACCAACATGAAGGTTATGGTAGCATATGGAAAGAAGATTGACAATGTGGGAAAATGTCACAAAGTCAAGTTACAATTGCAAGAGTATAACTTAGAATCAAATTTCTTTGTAGTACCACTGGGATGAGTCGATGTAGTATTAAGAATACAATGGTTACAAACGTTGGGTAAATACTCCACAAATCACCAAGAGCATTTTACTCAATTCTAGTCCTTTGGGAAGGCACACAAATTATACGGGTTCCAACCACCCCCAACACAGTTATTTACATCACATCAGATGGAAAAACTACTTCGGAAAGGTGCACCAACATACATACTTCAATGCCAAGAAATGGAGCTTCTAACGTGTGAAGGAGACATGGACAAACAACTAGAGATAAAATAGTTGATTCAAAAACATCACAAGGTGTTTCAAGAATTACCCATGGATCTTCCACCAAACAGAAAGATCGAACACATAATCGAAATAGAACCACGGACAAAACCTACAAGTAGCAAACCATACAGATACTCGCATCACCATAAAACAAAAATCGAGAGGTTAAATCAGGATCTTCTGAAGTGCAGCATCATTTCAAAAAGTAGAAGCCCCTATGCAAATCTAGTAGTGCTAGTATGAAATAAGGATGGGTCGTTCAGACTGTGCATAGATTACAGAGGACTGAACAAAATAACTATCAAAAATAATTTTTTGATTCGATTCATCGATGAGTTGCTGGATGAACTTCATGGGGCCAAGTATTTCTCAAACTTGGATCTCCGATTTGGTTATTACCAAATCAAAGTTAGAGTGGAAGACATAGCTAAAAATACTTTTTGCACTCATGAAGGCCATTATGAGTTCAAAGTAATTCCCTTTGGTTTGACTAACGCTCCAACTACGTTTCAAACTGCAATGAACGAATTGTTCCAGCCATTTTAAAGGAAATTTGTACTAGTGTTTTTTGATGACATTCTCATATATAGCAGAACATGGAAGGAGCATTTGGAACACTTAAGTCAAGTACTTACCATTTTGGAAGAAAACAAATTTTACGCAAAGAGGTCTAAGTGCACCTTTGGAAAAGAAGAAGTGGACTACCTAGGTCACAAAATATCAAAGGAAGGAGTCCAGGTTGATCCAAGTAAAATCAAGGAAATCATGGAGTGGCCCCAACTTGATAGCATATTGAAACAAAGGGGATTTCTAGGCCTAACAGGATACTATCGAATATTTTTAAATAATTACGCCCATAAAACCACCCCCCTCACAAATTTATTGAAGAAAAATTCCTTCCAATGGAATAGTGAAGCAGAAAAATGTTTTGAAACATTAAAATGCATGATGTCTTCAACACCGGTATTAGCCATGCAAGGCTTCACAAAACCCTTTGTAGTCTAGTGCAACACATCAGGTTTCATATTAGGAGCAGTTTTAATGCAAGAAGGGCACCCAATAGAATTCGAAATTAGGAAGCTCAATAAGAGAGAAATTTTGAAGTCCACTTATGATAAAGAGATGCTGGCCATTATACATGCCTTAACAAAATGTTGACAATACCTTCTAGGGAGAAAAATACTGATAAGAACAGACCATATCATTCTTCAATACCTCCTCCAACAAAAAACATTGTCAACGGAACAACAAAAGTGGATAGAAAAAATTGCTACATTTGATATGGAGATATTACATAAAAGAGGGAAAGAAAATTTAGTCGCTGATGCTCTATCTAGAAGGGATGAAGTCCAGACATATGCAATTTCAATTGTTATTCCATAATGGTTGGATGAAACACAAAGAGAATATGCTAAAGACCCAAACACGTGCGCCCTAATCGAAGACCCGAATAGAGGTTCAAAATTCGAGTGGCAAAATGACATCTTGTGGTACAAAGGAAGGATCTATTTAAACCCAACATCAAGGTTTAAAACTAAGGTAATGATAGAATCTCATGATTCAACTGCCGCCGGATATGTAGGTTTTTTCAAAACATATTACAATGCCATACAGTGATTTTATTGGAAAGCAATGCATAAAGACATTCAAAAATATGTAGCCGAGTGCGACACATGTCAAAGGAATAAAAGTAAAAACATCATGACTCCAGGGCTACTCCACCTATTGCATATTCCAAAGCAAAAATGGGAGGAAATTTCTATGGATTTTATTGAAGGGTTACCCTTATCAGACGGTAAGGATAAAATCTTTGTGGTAGTATATCGACTAACGAAATATGCACATTGCATGGGAATAAGGAAAACTGACTCAGCTAAACAAATCGCTGAAGTGTTTTGTAAAAATATTTACAAATTACATGGTTTCCCAAGAATTTTAGTGAGCAACAGAGACACCAAATTCACAAGCAATTTTTGGAAGGAATTCTGCAAGCAAACAGGAATCACTCTTAATATGAGCTCAACATATCATCCACAAACAGATGGGAAAACCAAAGTGGTCAACAAGTGTCTAGAAACCTATCTTCGTAGTTTCATCATAGACAAACAGAACAAATGGTTACAATGGCTACATCTCACAGAATGGTGGTATAACGCTACGTATCACACATAAGCGAAGATGAGTCCTTTTCAAGCATTATATAGTTATGAACCACCCCGATGGAAGGAAATCATTCAAGGAAGCACAAAAGTACCCGTCGTAAAAGATCAAATAGAATACAACCAACGAATTATGCAAACACTTAAGGATAATTTAACTATGGCACAAAATCGTATGAAACAACTAGCAAACCAGCATAGAACCGAGAGAGAGAGTTTGAATTGGCAGATTGGGTATTTGTAAGACTTCAAATATACAAACAATTATCACTAAAAAAATAAGGAAAAAACAAATTAACATATAAATTCTATGGTCCATACCAAATTATACAGAAGATTAGCAACATAGCATACGAGCTAAAGTTACCAGAGACAAGTCGAATTCACAACGTCTTCCATGTATCAAATCTAAAAAAGTTGTTGGGTCAACATCAATCAGTTCAAACAACACTCCCTACTCTAGGTGAAGAAGGGAAACTAATCTTAGAACCAGAGGCTATCATCAACATCAAAGAATGGAGATTACGCACTAAATGGAGATTATGCACTAGAATGATCAAGGAATACCTCATTAAATGGAAGAATTTCCCAGAATAAGATGCATCATGGGAAACAGAGAAATTCATTTAGGATCACTCGTTTTTACCCTGATTAGAGGACAAATCAATGTAAAAGGAGAAGGAAATGTTACAAATGTTAAATTTAAATAGTAATCTAGGTTAATTTTAGTAAATGTTTGTAATTAAACTAAGAGGTGACTTGAAAAGTCACCTCTCTTCCCCACTTAGGGTATAAAATACCCAGGGCAATGATTATTGTAAACCATCTTCTTCATATTTAATTACATATACATATTACATTACATTTCCTTTCTCTTCCATCTACATTTCTGTTCTATCAGACACACCTAGGGATACAATGGCCAAGGATCCAATGCTCCAGAGATTATGCTCAACATCAACATGGAAGGCTCCAGGGCTTATTCCCAACACTTCCAATTATCTTTTCATGTGTTCCAGAGCTTCTTTCTCAACACAAAGATAAGTACTCATGTCCTCCATATCTTCTTGCTCAACATAAACCATCAATCGTTCATGTGCTCCAGAGCTCCTTGCTCAACACAAATCATCAATCACTCATGTGTTCCAGAGCTTCTTGCTCAACACAAAACATCTCATCAATCACTTGCTTCACGGTCTACGCCCAACATAAACAAGCATATATATATCATCAATGATTGGCGTACGCCCAATATATAAAACAAATCATCATGTTCATATGCAGTGGGGTCTTCGACCCAATATATATAAAAATAAAACATCAACATAATAATCATAATCAATAAGAACATTCCTATAAGTGTTAGGTCCAAAATTCAGGATATTACATCCCTCCGCACTTTGAGTAACACCGTCCCTGGTGTTCTAGGGACTCAGAATGACATCATGAAACGAGGCAGGGTAAGGCTTTCTCATGGTGGCTTCATTCTCCCAAGTAGCCTCATCAGCCTCAAAGTGCTTCCATTTCACTTTCAACTAGACTACGGTGCACTTTCAAAGCTTCACCTCTCTCTTGTCCAATATATGAATAGACTCAGGGGAAAACTCCCCTTCAGGTTCCACCTATAATAGGCACCAATCAACATCATGTTTAGTATCATAAACATATTTCTTTAACAAAGATGAATGCAAAACATTATGGACTCTTACATGTGCGGTTAATGCTAGTTCATATGCCACTCGCCCTTTCTTGGCCAGTATTTCAAAAGGTCCACAAAATCTAGGTGCTAACTTACCACACCTACCCAAGCTCAACGAGCTTCATTTGGCTTTTACTTTCAAGTAAACATGATCGCCTATTTGAAAGTCTTTATCTTTTATTTTCCAATCCGCGTAACTTTTCTCATGATCTTGTGCTTCTTTAAGGTTCACCTGGACCTTGGTAACCAAATTTTCCAAGTCCATCAACAAATGAGGCCCTAACATGAGTCGATCCACTGGGATATCCCAAGTAACCGTTGTTCTACACTTCCGTCCATAGAGTACCTCAAAGGGACTCATATTGGTGGAAGTCTGATAACCATTGTTATACAGAAACTGTGCAAGATGCAGGTAATCGTCCCACTTCATGGGGTTGGTCATGACATACATCCTGAGCATGTCCTCAACAATCTGGTTTACTCTTTTTGTCCACCCATCTGTCTGCGGGTGATATGCAGTGCTAAAGTTCAATTGTGTCTCCAATCCAGAGAATAAAGATCTCCAAAAGTTTCCTGTAAACTTAACATCTTGATCCGAGATGATTTCCTTGGGTATCACGTGCAATCTAAATATCTCCTTCAAGAAGATATCAACAATGTTCACTGCTTTGTAGGTTGACTTCATAGGAATGAAGTGTGCTACTTTCAACAACTTGTCGATGACCACAAAAATAGAATCATTTTGCTTCTTACTTTTCGGTAAACTAGTGATGAAATCCATACTAATGACCTTCCACTTCCATTCCGGAATGGGTAATGGCTACAGTAATTATGTAGGATGCTGAAGGCTCAGCTTTGACTAACTAACATTCCTGACCTTTCCCAATAAACATTGCAATGTCGGCCTTTAACTTAGGCAAGAAAAAGTGTCTCTTGATGGCGGATATCATCTTTTCATATCTCAGGTGCCCAGAGTAGGGTGCTTGATGAAATTCAGTGAGGATGCTAGATCGAAGGTCCCCTCCTTCTAGAACATACAAATGATCCTTGGACCATAGCAGTCTAGATTCGTCTACCTTGTATTATTTTTGTTATTGAAACAACCTATCCTCTTGGACTTTCTTAAAGATTTACACATTGTAATGTACCTCTTATACCTCGACGTCATTATGTATGAAGAATGGGTAAAATAAAAAAAAACTTCACGCACTGCTACTAAAAACCAAGTCCTTCTTGTCAGTGTCGAATGTACGAATAAGCCTATTCTCCATGAATGTTCATGTGCAACTGCAAACATATACTCATTCTGTTTTTTTTCCCTATCTTTGAAAACAATCATTAATGGTATTTGTAAAAGTCCAAACCCACAACATTTGTGCTTATCCTTGAAAAGAAACATCGGATCATCGTTATTCATAATCATTTACAAGTTGCAAAACAAGATGGTCAACACATAAGTCAATACATATAATTCATACCAATAGCATGAGTAAATGCATATTTAATCCAAACCACCAGTCGATGCGCATTAGATCAAATGATTAGCATAGGTCAAAGCATATTAAATCAACTGGTGAGTGAAGAGGCGATCCTTTTCATTACAACTAATTTCCTTGAAACATCTACCATTACATGTGATT
>LPNX011025500.1:0-51001 GCA_001517045.1 Pseudotsuga menziesii | reverse complement strand
ATTCAAACTTTAATTGAATAGCATCCTATAACTCTGTCCTTACCATGGATGCAACATTTTTAAGGAACTCTTCCAATTTTTGACTCATGCCTACCTTTTTACAGCCATCGCTTAAGCAACACTTAGGAGGCAAACCGTCGCTTAAGTGACACTTAGGAGGCAAACCATCGCTTAAGCGACACTTAGGAGGATAGCAATTTTAGCGCCGTCGCTTAAGCGACGCTTATCACCACCATTTCAAAAAAAAAAATTATCTTCCTTATTTTTGGCACTGTTAAAATAAAAAATCCACGCGCTGTCGGAAAAAACCGTCGGATTTTGGATTGAAATGTAGTAGTGGTGGCTGGTCTTCCATTTGGGATCCTTCATCACTCCACTTCTAGGATGGAGTTATAATGTATTTTGGCCATCATATGACCCCTCTGACCTCACACATTAGGGTGCATCTGTTGTAGCTGATTTTACCACTCCAGGTGAATCACTCTAGTATGACCTTCCCCTGTCCCTCTACAGACTCCTTAGACCCCTTGGACCATTTTTTGTCCTTTGATGTTTCCTTGACCCTCCCTAAAAGCATGTGAAAATTGATACACGTGAATTTTAAACCTATAATTGTGTATAGACGTGAGTTTGACCCCTAAAACCGTGTACATCGGGATGTGTGCATAATCAAAATCCTTTTGGAGTTTTCGTTGACATGGATCCGACTCACTTGACCCCTGGCCTTCCCTATGCCTTGAGATCGCTTGGATTTGACCTTTCATTAACCCTTTGAAAATATATATAATGAACTCTATGGTACATTGAAGGCATATGAAAGAATTGAGAGCAAAGAAACTATAGTCCATTGTTGACAGAACTTGTGCTTGAGTCTGCATCCCTTTGTCCCTTAGAGCACTTTTTTGTTCTTCCCAAGCTTTCCTTTTGCTTGTGAGCTTCCTATCGAGAGATGGAGGATTGAGGTGGTGGAGGCCCAAGTGGGGGATTCAATTTCTCCAATTCGTAGACGCTCTGATAGAGGTTGTATTTATTGTAATCTTTGATTTTATATTAATAGAAATATCTTTTCCTGCCCAATAATGTATGTTTGAATGAATATTTTATCCATGGATGATTTCAAATGCTTATACATTGTTGATTATGTATGCTAGAATAGATCTAACACCAATATATATAGTATACTTGTCTTGTTTACTTGTTGTTGAGGAAGTGATTTATCAATTCAAGATGAAGTTGGAAAGCTCAATGGGGATCTACTTCAACTGTCCGGAATAAGGTATGAGGTCTGATCCTTTAGTGTTAGATATTTGATTTCTATTGCATATTGAAAAGGATTGATTTCTGGAGTCAAGCTATCTGTTGTGGTACCCCAATCCATAGGAATTTCTCTCAGTAACAGTGCCATAAAGAAAACCAAACAAAGCAATGCATGTTACGTAGAGCCGGATGAGCTTACCTACGAATTGTTGGGGTCGACACCATTCTCCAGACGCACAGAGGCTTGACTACACCACAATGCCCATACCATAATGCACTTACAACGAGTTTCAATACCTTTGCTAAGGGTTTTCACCAATCTCGATGGCATTAATGGCACCAACTGGTGGCCATTAATGCCACCATAAACCCCAACCATAATATCATGGACCAACATCATATCAACCTTGTCATATTATAAACCCTCTATACTATGGTTTCGCCACCCCTTAAAAAGTCAGCGTAGGCTCAATACTATCGATATGGTATGTATACCATAGTCTCAACCTTATGATATGTGCAGCCTTAATACTATCCTATAGTGTTACAATGTTTCCCTTAAACATTATCTTATAATGTTATAATGTGTTCTCTTAGCATAAGCTTATAGTGTTATCACTTGCCCTTTGTGCTAGCTCATATAGGTAGTGTATGCGCTTAATTCATAGGTATAGGTTGTAGCATTTAGGCATAATGTCAAACGTAGTATGCCATGATTCCCTCGCTGGGAAGAACAAGCGTAAATATACAAGCTCATCACCAAGGTAAAACGTACAAAATAGCAATAAAAGACGAGTAAGTAACTAAACAAGAGATAGATAATAACAATGAAAGGATAGTAATATAAATTCATAAGCATTTATTAAATTAACAAATAAAGATAGATAACAACCATAGGGCGTACCTGAGTTGTAAAATAGATCAGTAACAAAAGTGAAAGACAAAACGAGAAGTACAACTAAGAACTAAGTTGTGTCAACTAACCAATAATCCTGATGTCGCAAGAGTAACCTGTGAATCAATTAATAAGGTGCCTTAGTTAGAATGAACTAAGTAAGCCTACATAATGAAGAATAATATTACCTCTCATATCGTCATGGGAGAATGACTCCCGCCACTCCATCACTTTGTTCCCATCAATAAATCTAAGTTAGTTTTCATTGAATAATCAAAGTATACATGTGCAGGAGTAAAACAATGATTTAAATAACTCATTAATTCACCAACAGTAGTAACTATGATAGATCAATAGCTTAAATAACAGAATTAAGACATAAGAAGTAAATGAACTAACAGTCACGGAATGGATAAGAGATTTCCAAGACAATGGGAAAAATTGGAAGAGGTTGAAAGTTTAAGGAGCATATATGTTTCCGCATGAGTACTAATGATCCCTTTTGGGCAGTTTTCACTAGCCTATAATTTTTTTTTATTTTCAATTTTTTGGGACATCATAAGTGGTATCAGAGCCCAGTTTCAATACTGAGAGACTTAAGGGTGCACCAAGTATTCACGCAAAGAAAATAAAGTATGCTAAGTAATGTTTGTTACTAACATAAAAATTTTGCTGCTATTAAAATTTTTTGTGTTATAGGAAAAATTTTACAGCGTTGTTCATTTTATGAAAACTGAGGAAGAAAATAGCCGGCAGGAAGAAATGACCACCCCCACTTCGGAAGTGAAATTGTTGGTTGAGCTAAACTCTGATGTGCTGAAAACTTTGCACAGTCTAAATGAAATAAAGGAACAACAAGCTATAAATGAAGCATTATTGCGTAACATGACAGGAGGGATTCGACAAGGTAAACTTACCTAGTCCACCAACAGATCCAAAAGAGAATTGTACCATGAGCAGGCCAGCAGCCCAAGAGAAGCAGAAAAATAAGGTACACATGAAGAAACTAAAGGAGATCATCACAGTCTTGCTAGTGATGACTCACTTTCTCCATGAAGAAAGAGGCAAAGAAGTGATGACAGTCTTCAGGGGGGGTTTCAAAAAATAAGAGGCCTGACCTATGAAGGTGAAGTAAATATGGGAGAAAACGCTGAAGAATGGTTGCTGGGAATGAGTAAGTATTTCCAGGTTCATAAATATTCAAGTGTGATGTAGGCTAGGATTTCCATCTACAACCTAAATGGTAAGGAAGCAAGATGGTGGTGAGATTTAAACCACACCAAGAAAGATGAGCTGCGATAAATAAGTTGAGAAAAATTCTGAAATATTTTCCAAGAAAAATACATGTCGGAAATGTTCTTTGACTGTAAGGTAAAATAATTCCATGAACTTTGCATGGGGTCCATGACTATGGACGCATTTATAAAAAAAAATTCCAGATCTACTGCATTATGTACCGTATATCAAAGAAGAAAATGTGAAGATCCGACAGCTCCTAGGATGTCTTCCTCCCAATTTTCGGGACAGGATTGAATTCGACATGCCAAAGACTTTATATATTGCAATACAAAAGGCCCGACTCTGCTATGAGCATGGGCAATTACGGCAAGAAAACGAGAACCAAAATAGAGTAAACTCTATAAACGTTTTTTATATTCGCAAGCCTGGGTCAAACCTGTAGCCTTATAGAAAGAAAAATAACAGCTTTCCAGCGAACAACGACTTCAAAAAAACTCATACGAAGCCTTATGTACCAGCTCGAAATGGTAATAAGCAAGTGGCAAGTGGATCCAATGCTACCCCTTTAGTGATCAAGTGTTGTAAATGCAACGGGCAACATTATGCCCGAGATTGTAAGAACAAGAACAATGGAGTCTTGCATAACCTGCAAGAAGAACCTACCATTGAGGATATAGCTGGAACCCCATGAATCTATGCAGCATTAGATGGCCGACAGGCGGACCATCAAGCTACAACAGTCGAGATCGAAAGTAAGATCTTGAACACCTCTGTTTCAATACTTATTGATCCCTGTGCTTGTGAGAGCTATGTTGCACCTAATATTGTTGATTTATGCAAGTTAGGCAAATTAAAGCATGATAAACTGTGGTTGGTACAGTTATCCACTGGTACGAAAGGAAAGGTTTTGGAGATTGTTAAAGAATGTGAAGTAAACCTGAATGGTTTCCTTACTAAGGTAAACCTGAACATCCTACTTTTAGGATCATATGATATTATTATCAGCATGGAAAGGTTGGAACAACACCATGTCATGCTCAATTGTCTACACAAGTCTATCTTATTTATTGATGGCCAAGGGAACCAAGTGAAGGTTCAAGGCATCCCAAAGAAAGTTTCTATAAGACAAATCTCTGCCTTACAAGAAAAGAAGTGTGTTAGGAAGGGCTGGAAGTTATTTGTGGTAAACATCTGAGACGTAGAGTATGATAAAGAACAACGTATAGAAGACTTCCCCGTTCTTGAAAATTTCAAGGACGTGTTTCTCAAGGAAATCCTCAGATTACTCCGAAACGAGACCTATAATTTTCCATCGAACTCACCCCAGGATCAGTTCTGGATTCCAAAGCCCCTTACCGCATGAGTGCATCGGAATTGGTGGAACTCAAACTACAGTTGCAAGAATTAATAGAGAGGGGGTATATCCAAACCAGTGTGTCCCCTTGGGGAGCACCGATTTTGTTCATAAAGAAGAAGGACGGTATGATGCAGATGTGCATATATTACCGTCAGTTGAACAAAATGACTATAAAGAACTGTTACCCACTCCCTAGGATGGATGATTTGTTCGACCAAGTGGGAGGAGCCAAAATATTTTCAAATATTGACCTACGATCTGGGTACCATCAGGTACGGATCCGAGATGAAGATATCCCCAAGACCACCTTTCGTACGAGGTATGGGCACTATAAGTTTGTAGTGATGCCATTCGGGTTGACCAATGCACCCGCAAACTTTATGTGTATGATGAACAACATATTCATGAAATATCTAAATAAGTTTGTACTAGTCTTTATTGACGACATTCTGGTTTATTCCAAAAATAAAGAGGAACACAAAGCACACCTTCGCATAGTACTTTGGGTGTTGAGAGAAGACCAGCTGTATGCTAAGTTTAGTAAATGTGATTTTTACCAACAACAAATACAGTACCTAGGTCACATCATATCTGAGGCAAGGATAGTTGTGGACCCAGAAAAGATTCAAGCTATAAAGGATTGGCCTACCCCAACTAGTGTCACTGACATTAGGTCCTTTTTGGGTTTATCCGGGTATTATCAAAAGTTCATTGAGAAATTCTCAAGAATCGGTTGTCCCATGACAGCCTTGCAAAAGAAAGAGAACAAGTTCTTATGGACTAACAAGTGTGAAGAAAATTTTCAAAATCTTAAGCAGCTTTTGATGACCGCACTAGTGTTGCAGATTGCGGATCCCGATGGGGATTTCGTTGAATGCACGAATGCAAGCAAGGAAGGACTTGGAGGAGTCCTCTTACAGAATGATCATGTGATTTGTTATGAATCACGGAAATTAAAAGAGCATGAACAGAATTATCCCACACATGATCTTGTGCTAGCGGCCATTATCCACGCTCTGAAGATGTGGAGGCGCTACCTCATGGGAAGGAAGTTCCTTCTAAAGATTTAAAATATGAGTCTAAAATATTTATTCGATCAACCCAATTTGAATGCGAGGCAATCCAGATAGTTGGCTTTCCTGAGTGAGTATCTCTTTGAACTAAAGCACATTAAGGGCAAAGAGAAAAAAGTTGCTGATGCTTTGATTCGACGAACTCATATGATATATCAGAAGTGAACCTAAGTCAAAATGATGCAGATTTGCATGAGAAGATTAGAATGACCAACAAGAGTGACCCGTTTTATGTGGATATCCTCAACAAGGTCCAAGAGGACTGGTTGTTTCAACAACAGAAGTAAGACAAGGTGGATGAATCCAGATTACTATGGTCCAAAGATAGATTGTATGTTCCAGTTGGAGGGGACATTCAATCCATCATCCTCATATAATTTCATAGGGAACCCTACTTGGGGCACCTGAGATATCAAAAGGTGATATCTTCCATCAAGAGACACTTCTTTTGGCCTAGTTAAAGGCCAACGTTGCAATGTTTATTGCGAAATGTTAGGAGTGCCAACTAGTTAAAGCTGAGCACCAGTATCCTTCAGGATTGCTGTAGCCATTGTCCATTTTGAAACGGAAGTGGGAGGTTATCAGTATGGATTTTATTACTAGCTTACCGAAAAGTAAGAAGAAAAATGATTCCATCTTCATAGTCATTGACAAGTTTCCAAAGGCGGCACACTTCATCCCCATGAAATTGACCTACAAGCCCATGAACATTGCCGATATCTTCCTAAAAGAGATATTTAGATTGCATGGGATACCCAAAGTGATTATCTCAGATCGATATGTTAAGTTTAAAGGAAACTTTTGGAGATATTTATTCTCTATATTAGAGATGCAGCTGAACTTTAGCACTGCTTATCACCTGCAGATGGATGGGCAGACTGAAAGAGTGAACCAAATTGTTGAAGACATGCTTTGAATGTATGTCATGAACAACCCCTCCAAGTGGGAGGATTATCTGCACCTTGCAGAGTTTGCATATAACAACGAGTATTAGGATTCTACCAAGATGAGTCCTTTCGAGGTACTCTATGGATGAAAGTGTAGGACCCCAGTTACTTGGGACAATAAGGTGGATCGGCTCATGTTAGGGCTTGACCTGTTATTGGACTTGGAACAGTTAGTTACCAAGTTCCAAGGAAACCTTAAAGAGGAACAAGACCGTCAGAAAAGTTATGCAGATAAGAAAAGAAACGATAAATACTATCAAGTACGTGAGCATGTCTACTTGAAAGTGAAAGAAAAATGGAGCTCGTTCAGCTTAGGTAGGTGTGGTAAGTTGGCACCTAGGTTTTGTGGACCTTTTGAAATTCTGGTCAAGAAAGGACCAGTGGCTTATGAATTAGCATTACCTGTGCACGTAATATTTCGTAATGTATTCCATGCATCTTTATTAAAGAAATATGTTTATGACACTAGGCTTGTCATTGATTGGTCCTTATTATAGGTGGAACCCGAGGGGGAATTTTCCCCTGAGCCTTTGCATATATTGGACAAGAGAGAAGTACAACTTCGAAAGTGCACTGTGGTCCAATTGAAAGTGCAGTGGAAGCACTTTGAGGTAGATGAGGCTACCTAGGAGAATGAGGCCACCATGAGAAAGGCTTACCCCGCCTTGTTTAATGATATCATTTAGGGTCCCTAGAACACCAGGGACAATGTTGTACTAAGCGGGGAGGGATGTAATGTCCTAAATTTTGGACCTACCATTTATAAGCATAAGCCTATTGATCATGATGATTATATTGATGTTTTATCTTTGTGTTGAAGACCCCACTGCATATGAACATGATGATTTGTTTTGTATATTGGGCATAAGCCAATTGTTGATGATATATAGGTATATATATGTTTTTTATCAGGCATGGACCCTGAAGCACATGATTGATGAAATTTTTGTGTTGGGCATGGATCATGAAGCACATGATCGATGAAATGTTTTGTGTTGAGTGAGAGCCTTTGGAACACATGAGTACTTACGTTTGTGTTGAGCACAAAGCTCTGGAACAAATGAAAATATAATTGGAAATGTTGGGCATAAGCTCTGGAGCATTCCATCTTGGCGTTGAGCATAAGCTCTGGAGGATAGGATCTTTGACCATTGTATCTCTAGGTGTATCATACAAGTACATCGTAGCATTTAGTGTTGAGAGAGAGCTATGGAATTGCACTATGTTTGTAACCTCCTGTTATAAGCATTGAGTATGGGCTTTGGTAAGCGCTAGGGGTTACTGAAAAGATTAAAATCACCTCCGAGTGAAAACGACTCGAGGAATAATATTGATCTCATCATAATTATTTTTAAATGATTAAATAAAATTTTGAATTTCTGTATTCTCATCAAGTACTGAAGAACTACCATGTTATACGAGGGAAATCCGACATGCAAGGATTTTTAGAGTTGCCTATCCTAGTAGACCTGAGCCATCTATCTACTTGACCTTTATAAAGAAGTGTCATTAAGTCTAGGGATCATGACACATGATGCCCAAAGACAAGTGTTAACAAGTATTTTAATACTATGTATTTTATACACAGTATGTATACAGAATTAATTATGTTTAATTATATAATTGAATAAAGAAAGCAGAGAAGCTGTACCAATTATTATTTATTATTAAAGGATTAATAAATAGTGAAATATCTATGAAAGACTAACTAGGAACTACTTAAAAGTTCCTAGGATAAGAATTGAAAATTACCCTAGTAAATTAAAATGGGTTAAATCAAGAGACCAAGGATTTCTTGACTTAACTGCCCCTTTGACTGAAAAGTCTGTCTATAAAGACTCAAGCCAAGCAAAGGCTTGGGGTTCTGATTTTTTTTAGGAGAATCATTATTATTCCTATGTTTCTCTCAATTTTTTTCTTGATGAACGTTTCTTGCAAGGAAAAGAGGATTGATCCAGAATGGATTTCCAGTAAGGAAACCCTACCTTAGGAGCTCTAAGCTACTTGCATGTGGGATTCTAGCTCGGGGGGATCTGAATTAGAACTAGGAATGATCCTGGGTCATGTTTTGGGGGAACGTGGTAGTTCCCAAGTGATTTGGTCATCAAATAGAGGTCATATATGCATGGAATTGTTAACACTGGTTATTTAAGTATGCAGGTGCAGCCATTGACAAAGCTTCAATTTTCAGGTATGAAACCCTTGAAGGCCTATTCTATTTCTTTCCAAAGATTCATTACTGTTTGTGTTAAGTAATGGCTGCAATGAAATTTCGAAGCCTAATGGTTCTGTCTTATGGTTAAAAGACTCTTATAGGGTTTGTATCTATAATTTACTAATCATAGGCTATTTATGTTTGGGGTTTCATCTCTCATAAATGTTCCTATATTAACTAGGTTTAATATTGGCATTATGTTTTTACCTTGTCCTCTGTATTTAATACTCTGCTGACATATTCCATTTGTCAGTAGAGGGTTGTTTTTAAATTCAAGTTTAATTCAGGAGTATAGGTTAAATATTTAGAGATATATAATTACATATATATAACAGTCTTCAAATAGTTTTATAATTTATGTACTATTTTGATTTATTATAAGCTAAAGAACAGAATTCATATACTAAACAAGCTAACAAATTATTAAAGACCTTCTAAGGTATGCTCTACTTAATCATGTAAAAAAAAATTAAATATCATCACATTTCATTTTAATAAACATAATCAAAACTAACCAAACAGAGAAGGCAATGGTGACCATCCATGTGGTCCATTATCAAACTTTGTATTACTATATAAAATCCACAATCCAAATCATATCTATTAACATAGCTCGAATGTTTAAATTTACAGTCCTATTATTACAATCATCCTTTATAAACACATAAAGGGTTTTAAAAGCCCCAGTTAAAATATATAGATAACCAAACATTTTATTAACCATTTGAAACATTTAAAACCCATTTTTTCCATCAAGATGTCGCGACATCAAATCCTGTAGATGTCCAGACCCATTTCAATAACACTAATAAAACCATAAATATTTTCTTATACAATCAATAAGACATCGCATAACCTTTGTCTACAGTTCATGCTATATATCTAGTATGTTGAGACTATTCTTAAGAGCTATACCACAAATCCAAACAATGCCTACACTAACATCGATGTCATAAAGACCCTAGTTACGTCCTCGGCCAAGTTTCAACTAAAGACACTGTCAAATTTTTTTTTAAACCAATCGATATCATGGGTTTTCTTAACCCTAGCTATTACAGCTGAATATTTCCAAGTAAACTTTTTACATCATAAAATACCCACTAAAAAGCTATCGCAATTGTTGGGAGAGGCATATTCCATTCATGGCATGGCTTGCACCCACGCTGAGTCAATACAAAACTAAAGAATACAATGTTATGTTGTTTTAAAACACAGACTTCATTTTTTTCATGCTAACACAGAGCATGGTGGTAAGCCAATGGGATATGGCACCATTGTTACAATGGTGCAGCCCATGGCATAATGCTTAAGATCTAGAAGTTCCCTACTCAGAATTTAAACCAAACAATAGCTACACAAACAGAGTGTTGTGCATACATCTTAACCCAAACAAATAATAATTATACGCAGAGAATTATTTATATAGGCTATAAGGACACAATCGATTCCATTAAAAAACACATAAAACATAGCAAGTAAATAACCATACAAAGCCCAAGTTTACACAATATTTAAATGCTAGAGGAAATCGTATTCATTTCATATCAAATCATTTATAGCCTTCATATTAAAACCAATGCACATTGAAATTACACCAGGAGGCACAAACCTTCTCTACCTTCAGTCAAAGTATTAAAACATAATGGCAAGCTATGAGATATGGAACCATTACAAGTAATGGTGCAGCCACGGCCCAAAAAAATGCCAAATCTCTCAACGAGAGTCTATGAAAACCAGAGCAAGCTATATCCTAAAACCCTGAAGGAGGAGTCAACAAGTGTCACATGAAACCCCAACCCAGTAATGATTTTCCAACTAAGGAATGCCAGAACGAGAGGAGGAAAGGAAACTTGCTAACAGCCTTACCCTAGGCCATGAGGAAGAAATCCCAAATTGACAAGTGCAGCCTATGCAAACCCCGGAGCACCTTTGGATGCACCTACAGACAAAACACAAGGGCATGAGGAGCATGACCATGACATAAAGAAAACCAAACAAATCAATGCATGTTACACAGAGCCGGATGAGCTTACCTTAAAATCATTGGGGTCAACTCTATTCTATAGACGTGTAGAGGCTTCACTACACCACAATGCCCATACCATAATGCACTTACAACGAGTCCTAAGACCTTTTCCAATGGTTTTCACTAACCCCGATGGCATTAATGACACCAGCTGGTGGCCATTAACACCACCATAAACCCCAACCATAAGATTGTGGACCAACATCATATCAACCTTGTCATATTATAAACCCTCTATATTATGGTTTTGCCACCCCTTAAAAAGTCAGCGTAGGATCAATACTATCGATATGGTATGTACACCATAGTCTCAACCTTATGATATGCGTAGCCTTCACACTATCCTATAGTGTTACAATGTTTCCCTTAAACATTATCTTATAATGTTATAATGTGTTATCTTAGCATAAGCTTATAGTGTTATCACTTGCCCTTTGTGCTTGCTCATATGGGTAGTGTATGCGCTTAAGTCATAGGTATAGGTTGTAGCAATTAGGCTTAATGGAAAACACAATATGCCATGATGCCCTCACTAGGAAGAACAAGCATAAGTATACAAGCTCGTCACCAAGGTAAAACCTGCAAAATAGCAATAAAAGATGAGTAAGTAACTAAACAAGAGATAGACAATAACAATGAAAGGACAGTAATATAAATTCATAAGTGTTGTACAAGAATAAACACCTTATAACTGAAGGTTTGGGGTTACCAACATACTCTCAAAACTTGTAGGAAATCAACTTTAGAGTACAGAAAGGAAACAAAAGGATGCGATAGACTCACCTGATTCACGACGGTTGATCCTAGCTTTGTCCTCTTCTACTCTGCTTCTCCTCCAAATCTTTCAAGGATGTTTCTCCTTCACTTGTAAAGAGCAAATCCTCCAAGTGCAACCTTATACATGTATATATAATAGGTTAGATAAACAAGATATAGATTGCTTAATCATAAATATTCATCAAACCATGATACATGAAAGACATTCAAAACACATTTGGAAGAAGGATTCTCTTTATTAACAATAGTGAATGAGTTAAGATTACAACCCAATGTCTGAGACAAGGACTCCTCTGCAACCAAAGGATTCTGAGTTCTGCTGCTCCAAATACTTCTGAATAGACACCACCAGCATAACTTTGCTCTCCAAGTATGATTCATTAATACCCTCCCCAAGGCCTTTATTTATACTTATTAAAATAATGTAGTTTCGAGGGTTGAGGAGGTTGAGACAGTTAAGATGGTTATAGATAAGGGCTTAACAAATCTCAAATAATCGTGATTTATTATTTTTAATGTCAAAGGAAAGCATACGTGGGTATTGATACTGGCAACCCGCGTATGACATGCGAGTTACTCTAAGGGAAGCCCGCATATAGATCTGTATGTGGGCTGCAATTACAGATACTCGTGTACAGTACGCAACATGTTGTAGGAAAAGTCGCGTATCTACGCGGATTGGATATAGGCAAAATCGCGTACATTAATTGACATATTCAAAGGTAAAAATGGCAAGCTAGATGGATAATGAATGTATTTCATAACATTCCCATCTATAGTGTTTTATGCAACCTTCAATCCATAAATGTCCTTTTGTGTGCCAACATAGGAAATGTCGGCAGATGGAGAAGTGCCATTTGGGTAGATAACAGATGCCCCCTAATGTCTCAGGTCAAAGGGAAGCGATGGATGAAATACATTATAATATTTATCTTTGGAAAACTCAGAAATCCAATGGAGCAGAGGTAGTACCTGAAACAAATACATAATAATGTCATATACAAAATCATATCTAAGGATGCTATGTTCAATATATTGGAACACTAGCTCCTTTACAATATTTGATTACATCATATGATACGGGTACAAGACCACATATATTACAAAGGTGGATCGAAGCCACAATATACAATAATGATGAGTCTTCAAAGATCTGGAAGAAGTGTACATAAATGGAACATAATCTTGCACAACTTAGTCCATAGGTGAGGAACTAAGGTCTTCACAAGCAATCCCAAAGAACCAGTACGATCCAAGCCATGTGAATAAATGTAGGCTGAAGTCAAACATGGAAAGGATTCAACAGTTTGTCAATCAATAGGTGATAATTAACAACTAAAGCAAAGGAATCCACCAATGATGAAAGTGAATCCTGAGGTACGATCATCAAAACTCTAGGTCTTCATCATCAGGAAGTACTGAAACGGAACCATGCTGTGATAAGGAAGGAAATAGATGCTCCAACGGATCACAAGAGTGACTAGGAACTGAGAAAAATAAGGGAGACACAATAGATAACAGATATAACAATGATGGGATCAAGATAAAGATCAAACATTGGGTTGAGTCCTTGAACAACGAGCACGACACAGAGATGACCCAAGGAAGCTTTTAACTTATAGATAGAAACAACTAGACTTATATGTCATGTAGGAGACATGATCAGATTCCCCAGGTATAATAGACAAGAGGAGGAGTAGTAAACTCAAAGTAATATCTAAACTGAAAGTGAACATTGAGACATGGGTATCGGAAAAAATAGAGAGTGCTATGTTCAAGGATGACATGCTCCCACTACTAAAAAGAAGAGAAAACTTCTTCCTTTCCTTCCCTGTTAAATTTTAACGAGTCCAGGAAAGTCAACTCGGATCCCTCTTCATTTTTTAACAAGATTGAAGAGAAGGGAAAGTAATGCTTGATAG
This sequence comes from Pseudotsuga menziesii, assembly GCA_001517045.1. Taxonomy (NCBI): domain Eukaryota; kingdom Viridiplantae; phylum Streptophyta; class Pinopsida; order Pinales; family Pinaceae; genus Pseudotsuga; species Pseudotsuga menziesii. Next base: position 37,293 of record LPNX011025500.1, on the reverse strand, counting down.
TGTCACTGATTCGTGGATTTAACGAGCCTGAACTAGTACATGTTTGACGGTGTTTTCATAGTTTAGAGAGACTAAAAACTCCAAAGAAGACTCGAGGGGGTCCTTTTTTGTCCAATTTAGTCTCCTGAGGCTGAGAAAGTATAAAACAAACCAAAGAAGAACTCTCTTAACTTCCAAAGAAGAAAAGGTGCACCTTTTTCGTACTTAGTCAGGAAGGTCCAAAAAAGGTTAAATTACCACCTACCCAATGCTCCTTCAAAAGCACCATATAACCTGAGTTTTACGAGTGTGAAGGAAGGCAAAATCACTCGAAAAGATCCATTTGATTACAAGAAATGGGGATGACAACAATAAACTCGATGCTTTGTTCTTTAAGGTTTAACGAGCATGACAAAGACATAAAGTACACTCAGAATATTTTTCATGTTTTGATCTAGAGCATGAAAAAGAGAAAACTAAGCTCATACCGGGGATTTCTTTTCCGTAAGTTTAGTCCCTCAAGTCCAGAAAAGTGATAAACCTATGCTTGAGAATACTCTTCTCAATTCTGAAGAAAAGAGTGTTCCTTTCTCATACTATTCCACATGGTCTGAGAAAGTGATAACCTACCACCAATGTGGATGCCCATTCACATATTCTTAACGAGCATGAACAGACAAGTTTACTCGGCAGTCAAGTCTATTTTGAGGAGTTAAACATGGGCCTAAAGAAACTCAAAATATTTCCCTTGATGTTTTAATGAGTCCGAAAATTTCAACTGACGTCCTCCTTACTGTTTTTAACGAGCTTGAAGGAGAGCAGAAAGAATGCTCTAAATGCGAGGAGACAAGTGTCATAAACAAGCAAAACTAGTTCCAAGTGCAAGGAACAAACCTATGCATAATGCAAGGAAAGTGAACAAGATAAGGACACTCATGGAATGTCTCCTCAGGGTAAAAGGTGTCAAGTTGAAAAGGAAAAATGATACAAGGCTTAGCGACAATGAGAAAAAAGATCAGGGCTTATACAACGAGCTAAAAGCATGGAAACCGGCATTAGGATCAAAAGCACGAGCAGGATACATGCAAATGTAGTTACAACCTGAACAACAAGACAATGCTAGTAAATAGTTGTGAATCCAACTAAAAATCCTATCTCCAAGAAACAACAACATCAGAATCATATTCAGAAGAAATGATCTGATGCAGGTCACTTTGGCAGAAACACATGTGGCTTTTTTATCTTCTACAAAAGATGCAGTCAAGGAAGAATCAACGAAAGAGGACTCTTTAGTGCCAATATCCGAGGTTTTATAATCAATAAGATCGACCTCAGAAGGAGAGAAAAAATAAAAAATGAATATAGAGTCTGCAGGAACAAACTCAATATCACAGGAGTTGAAAAATTCATAAGAAAAATCAAACTCGTCAGGATCACTGACTTGTTGTTCGAAGGGAGACTCCAAAAACTCAAAAATACCAACATAAGAAGACTGATCCATGGGAAAATTAGGCTTACTAAGAAAATTAGGGTTAGAATTAGTCACAACTAAACCAACATCCAAAAGAAGGTCATACTGTATCAAAGACTCTAGGAAGACTTCATTCGAAGGAAGGAGATCATCCAAGATAGGACACATGTCTAAACTTTCAAATGGATTAACAAAGTTGAGAGTAGGCTCCATGGTCTGTATAGGATGACTCACCTGTTCAACTGCTGGAACCAAGTCCCAAGAAGGTAAGCATGAAAAAAGAGGCTACTTCATAGTAGTAATTGAACGCAAAGGACATGAGGCCACATAGCTCACCCGTGGCAGGGTAGTGTCTATAGAAACACTGGGAATTAATAAAGGAAAGACCTGGTCTCTAGTTGGGTTAGGAGAAGGATCACAAAAATCCAACTGATCGATAGTGACAATTTCTTCACCATGATCAAAGTACATCACACAAAAAATGTTGACACCACAGCTTGCATGGCATAGACATAATCACATCTGAGGAGCATATTGAAGTCCAAGGGGTATTCTATCACCATGAAGTAAACTAAGATAGTCTTCCCACCCAATGTAACGGGTGTTTGAGCAAGAATTCCTGAGGTTATACAAGTTCTTCTATCAAATTCCAGTAACTGACTAGAAGTATACACAAGGCTGGGAGATCCTATGCCTCGCTAAGCACGAGCAGATAAGATACTAAGTGAGGCTCCTTCATCAACAATACAACGAGCAATCGTGTACTATCCAAATTTGACCTTTATCTAGAAAGGTGCATCAAAAGGAAGGCGCAACTCAACTAGGATATCCCAATCAAAGGAAGCAATCCAAGAGCTTGGTGGGGGTTCATCCTAAGCAAGTTCAGTGCCCCCTTGTTCAGTAATTTCTAAATTGGCAGTGAAGAAAATGTGACTAGTAGACACTTCACTCTCCAAAGGAATAGTGTGATTGATCGATACTGAAATTGATTCAACCGCTTCATGAAAGTCACTCTCCAAAGGGAGAGTGGGATTGACCAAAGATGACATTGGTTCAATCACATCAGGATCACTCTCCGAAAGAAGAGTTGGATTGAAAAAATGTAATATTGGTTCGACAACTTGATGAACCAAAGGTTGAGTAGGTTGTTGAGAAACTATAGGTTGTTCAGGAGAAGGAAATTCTTGAGTCTCATACCACACTCTTCGCACCTCTGTGATAGCAGGGCACTGGTGAGTAAGATGATCTCCCTCACATAGCTTACAAGTGAACTTAAGTTTGCACTTCAAACACGAAGTTTTCTCAACGGTGTCAACATGACTAGCAGTGGATGACTATTTTCTCTCAGCATGACCTGCAGAGGCTACGAGTTTGCCCCTAGCATGAACACCAGAGGCCGGGTGACTGGGTCCAACTTGACTAAGAGAGGTTGGTTGTTGAAAAGATTTAGAATGTTCGAAAATGGGATGACCATGAAACCAAACTCTTCGCACCTTTGCGATAGAAGGGCATTTATAAGTAAGGTGGTCTCCCTCACAAAGCTTACAAGGAAACTTGGGCTTGTGTTTTGAACGGTTAGCCTTTTCAACAGTGTCAACATGACTAGTAGTAGCTGAGGGATTGTCTTTAGCATGAACCACAGAGGCTGAGAGACTGCCCCCAGAATGACTTGCAGAGGCTAAGAGATTGGTTCCAACATGACCTGCAGAGGTTGGACGGGAACCACCAACATGAACAACAAAGGTTGAATGGTTAGGATCAATAGGATTTGCAATAGTTGAGTGTTTTCCCCCAGAATGAACCATAGAGGCTGGGTGGAAGGATCCAACATGACTTGCAGAGGTTGGATGGGGAAGTTCAATGTGAACATCAGAGGTTTAATGGGTGCCCTCAGCATGAACTGCAGAGGTTGAGTGACTAGATCCAACATGACCTGGAAAGTTTGGAAGGATCCCACCAGCATGAACCACAGAGGCTAGATGGTGAAGATCAACTTGACTTGCAGAGGTTGAGTGCTTAGATCCAACATGACCTGCAGAGGTTGGATAGGTGCCCCCAGCATGAACTGCAGAGGCTGGGTGGTGAGGTTCAACTTGACTTGTAGAGGTTGAATGGGTGCCCCCTTTCTTATGTACCTTCTTCATATTCCTCCTTCTTTTACTCCTTTTAGACTGCTGGTTACTAGTATCCGTACTTTCACTGCATGAGCTAGAAGGAGGAGGAGAATCAACTACAGGTGAAGGGGAAGTAGTGTTTTGATTCCCTAGATATAAGGATCTTACTTGAGAAGCATCAGGAGCATCCAGGACATTTGGAGTGGAAAACAACCACACTGGTAGCCCTAGTGTGAATCGAGGAAGATTCAGGGTGGCCATAAAAGGAACACCAACATTCCCCATGAGAGGAATATTACAAGGAGTTCCCATCATGGGGATCTCTTGGTTGATGTTCCAAGGGGTGCTAGCCATAGTTTCAAACTAGGAGACAAAGTATGAGGTTGATAGGAAACCAAAATTATAAAGCACACACCTGAAGGTAGACTAAGTACAAACAAACCACACAGCACTCACTAAGAAATTCCTAAAGCCAAACAGACAAATAGGTATAATATTCTCTTTCCAAAAGAAAGCTAATAGACAGTTACTTGATGTCCATGTAGATGTTCATAGGCACAAGCGGAGGAATCACCCATTGCCCTCCCACACCTTCTATCGGGGTTACCTTCCAAGTCCACCCAAGGTCAACAAGAAATAGCCTTCCGGTGTACCTATGTATGAACCCTAGATGTCAAAGAGACTAAAGGCCACCTTAACTATATTGATAGTCTGAGGGGACAGTTGTAAGCCTGGTTCCTATGCATGGGCAAGGTAGCAAAGCCTGAAACCCTGTCTAAGACAAAATCCCCAGATGCACAAAAACCTTGGTCTACACTTTGACAAGGAATCAGAGGGTTATCTCCTCAGTCCAAGTCTCCACACGGCCTCGTGCTTAACTCCCATTTGATAGGAGCTTCCCAGATACAATCAACACAGAAAAGGGTTTACCTAGTGATTGGCCAACTACGTTTGAAATTTAAATACTTATGGAGAGTTAAAACTCCCTATCCCACAAGTCTATCGTAAGCTAGTTGGTGTATGACCCTATAAAATAAAACTTACTAGTAATTTTCAAATTATATCGCTTATTTTAAAAGATTGTTTTTTAGTCAGAGGGTAAATGGCATGAAACTTATGTGGTGTTTTGACTCAAAGTTGAAACAAAATGACTAAGCAAAGAGAAATGAAATGCAAAAGAAAAAACTATTCTCTTTTTCTTTTCAAATAGAAACTTGAAAGCCATAAAAGAACAAATTCTTTTTTATTTTAAAAAAAATGATATGCCATGCAATCTAGACTAAAAACCTAATCTACATGCATATAAAGCAAACATGTATTTTTTTTTTATAAATGCAAAAGAAAAACTAAGACTATATTTTTGTAGTTTTGAGATTATATTTTAAAATTGAAATGAAAACTACTTATGCAAAAGCAAATGCAAAAGCTTGAAAACGTTTTTCTTTTCACTTTTTAAAATGCTCAAACCCTACTATGCAACTAAAATGCACTAAAAACTTGAGTATACTTGGATCAAATCAAATGTATAAAACAAACAAATTGAAGCAAACAGATTAATAAGACCAAAAATCAACCAACAAGGGAATACTTGGAACCCTAGATTGGGTGGACACAATGACAAGAAATCACCGAAATCACACAAAGGCAAGTGGCAAACCAAATACTATCAAAATATAGACTAGAAAAACATTGCTCGAAACCCTAATTACTGATTCGTACAAAACGCTTCAACCTCTAACTTAAATAGGCCAACCTACTTCAAAATGCAAACATAAGACAATCCAAACAAAAGAAACCCAAGGGATTTACAAGAAAGCACAAAGTGTGTCCACCAAGGTCATCAAAATCACTGCACAATTTTTATAAAGAGGGCCAAATAACAAACAAGAATCACAAAAGGACAAGGACAAGCAAACCCTAGCCCAAAAATCCTTATTTCCAGGCTTGTACACGACTATGTATAAGGGCAACTCGCGTACTGTACGTGACTGTCCAAGAGAGCAGCCCACATATGCAGGCCTCTGTACGCAACTGTATATGAGAGCAACCCATGTACAGGTACAAAATTTTTCTCAAAAAGAAGGAAAATCCACAAGGCCTTCAAACACTATGGTAAGCATGAACCAAGATAAAATACCACACACAAACTCAAGGCAAAGACTGGTCAAGGGTGATAGAAATAACCTACAGCAGTCTGGGCTCCCCAGCAGAGTCACTAGTTCTATTGTATAGGAACAAACACCTTATAACTGAAGGTCTGGGGTTACCAACATACTCTTAAAACTTCCAGGAAATCAACTTTAGAGTACAGAAAGGAAACAAAAGGATGGGATAGAGTCACCCGATTCATGACGGTTGATCGTAGCTTTTTCCTCTTCCATTCTGCTTCTCCTCCAAAGCTTTCAGGGATGTTTCTCCTTCACCTGTAAAGAGAAAATCCTCCAATTTCAAGCTTATACATGTATATAGAACATGTTAGATAAACAAGATATAGAGTGCTTAATCATAAATATTCATCAAACCATGATACATGAAAGACATTCAAAACACATTTGGAAGAAGGATTCTCTTTATTAACAATAGTGAATGAGTTAAGATTACAACCCAATGCCTGAGACAAGGACTCCTCTGCAACCAAAGGATTCTAAGTTCCGCTGCTCCACAGACTTTTGAATAGACACCACCAGCATAACTTTGTTTTCCAAGTATGATTCATTAATACCCTCCCCAAGGAATTTATTTATACTTAGTGAAATAAGGCAGTTTCGAGGGTTGAGGAGGTTGAGACAGTTAAGATGGTTATAGTTAAGGTCTTAACAAATATCAAATAATCATGATTTATTATTTTTAATGTCAAATTAAAGTGTACATGGCTATTGATACTGCCAACCTGCGTATGACACACAAGTTTCTCTAAAGGAATCCCGCATACAAATCTGTACGTGGGTTGCAATAACAAATAATCATGTACAATACACGACATGCTGTAGGAAAAGTCGCGTATGTATGCGGGTTGCATATAGGAAAAGGTGCGTACAGAAATTGACATATTCAAAGATAAAAATGGCAAGCTAGATGGATAATGAATGTATTTCATAACATGCCCATCTATAGTGTTTTAGGCAACCTTCAATCCATAAATGTCCTTTTGTGTGCCAACATAGGAAATGTCGACACTCGGACGAAGAAGTGCCATTTGGGTAGATAACAGATGCCCTCTAATGTTTATCTTTGGCTGAAATACATTATAATATTTATCTTTGGAAAACTTAGAAATCCAATGGAGCAGAGGTAGTACCTGAAACAAATACATAATAATGTCATATACAAAATCATATCTGAGGATGCTATGTTCAATATACTGGAACACTAGCTCCTTTACAATATTTGAGTACATCATATGATACGGGTACAAGGCCACGTATATTACAAAGGTGGATCGAAGCCACAATATACAATAATGATGAGTCTTCAAAGATCTGGAAGCTGCATACATAAATTAAACATAATCTTGTGCAACTTAGTCCATAGGTGACGAACTAAGGTCTTCATAAACAATCCCAAAGAACCAGTACAATCCAAGCCATGTGAATAAATGTAGGTTGAAGTCGAACATGGAAAGGATTCAATAGTTTGTCAATCAATAGGTGATAATGAACAACTGAAGCAAAGGAATTCACCAATGATGAAAGTGAATCCTGAGGTACGATCATCAAAACTATAGGTCTTCATCATCAGGAAGTACTGAAATGGAACCATGCTATGATAAGGAAGGCAATAGATGCTCCAACGGATCACAAGAGTGACTAGGAACTTGGAAAAAGAAGGGAGACATAATAGATAACAGATATAAAAATGATGGGATCAAGGTAAAGATCAAACATTGGGTTGAGTCCTTGGACAACGAGCATGACATAGAGATGGCCCAAGCCATATTTTAACTTATAGATAGAAACAACTAGACTTATCTGTCATGTAGGAGACATGATCAGATTCCCCAGGTATAACGGACAAGAGGAGGAGTATTAAACTCAAAGTAATAGCTGAACTGAAAGTGAACACTGAGACATGGGTATTGGAAAAAATAGAGAGTGCTATGTTCAAGGATGACATGCTGCCACTACTGAAAACAAGAGAAAACTTCTTCCTTTCCTTCCCTGTTAAATTTTAACGAGTCCAAGAAAGTCAATTTGAATCCCTCTTCATTTTTTAACAGGCTTGAAGAGAAGGGAAAATAATGCTTGATAGTGTCACTGATTCGTGGATTTAATGAGCCCAAACTAGTACATGCACAATGGTGTTTTCATAGTGTAGAGAGTTTGAAAACTCCAAAGAAGACTCTAGGGGGGTCCTTTTTCGTCCAATTTAGTCTTATGAGGCTGAAAAAGTATAAAACAAACCAAATAAGAACTCTCTTAACTTCCAAAGAAGAAAAGGCGCACTTTTTTCGTACTTAGTCAGGAAGGTCTGAAAATGGTTAAATTACCACCTATCCAACACTCCTTCAAAAGAATCATATAGCCTGAGTTTTACGAGTGTGAATGAAGGCAAGATCACTCGAAAAGATCCATTTGATTATGAGAAATGGGGTTGACAACAATAAAATCGATGCTTTGTTCTTTAAGGTTTAATGAGCATGAAAAAGACATAAAGTACAGTCGGAATCTTTTTCATTTTTTGGTCCAGAGAACGAAAAAGAGAAAACTAAGCTCATACCAAAGGTTCCTTTTTTGTAAGTTTAGTCCCTGAGGTCTAGAAAAATGATAAACCTATGCCTGAGAATACTCTTCTCAATTCCGAAGAAAAGAGAGTGTTTCTCTCTCATACTATTCCACATGGTCCGAGAAAGTGATAACCTACCACCAATGTGGATGCCCATTCACATATTCTTAATGAGCCTGAACGGACAAGTTTACTCGACATTCAAGTCTATTTTTAGGAGTTAGACCTGGGCCTCTTGAAACTCAAAATATTTCCCGTGAAGTTTTAACGAGTCTGGAAAAGTCAACTCGTGGCCTCCTTACTGTTTTTAACGAGCTCGAAGGAGAGCAGAAAGAATGCTCTAAATGCAAGGAGACGAGTGTCATAGAGAAGCGAAACTAGTTCCAAGCGCAAGGAACAAACCTATGCATAATGCAAGCAAAGTGAGCAATACAAGGACACTCAGGGAATGTCTCCTCAGGTTAAAAGGTGTCAAGTTGCAAAGGAAAAATGACACAAGGCTTAGCGACAATGAGAAAAAAGGTGAGGGATTATACAACGAGTTAAAAGTGTGGAAGCTAGCATCAGGCTCAAAAGTGAGAGCAGGATACATGCAAATGTAGTTACAGCTTGAATAATAATACAAGGCCAGTAAACAGTTGTGAATCAAACTAAAAATCATGTCTCCAAAAAACAACAACATCAGATTCATATTCAGAAGAAACGATCCGATGCAGGTCACTTTGGCAGAAACACATGTGCCTTTGTTATCTTCTACAAAAGATGTAGTCAAGGCAGAATCAACGAAAGAGGACTCTATAGTGCCAAGATCTGAGGGTTTATAATCAATAAGATTGACCTCAGAAGGAGAGCAAAAATAAACAAGGGATATAGAGTCTGTAGGAAAAAACTCAATATCACGGGAGTTGAAAAATTCATAAGAAAAATCAAACTCATTAGGATCACTGACTTGCTGTTCAAAGGGAGAGTCCAAAAACTCAACAAGACCAACATAAGAAGAACGATCCATGGGAAAATCAGGCTTACTAAGCAAATCAGGGTTAGACTTACTCACAACTGAACCAACATCCAAATTAAGGTAAAATTGTATCAAAGACTGTAGGAAGATTTCATCCGAAGGACGGAGATCATCCAAGATAAGACACATGTCTAAACTTTGAAATGGATTAACAAAGTGGAGAGTAGGCTCCATGGTCTGTATAGGATGACTCACCTAGTCAACTGCTAGGACCAAGTCCTAAGAAGGTAAGCATGAAAACAGAGGCTACTTCTCAATAGTAATTGAACAAAAAGGACATGATGCCACATATCTCACCCATGGTGGGGTAGTGTCTATAGAAACACTGGGAATCAATAAGGGAAATACCTGGTCTCTAGTTGGGTCAGGAGAAGGATCAAGAAAATACAACTGATCGATAGTGACAATTTATTCACCATGATTAAAGTACATCACATGAAATTTTTTTGACACCACAGCTTGCATGGCATAGACATAATCACGTCCGAGGAGCATATTGAAGTCCAAGGGGTCTTCTATCTCCATGAATTCAACTAAGAAAGTCTTCCCACCCAAAGTAACAAGTGTTTGAGCAATAATTCCCAAGGCTATACAAGTTCTTCTATCAAACGCCAGTAACTGACTAGCAGTCGACACGAGGATGGGAGATCCCATGCCTCGCCAAGCATGAGAAAAAAAGATATTAACTGAGGCTCCTTCATCAACAGTACAACGATTAATCATGTACTATCCAACTTTGACCTTTATCTAGAAAGGTACATCATAAGGAAGGCATGGCTCAACTAGGCTATCCCAATCAAAGGAAGCAATCTAAGAGCTTGGTGGGGGTTGATCCGAAGCAAGTTCAGTGCCCCCTTGTTCAATAATTTCTGAACTGGAAGTGAAGAAAATGTTACTAGTAGACACTTCACTCTCCAAAGGAAGAGTGGGATTGAACGATACTAAAATCGATTCAACTGCTTCGTGAAAGTCACTCTCCAAATGGAGAGTGGGATTGACCAAAAATGACATTGGTTCAATCACATCAGGATCACTCTCTGAAAGAAGAGTGGGATCGACAAAATCTAAGATTGGTTCAACCACTTGATCAACAAAAGGTTGAGTAGGTTATTGAGAAACTATAGGTTGTTCAGGAGAAGGAAATTATTGATTCTTGGACCACACTCTTCACACCTCTTGGATAGCAGGGCACTGGTGAGTAATATGATCTCCCTTACATAGCTTATAAGGGAACTTAAGTTTGCACTTCAAACACCCAGTTTTCTCAACGGTGTCAACATGACTAGTAGTGGATGACTGTTTGCTCTCAGCATGACCTGCAGAGGCTAAGAGTTTCCCCCCAACATGAACACCAGAGGTCGGGTGACTGGGTCCAACCTGACTAAGAGAGGTTGGTTGTTGAAAATATTTAGAATGTTCAAAAACAACATTTATAAGTAAGGTGGTCTCCCTCACAAAGCTTACAAGGAAACTTGGGCTTGTTTTTTGAATGGTTATCCTTTTCAATAGTGTCAACAAGACTCGCAGTGGCTGAAGGATTGCCTTCAACATGAACCACAGAGGCTGAGAGACTTCCTCCAGCATGACTCATAGAGGCTGAGAGACTGGTTCCACCATGAGATGCAAAGGTTGGATGGGCAACACCAACATGAAGAATAGAGGTTGAATGGTTAGGATCAACATGCTTTGTATTAGTTGAGTGTGTGCTCCGAGCATGAACCACAGAGGCTGGGTCGATGGATCCAACATGACTTGTAGAGGTTGGATGGGGAGTTTCAACTTGAACATTAGAGGTTGAACGGGTGCCCTCAGCATGAACTATACAGGCTGAGTGATTGGATCCAACATGACCTGGAAAGGTTGGAAGGATCCCACCAGCATGAACCATAGAGGATGGATGGTGAAGATCAACTTGACTTGCAGAGGTTGAGTGCTTAGATCTAACATGACTTGCAAAGGTTTGATAAGTGCCCCCAGCATGAACTGCAGAGGCTGGGTGGTGAGGTTCAACTTGACTTGCAGAGGTTGAATGGGTGCCCCCTTGCTTATGTGTCTTCTTCCTATTCCTCCTTATTTTACTCATTTTAGACTGTCGGTTACTAGTATCAGTACTTTCACCACATGAGGTAGAAGGAGGAGGAGAATCAACTACAGGTGAAGGGGAGGTAGTGTTTTGATGCCCTTGATATAAGGAGATTACTTGAGAAGCATCAGGAGCATTTAGGACTTTTGGACTGGAAAACAACCACACCAGTAGCCCTAGTGTGAATCCAGGAAGATTCAGGGTGGCCATCAAAGGAACACCAACATTCCCCGTGAGAGGAATATTACAAGGAGTTTGCATCATGGGGATCTCTTGGTTGATGTTCAAAGGGTTGTTAGCCATAGTTTCAAACTAGGAGACAAAGTATGAGGTTGATAGGAAACCAAAATTACAAAGCACACACCTGAAGGCAGACTAAGTACAGACAAACCACACAACACTCACTAACGAATTCCTAAATCCAAATAGACAAACAGGTATAAGATATGCTTTCCAAAATAAAGCTAATAGATAGTTACTTGGCATCCCTATAGATGTTCTTAGGCACAAGCGGAGGAATCACCCACCACCCTCCCACACCTTCTACCAGGGTTACCTTCCAAGTCCGTCCAAGGTCAACTAGAAATAGCCTTTCGGTGTACCTGTGTATGAACCCTAGTTGTCAAAGAGACTAAAGGCTACCTTAACTATATTGAGCATCTAGGGGGACAGTCGCAAGCCTAGCTCGTATGCATGGGCAAGGTAGCAAATCCCAAAACCCTGTCTAAGACAGAATCCCCAGATGCACAAAAACCTTGTTCTACACTTTGACAAGGAATCGAAGGGTTATCTCCTCAGTCCAAGTCTCCATGCAGCCTCATGCTTAACTCCCGTTTGAGAGGATCTTCCCAGATACAATCAACATAGAAAAGGGTTTACCTAGTGATTGGCCAACTATGTCTGAAATTTAAATACTTGTGGAGAGTTAAAACTCCCTATCCCACAAGTCTAGCCTAAGCTAGTTGGTGTATGACCCTATAAAATAAAACTTACTAGTAATTTTTAAATTATATCGTTTATTTTAAAATCCTGTTTTTTAGTCACAGGGTAAATGGCATGAAACTTATGTGGTGTTTTGACTCAAAGTTGAAACGAAATGACTAAGCAAAGAGAAATGAAATGCAAAAAGAAAAAACTATTCTCTTTTTCTTTTCAAATAGAAACTTGAAAGCCACAAAAGAACAAATTCTTTTTTATTTTTTTCAAAAATAATGATATGCCATGCAATCTAGACTAAAAACCTAATCTACATGCATTTAAAGCAAACATGTATTTTTTTTTATAAATGCAAAAGAAAAACTAAGACTATATTTTTGTAGTTTTGAGATTATATTTTAAAACTAAAATGAAAACTCTACTTATGCAAAAGCAAATGCAAAAGCTTGAAAATGTTTTTCTTTTCACTTTTTAAAATGCTCAAACCCTACTATGCACCTAAAATGCACTAAAAACTTGAGTATACTTGGATCAAATCAACTATATAAAATAAGCAAATTGAAGCAAACGTATTAATAAGACCAAAAATCAACCAACAAGGGAAGATTTGGAACCCTAGCTTGGGTGGACACAATGACAAGAAATCATCGAAATCACACAAACACAAGTGGCAAACCAAATACTATCAAAAGATAGTCTGGAAAAACATTTCCCAAAACCCTGATCACTGATTTGGACAAAACACTTCAACCTCTAACCCAAACAGGCCAACCTACTTCAAAATACAAACAGAAGACAATCCAAACAAAATAAACGCAAGGGCTTTACAAGAAAGCACAAAGTGTGGCCACTAAGGTCATCAAACTGACTGCATAGTGTTTATAAAGAGGGCCAACTAACAAACAGGAATCACAAAAGGACAGGGACAAGAAAACCCTAGCCCAAAAATCCCTATTTCCAGGATTGTACGCGACTATGTATAAGGGCAACTCGGGTACGCGTACTGTACGTGACTGTCCGAGAGAGAAACCCATGTATGCAGGCCTCTGTATGCGACTGTATATGAGAGAAACCCGCATACAGGTACAAACATTTTCTCAAAAATAAGGAAAATCAACAAGGCCTTCAAACACTATGGTAAGCATGAACCAAGATAAAATACCACACACAAAATCAAGGCAAAGACTGGTCAAGGGTGACAGAAATAACCTACAACAATCTGGGCTCCCCAGTGGAGTCACCAGTTCTGTTGTATAGGAATAAACACCTTATAACTAAAGGTTTGGGGTTACCAACATACTCTTAAAACTTGCAGGAAATCAACTTTAGAGTACATAAAGGAAACAAAAGGATGGGATAGACTCACCTGATTCACGATGGTTGATCCTAGCTTTGTCCTCTTCCGCTCTGCTTCTCCTCCAAATATTTTAGGGATGTTTCTACTTCACCTGTAAAGAGAAAATCCTCCAAGTGCAAGCTTATAAATGTATATAGAACAAGTTAGATAAACAAGATATAGAGTGCTTAATCACAAATATTCATCAAAACATGATACATGAAAGATATTCAAAACACATTTGGAAGAAGGATTCTCTTTATTAACAATAGCGAATGAGTTAAGATTACAACCCAACACCTGAGACAAGGACTCCTCTGCAACCAAAGGATTTCAAGTTCCATTGCTCCAAAGACTTCTAAATAGACACCACTAGCATAACTTTGCTCTTTGAGTATGATTCATTAATAACCTCCCCAAGGCCTTCATTTATACTTAGTGAAATAAGGAAATTTCGAAGGTTGAGGAGATTGAGACAGTTAAGATGGTTATAGTTAAGAGCTTAACAAATCTCAAATAATCATGATTTATTATTTTTAATGTCAAAGGAAAGCATACATGAGTATTGATACTAGCAACCTGCGTATGACACGCGAGTTGCTCTAAGGGAAGCCCACGTACAGATCTGTACGCAAGTTGCAATTACAAATACTCGCATAGAGTATGTGACATGCTGTAGGAAAAGTCGCGTATGTACGTGGGTTGCATATAGGAAAAGGCGTGTACAACAATTGACATATTCAAAGGTAAAATTGGCAAGCTAGATGGATAATGAATGTATTTCATAACATCCTCATCTATAGTGTTTTAGGCAACCTTCAATCCATAAATGTCCTTTTGTGTGCCAGCATAGGAAATGTCGGCACTCGAACGGAGAAGTTCCATTTGGGTAGATAACAATAAGCATTTAGTTAATTAACAAATAAATATAGATAACAAAAATAGGGTGTACCTAAGTCATAAAATAGATCAGTAAAACAAGTGCAAGAGGGAATGGGAAGTACAACTAAGAACTGAGTTATTTCAAGTAACCAATAATCTCGATGTCAGAAGAGTAACCCGGGAATCAATGAATAAGGTGCCTTAGTTCGAATGAACTAAGTAAGCTTGTACAACGAAGAATAATCTTACCTCTCAGATCGTCATTGGAGAATGAGTCCCGCCACTCCATCACTTTGTTCCCATCAATAAAGTTAAGTTAGTTTTCATTAAATAAACAAAGTATACATGTGCAGGAGTAAAACAATGATCTAAATAACTCATTAATTCACCGATATTAGTAACTATGTTAGATCGACAGTTTAAATAACATAATTAAGACATAAGAAGTAAATGAACTAATAGTCATGGAATGGATAAGATATTTGTACATGACAATGGGCAGAATCCGAAGAGGTTGAAAGTTTAAGGAGCGTCTATGTTTCTACATGAGTACTAATGATCCCTTTTGGGCATTTTTCACTAGCCTATAATTTTTTTTTCTTCAATTTTTGGGGACATCACACTCCACTTTCTACTGGATTGTTAACATTAGAATCTGGTACATAAGGCTTCGTACCATATTTATTGAAGTTCTTGGTCATTTGAAAGCTACGATTCTTCTTTCTGTATGGCTGTGGGTTAGACCTAGGTTTGCGGTTATCCGAAAAGTTCTTAGACTTGTCTCAGTTTCGGTTCATGTTCTCCTACCTTAGCTTCCCATGCCCATAACATAGCCTAGATTTTGTAGGGTTGTATCCAAGATTTTAGGAATGTCGAATTCAATCTTGTCCCGAAAAATGGGAGGAAGACATCCTAGGAATTGTTGGATATTTACCTTTTCTTCTTTGATGTATGGTACATAATGCAATAGATCAAGAAATATGTTAATAAATGCATCCATATTCATGGATCCCATGCGTAGTTAAGACAACTCTTTCACTTTCCTATTAAAGAACCTTTCCAACATATATTTTTCTTAGAAATTTTTTCAGAAGGTATCCCAGCGTGTTTCTCTTCGCTCATCCTTCTTGGTGTGTTTTAAATCTCTCCACCACCTTGCTCCCTTTCCATTCAAGTTATAGATGACAAGATGAGCCTTCATCTCACTTGAGTAGTTATGAACCTGAAAATATTTGCTAATTGCCAACATCCATTCTTCAACCTTCTCCCCTATGTTTAATTCACCTTCATAGTTCGGGGATCTTATTTTTCTAAACACCCCCTGAAGACTGTCATTGCTTCTTTGTTTCTTTCTTTGGGGAGAAAGAGAGTCATCACTGGAAGGATTGTGATGATCTCCTTTCGGTGCTTCAGGGGTACGTTCCTTGTTTTCTTATTCTCTTGGGTTGCTGGCTAGTTTATGGTAAGGCTCTCTTTTGGACTGTTTGTGGACTAGGTAGGTTTACGTTGCAGGATTCCTCCCATCATATTTCTCAGTAATGCTTCATTTATAGCTTGTTGTTCTTTTTTTTCACTCAGACCGTCTTCTCTGAAACTTTGCAATTCTTCTTGAAGACTGTGTATAGTCTTCAAAATATCAGAATTCAATTCCACCACTAGTTTTGCTTCTGGGGTGGGGATGTTCATCTTTGCTGACTGTTATCTTCATTAGTTTGAATAAACTGCACTGTTTAGTAAAAGTTTCCTGAAATTTCAACAATTTGAAATAACAAAAAAATCTCCTGTTAGTACAAATTTAATATCATACTTTAGTTTTCTTTCCAGTGACTACTAGTGCACCCATAGGTCTCTTAGTATTGAAACTAGGCTCTGATACCACTTCTAATGTCCCCAAAAAATGGAAAAAAAAATAAAAAAATATTAGGCTAGTAAAAACTACCTATTCGGAACTGTAATAACTCAAAAATTCATAAAAATTTAAAATTTTTCATGTGACATAAAATGTCAAATGTCAATGCTAATGAACCAATAACTGTTAGCAGGTAATTAAACAGTTTGAAAGAGAAACAAAGATTACTTCTTTTATATGGTTCTGTATAACTGAAAGGCTTATCTTAAACACTGTGTTAGTATTGTTTTAACCCAGTAGTTGCAATTTCCAAGAAGTAGAAAAGAAATCTAACTCTTAGTAATTCTAAGTATGTTATTGTTTTCTTTTTTCAAGTAGGGAAAATTTCTTAGGTGTGATCGAGGCTTAGCTTATAGCTAACACAGTGGAACTGATGGTTCTTTATAGAGGTTCTTGTTACCACCTAAGTTGTACTATGTGGTGTTTTATCAAGTGAGCCTGGTGAACCGGATAAGGATAACTTGTTCGAACTTCAGAAGACCTTTGGAAGTACTTCTGGGAAGTGCTTGTTGTACTATATCACATGTTCATACCCCACGGGGGAATTATAATAAATGTTTTAGCATGATAGTGTCTGTAAAATACTCAGTATATTAGACTTTATTTTTCAATTCGATCAGCCCAGGGTGTTTTTTCCCTTGGTTATTATTGTTTGTTGAATAAATGACTGATAAGTTCTGAGTTTTTCACTCCATACCTCCAAAGTTGGGCTGGTCGACTTGGAATTTAGGCCTATTGAGGTTATTAGAGTCTATGTGTCAATGTATAAACATGCTAGGCATCATGGTTGAGTCATATGAACATGTCTAAGTCCCCCTAGTTTTTTTCAAATTTTCATTTTTTTAATTTTTTCAGTGTTTTTTATTAAAATTTAATTTTTCCAAAACTTAGGCTATTTTTAATTAATTGGAAAATTTGATTTTGTAATAAAAGTGGGACAAGTAATCGGTTTTAATCATGTAGGTGCTCATTTTCAAGCTAAGAGCACCATGTAAACCCATGGACCCACTATTTCCTAGTTTTGAGTGATTTTCCATCACTCAGGTCAGAAAGCCCCAAAAATCAATTATTGATTATTTTAATTAATAAATTGATGAATAATGGAGCAAATCCAAAATCATAGATCAGTGGATTCTCAGCCGATTTGATTGAAATCAATCAGATATGAACCAGATTGACTGGATCTGATAAATCCTTGACTCGAGGAGGTGATCAAATCAGATCCAGAGTTGATCTTCAACAGTATTTATGGGGAATTGCACCCTCTCTCTCTCCTCCACATGTGTGGGCTCTCCTGGGAGCTCTGTGGACTAATGTGTCAATTTATGGGTTGATGTGTTAGCTCAATCAAGCCCTCGATTGAAAAGTAGGCTCAGTTTGGCTTCATATTTGCATTGATTGAATCTTTGTCAGCTGATTTGATCTGTCTCCTTGGGATTTTCGCCCCCCTTGGGCTGGATCTCCTGGTTTTTGTATAAATCAAGCACAAGCAGCCTCTTCCAATATAGTTAGAATTGGGATTGAGGTGTTGTTTCGCTTGTACTGTATTGCTTATTATTATATAATAAAGAATCTTTCGAGGAAAGATCTATGGTGTAATGCTCTTCATGTGTGGATGGTGATTGTCAAATGCTTATGAGGTATAATCTGTGTTATTTATCATTGCTTTTTCTAGTTAATTACTGGCCTTGAAGGAGAGAGCTCCCTCCTGTTAGGGTAAGAGTTTATTCTAGTTTGATTTATGCCCTTACTACTTCTTGTTTCAGATCTATTGGAGTTGTATGTATTTTAAGTTTAATTGCATGCTTTCCAATTATCTCTTCCAGCAGCACCTATGTTTTAACCATCTGTTTGTGCAACGATTTCTAAGTTGTAGGTCATCTCGCTTGTATAAGAGTTTGAGCTGGTTTGAATCTTCCTCATATTCAAGATCTTCTGAATGAAATAGTCCCTCAGTGTTCCACCAAAGAAGAATCCAAAGCCCAACATTCCCACGCTTCAAACACACTTTCTCTCTCTTCCTCCTTCAAAATCTTAATTTCTCTTCAAATTGGTTACTTTTAAAGAGTCTTATTGCTTAGATCTGTCTCATTAAGAAAATGACATATAGATCTAGTTAGTGAGATCCTTTCTTAAGTTTATATCTCAGTTCTGTTTTTCATATAAAGTTATATTTTAAGAGATCTAGATAAAATTATCCTCTTTTTTGCAAGCATTTTAAATAAAATTTGTAGCTTGCTTTTAAGGTAGTGTCCTTTGCTATAATTTAAAGTTTTATATTCTGCAATAAAATTTCACATCTCATTGGCTTCCCAAACAGCAAGCCAAGATCCCAAGTAAATCTTGCTTTCCTTGGTTCCGTTTTGCAAAACTAGATTACCCCAACTAAACAAAATTTTACTTAGTTTTTTTTCGGTAACTAGTGTAGTGACCCAAAACACTTTCAAAGTGTGTTTGGGCACATTTGATTTTGATTGCTCGCTTTTTTTTAGCAGGTCTAACAAAAAGAGAAGGAGACTCTGCCCAATTTCCAACTCTTGGACGAACCGAAGCTTCCTGGAAGCTTCCAGCACCACTGTGTTTTAATTCTAGCTTGTTACAAGCTTGTTGTAAGCCTTTGGATCCCAGATAAGGAGGAACAAAGTGAATCAATTTTAATTTTCTGATATTTTAAATCGCTGCTAATAAAAATAAAAGGTCCTTTCGAATAGGCTCTTTCGAGCCTATTCACCATCCCCCTTGGGGGGATTTGTGTCCGTGTTTTTTTTTGCTTTTCTTTCCTTTTTTCTTGCAGACTAGCATAGTTCCAATCCGTAGGGAAGTATATTTTGATTTATTATCAATTTCATATTCCATATTTGATATTTCAAAGTAATCTTAATACTTACCCCATGACTCCCTGATTGACCTGAAAGACAAAAGAGATGCATGGTAGGACTAATTAGAAAACCGGAATTGTGTATCTATGTTTTCCTTTTCATCATTTGTTTCATTATCTATTATAAAATTAACCCCTCATTGACTCCCCGATCGAGATGCACTTGGATCGAAAGAGGTTCCTAGAGGGTTTTCTTTTTTAACAAGAACACCCATCTCAAAATTTACTAAAATTAACAAGACTCCGGTGTGTATGATCTGCACTTAAATGCGGTTTGTCCAATCAGTCAAGCTATATCAAAAGAATTTGAGTGACTAGAATAATTAGGATTCACTCTCCCAAATTGAGAAACCATCAGGTGAAAATCCAACACCTAGATCAAACCATTACGGTGGTGAAATACCCAAAGGAAGTGGGAACTCCTGAAAAGTGACTTCGGGGTACCGATCTCTGTCACACCTATGGGTGCATTATGAACAATAGCCTCAGAGACTCCATTCAGCCCACATATTCCTTGTGGGTAGCCGTGATGGTTTAGTTTTGGACATACTCCAACTACTCTCGGGTATATCTGGAGTCCCCCCCCCACTTCACCTAATTTTAATCAACTCATATTTCACATTAACTTAAAACGTACCAAGAGGCAACTGTAAAACATTCACTCCAAGCACATGCAAGTACATTGATTATATTTTGACTCCATTTTAAGGCACTGGTTATTTTCTTGCTCTCTCTCTCTCTCTCTCTCTCTCTCTCTCTCTCTCTCTCTATATATATATATATATATATATTGTGTCTTAGCATTGTGCTTTCGTGTGCTCATTTTGTATCTTGTCATCTATGGTTGTTTATGGTTAAATTTCAAACTCCTAAGTAGTTCATTCAGTTTAACATCACCATACTAAGTAATTAGCCTTAGTAACTTAATAAGGTCTACCCCCCTTGGCTTCATCAGGAGTTGAGCCTAAACGGAGGAGTCAAGAACAAGGTGACGGCCTTGAATCGAGAATTGTCCCCAAGGACACACCGAGTGGCTTGAATATTTCTACCACGTGACCTAGGTGTGTGAAAGGAGGCAACAATTTTTGGCATCATTGCCGGGGATAAATCTTTTTATTCGCGAGTACGACTTAGCTTAACTTTTTTCTAAACAAATAAAAAGATAAAAACTTTTGATTGATATAGTCTTTAAAAAACATAAAAATTAAAACTCGATCCATCTGGCAACTCCACTGTCTAACATCCCTTCAAGAATTTCTACCCGAAGAAACTGTGGACAATTATTCAATCCTCTCCCTGATCCCAAAAGGTTCATTAGGGAAAGATTGAATAGGAAGGCTTCACGTAGAAACATTGAAGATTTACGAGACCAATCCCTCTCAGATATCCATCACATATTTGTAGAGAGTCATACCTTCCAATCTCAAGAAATGACGAAATTTTTCAAACCCCTTGACCTTTCTCAAATAGCAGGTAGTCCTCATGAAATTCTGAATGATGCTATCAAGAAGCTCCCCATATTCCAGGGAAATAATACCATCACTGCTAAGTCTCAGATCTAAAAGTTTGATAAGCACCTAGTCAGTTATTGGAATGGTGCTACACATAACCATGAAGATGTAAAAATGAAGCTCTTTGATTTATCCTTAGAGGATGATGCTATGGAATGGTGCTCTGACCTTGGTGATGATTCATATAAAACTCTTAATCAATTCCTAGAGGGTTTTAAGAAGAAATGGGGGCGAAAGAAATAGCCAATACATTTGCTTGCTGCTCTTCATAACATAAAGAAGATGGACAATGAAACCATTGATGAATTTAATACTAAGTTCAGGCGTGTGGTTGCGGACCTCCCTAGAGAAATCAATCCAAAGGATGCCTCCATCCTCATATCCTACATTGAAGCTTTCACTTGTGATTTGAAGTACCCATTAAGGTACAAAGAGCCGGTCGATCTAAAAACTGCTCAGGAATTGGTCGAGAAAATAGAAAAGATATGTAGTCTTCAGGCAAATCCAACATTCCAAGTTACACTAGGGGAAACACTTCATACAACAAAGAGCAGGGAAAAGCCCTTGAATTAGAGGAAAAGCAAACCTCTAAAGACCCCATGGAAAAGGTAACTAACATGATAAAAGAATTGGTTACTAGTCAAAACCAAATCATGGCAAATCATTCTGCACAACTGAATCATATTCAAAATAGAATAGTCACAATGGAAAGAAATAATGGACCTAGGAACTTTCAGCCTAAACAGAATCAGATGTGTCAGAAGAAAGCTCCTCAGCAAGAACCTATAATTCCAAACCAGTTAGACTCAACTAACCTAGTAAAAGAAGTCATTCCATGGTGCAGACCTTGTGATCAATTCCACCAAGAAAGCACTTGTTATATCGCAAACCAGGTTATAGAACATGAAATGGACGAGGTCAGTAATCAGGAAACAACATCAAGCGATCCTGATCATGTGTACATGGTAGGCTGAACCTATCCTTTATCAAACCAGCATTAGCAGCGGGCCACATATTACAGTTACGAAAAGGATCTCCTTTCCAACTTTTATGGTGTAATGCCTTCTCCAGAAGAAATCAAGGAAATGAAGGAGGATAGATTCAAGGGAGCAGTGTATCAAAGAAAGGAGAAGCCATCACCATATAAACACTACAAGCCAAAGGTAACTGCTCCTCCTCTCCTAGATCCCCCTATTATCCCTGAATCAAATGTTGATATGGGAGAATGGATAAGTAGTGCTAAGATTTATGCTTATGCAACTGATGTCCTTAAAATTCTTGGTTAAAAAGAAAATTTGTTGAAAGCCATAGAGGATAGTCAAAGTAAAACTCATAATATTGTCAAAGAGGATCCTTTTCCTAATAATAATGCTATATTTGAAGCTAAACATATTGAACCTATATATATGCCTATAGTCCTCAACAGTGTTGATCGAAGAAGAGAAAACCACCCACCTTTTTATGTCTCCCTCTTAGTTGACAACCTCCTCCTTCATAACTGCATGTTAGATTCAGGTGCTTCATCAAATGTCATGACCAGAAAAGTAATGGAACAGCTAAATCTAAGGGTCACCCGACCCTACCACAATGTTTGTGCTATGGATGCAAGAGAAGTTGAAGTGGTAGGGATAATCTTAAATTTACAAGTTAAGTTGGCTAAGTATCCTAATATTGACATGTCGATGGATGTGGTGGTGATAGATGTTCCGGATAATTGGGGGTTGTTGCTATCCAGAAAATGGGTCGCAACTCTTGGTGGGCACATTAAAATGGATTGGACAACTGCTACTATACCTACATCAGAGAACACTAGGGTGATTCTCCATAGAGAAAATCTAAGGCAATGACATGTAGAAAACCCTAAGAAGCCAGGAAATGAATTTTTTCATTTCACTGATAACTTTGGAAACTACGCTATTTTGTCAAATTTCATGGCCCCTATTAAGGAAAACATTAAAAATGAAAAGATCAATGAAGTTTGGCAAATGTACTTTGACGAGGCTCATTCCAAAGCTAGAAAAGGTGCGGGCATCGTGATCATATCTCCTTCAGATAAAATCTACAACTTTGCATTCAGGTTAGAGTTTGAAGCATCAAACAATGTAGCTGAGTATGAGGCATTGGTCCTAGGGTTAGAAACTACTAAAGATATGGGGATAAAGATGTTGAACATAAAGGGTGATTCAGATTTAGTTGTCCTCCAGATTAAGAATCAGTATCAATGGAAAAATGACAGACTAAGAGAGTATAGAAATTCCACATTGGACACTATGGAGTGGTTTGATGTGCTTAACATTCAAAATATCCATAGGGAAATGAATGGGTTAGCAGATAAATTGGCAATAGCAGCATCCACCATTCAACCATCAGATGAAATGATTAGTGCGAATGGAAATATGGAAATTAATTTCAAACCTTTAGTTCGAGATAATATAGATCACTAGCAGGTGTTTAAGAATGATGAACAACTTTTGATATTCATCCACAATCTACAAGAGTTTGAAGGTTGCAATATCAGTTATCAGCAAGAGGGTAAAATCTATCAGGAGTGCGAGGATAATGTAGGGAATCAAATCCCGAGTAACCTTATAGATTTAGAGAATCGCTTTGATCGACAGGATCATCATAAAAAACAAAAAGAAGAAATAAAAATTGGGAATTATATGGAAATAAACATAGGAACTGACGAAGACCCCAAGTTAATAAAAATTGGAAAAGGTACTTCAAAAAAGGAAAGGAACAATTTGATCAACTTAATCAAAGAGTATAGGGATGTCTTGGCCTTTAGTTATGATGAGCTTAAAGCCTATCCGGAGGATGTGTTTCAACACACTATTCCCCTCACAGAAGAAGCTAAGGAGGTCAAACATTTCCGACAAAAACTTAGGCAAATAAATCCTAAGTTGGCCCCTGTTGTGCAGAAGGAACTTCAAAAGATGTTAGCAGCAGGGATCAAAGCACCTACAAGACATTCATCTTGGTGCTCCAACTTAGTTGTGGTCAGAAAGAATAATGGGCCAATTAGAATATGTATAGATTTTAGAAATCTGAATACATCATGCCTCAAAGATAATTACCCATTACCCGACATGGAAACATTGCCTCAAAGAGTAACAAAATCAAGAATGATGTCCATGTTGGATGGCTTTTCCAGTTATAACCAGGCATTGGTAAATAAGGAGGATCAACGCAAGAATACATTCAGCACACATTGGGGTACCTATAATTTTTTTAAAATGCCTTTTGGCTTATTGAATGCAGGTGCCACCTTCCAAAGAGCCATGGATTTTTCCTTCAAAGAACTTATAGGAAAAATAATCGAAATATATCAAGATGACTTAACTGTTTTCTCAAAGGAAAGATCTGACCACATAAGTCAGCTTAGGCAGGTTTTTAGAAGATGTCAAAAATATGGTATTTCCTTGAATCCCGCCAAGTTAATCTTTGGATTTGATGAAAGAAAGTTGTTGGGGCACAACATTTCTAAGGATGGTGTCAAGGTTGATCCTGAGATAGTTGAAGCCATTAAGAAAGTCCCCTTGCCTCAAAATCTAAAAGCTCTCCAGTCTTTAATGGTCAGATCAATTTCATAAGAAGAGTCATCCCAAATTTAGCAGAATTAATGAAACCTCTACAAAAGTTATTAAAGAAATATGTTAAGTTTGAGTGGACGAATGAAGGGAAAATTGTATTCAAGTCTATCAAAGATGCCATATCCATGTCCCCGGTCTTGATCAATCCAGATTATTCCATGGAATTCCAGATATTTTCCTTTGCCTCAGAAGACAGGATTGTCAATGTTTTGCTTCGAAAGAATAAGGAGGGACAAGAGCAACCTATAGCCTTTATGAGTAGATCCTTGCAAAATTCAGAGTTGAAGTATACCACCATAGAGAAACAAGCCTATGCTCTTGTCAAGTCCCTTAAACATTTTATAACTTATGTAGGTTACTCCAAAATCATTGGGTATGTACCCCATCCAGCTTTCAAGGATATCATGTCTCAACAAAACTGTCTAGGAATCAGGGGTAAGTGGGTTTCAAAGATTCAAGAATATGATTTGGATATAAAACCTACTAAGTTAATTAAAGGACAGGGTCTTGCAAAGATGTTGGCCCAAGGAAATGAAAAGGCCTTAGGAGTAATCTTCCATAACACCGATTCAAAACAAAGGGTATCACATGAGCTTTAGATATTAGAGCAGCACCCTTCACTAGTAGAAAATGAGAAATTAATGACTAAAAAAATGACTAAAATCAGGCTATAAACGACTATTTTTGAGTCAGTGACTAATAGTAGCAAATTTCCACTATCTTATAGCTAGTCGTATTTCACTAGTCACTAATACCTTGACTTAGTAGTCATTGATTTACTCATTGATAGACAATGATTTAGTCATTGATAGACAATGATTTAGTCATTGATAGTCAATAATTTAGTCATTGTTTTAGTCATTGATAGTTAATGATTTAGTCATGGATTTAATGATTGATTTAGTCACTAAGTTAGTCATTGATTTGGTCGTTGATTGCAACCATTAATGACCAAATATACGACTAAATAGACTACTAGATGTTAACATATTAATGACTAAGCTAAATACGACTAAGATATGGAAAATTAGCTACTAATAGTCGTATATAAGTGAATTTAGTCATTTTTGTAGTCACAAATTTAAGATAGGGCACGGAGGAATCGAACCACCAACCTCCTGCCTATAATTAGGCAGGCGCTCTACCATTGAGCTAAAACCCTTTAAGAAGTTGTTATTGCTTGACAATGATGATATTCAAACAAATTTATGATAGATATCAATCTACAAACTACATAATTATTACTGTTACAAATTACCAATAACTAGTATTTATGATAAACTAATTCCTGAGAGCTATGTACAATTTTCCTTGTAACTAAAGCTAATAAAAATACTACAAATACTCTTACCAAAGAGATTTAGTGATGAGTACCTCTTTCCATTCTTCATCACTATCATTCTCATAGTCCAAAGAAGAGTCCTTCCTGAAAGGATTTCGAATCCCAATGCCATCATTGCATCAAAAACAAAGAGTCAGAAACAAAAATTTCCCTCTTGTCTACTGCAATATTAAGAATCCATGAGCTTCAAGGTGTTTCAGATGTTCCTCATCATGGGCTATCAAAATTAAAACATAGCCTGCTGCTTTGATAATTAATAAACTTAAAATTATGGAAAGTATATTCACCTTTTCTTTGAGAAGGTTCCATAATAAGCAGGTCTATGGTTGTGATCAAACTACAAAAGGTTTCTTCTCTTATTGTGAAGCCTATTTTAGCTTTAAATCAAGTGATAAACATTCTAAGAGCCAGGTAGATTCATAAAATTATTGCTAATGGAGACTCGACGATTATCATTTGAAAAATTAGAGACTTGACTTCCTATGCACCGTAATGTCTTGCAAAAATGATCTCTAGACCTAGAATTCAAAGAATTGCAAGTATTTTGACTTGGGGAATTGCAAGTATTGCAAGTATTTAGAATTGAATCATTTACTGTTTCAAAGATACCATTTTGTATGGAGGAGTTATGCTTTTTGAATCATTATTCCTTGGCTATAAAGGCACCTAATAGTGGATTCAATAATTAAAGCGTCATGTTGCAAATATAAAGAGAAATACCCTGCTCCTACAACATTGCGTCTTTAGAGAAACCTTTAAAGGGTTGTATATTTGGCTTCTAGGTGATGATACCAATTATTTGAAAGGCAGGACAGCTGTTTAAGCATGAATTAAACTTGAAAAACTTGCAAAGTATTAGGTATAACAAAATATATATCAGCTCTGTGTTGAGATGTACACAATCTGAAACAGCTTCCATGATGATTGGACAACAGTTCACAGAGAGAAATAACCATTGATAAGAACTGAAATTTCCTTAGAATGTATGATCACCTAAAAGGACAACACTAAAATTTACATTCTAGTAAGATTTTTAGATTGACTAAACCTATCGAAAAGGTTGGAGAGACTGGTATTCTACAGTGTTCTTATAATTCATAGTTGCATAAAAGGGATATTCTTATCAAGATTTATGACTTTCAAAATGAAGGAATTTACTTGACCATGAAATGCACATTTATGATGAAGCAAAGGATAGAGAAAATCATGATGAGGTTCATATTTCCCATTTGAACTGCCTACAAGAAACTATTTCTTCGTAAGGGTAATAAAGCATGTCTCCATCCTGCTTGAGTGGAATGTGAAAGTTCCATGCCATGATTATCTGATTATGAATTAGTTTTAAGTTCCAATTCCATTCAAGGCCCTATGTCATGTTTACGCCTTCCATTGTGACTCCCCACATGGGATGCGTTGCTTCTTCAATGGATTATAAGAGCCTCACTAAGACCTGGATCTTGTATTTTGGTGTGGAGTTATATTTACAAGTACAAAGTTCAAGGTTAATGAAGAATTCTTCAAAACCTACCATTAGTACAGCATTATAGCATAGCGTATGTTTCTGCAGGAGGATAGAGGCAGGGCAGAGCAAACTGTAAGAGTAAGAGAGGGTCTGACCTAGCTAATTTAAAGAAAAAAAATATAAATCTTTGCTGAATTAGAGATTGAATAGTCTCTTAGTAAGGGGTAATGTGTTGGTGAGTGAGTGTAGCACCAAGGCCTTATATTTCTTTTCTCTTAGGCACTGATTTTGGAAAGTGATGCCAATAAGTCCCCAAGAAGGCCAAGGGATATCCGAAAATCCTACACAACATTGGTAATGTCCCGGTGCAACTTAGGGACATCCCCTATGCAATGTTAGATCTTAAAAGATAGGCTCATCTGAAAATGGTTATCTCTTGTATTTAGATCCATAAAAATAAGTCTATATCCATAGATAACAAACTTGGAAAAATACAAAGGCTTAAAATGGCTGGATAAAAGGAAAAAAAAGCTGTAAATGCCATATTAGCAAGAGGTAAAACACAATTACTAAAATAAAATTACTAATATCCAACAACAAAAGAAGACAAAACTCACCCTTGGCCTCTAAAGGAACCAAAAATGTGCTTCCCTCTGAAGTACTCTGAAATCCATGCACATTTGGGCTAGAAGCATTATTAGATAGTCCATTAATATTCAATAGTTCATGTCCATTTGTGCTTTCCAAAACATCTTTTCCATTTTCCCACTCCCTTTGCAATTTCCTAGACGATGCCAAATTGGGAGTGGAATAATGGCTTGATCTTTCTATAGAACCTTCTGACCTTGCAAATAAAAATCTTGACTGCTTGCTATTTTGAGACTTCCATGAACTTGATATTTCCTTTTGCATCCCATTGCATTTATCAGTCTCAACAAGGAGAAAATTTGCTAAATTGTGAGGACTATTTAATACACTATCATCTGAATCAAAATTCAAAGACAATATGTTTGAAATTATATTGTTTTCTCGAACATCTGAGCCATTCATATAAACTTCTGGAAGGATATTACACACCAGATTCTCCAAGCATTCTAGCTTTCCAAAACTAGCATTAGAATCTCTAGCAATTTCTACTTTCTTGGGAACTTGAAAACTAGTACTTGTACTTCTATCGGTTGCATCTAACATAGACTCATTTTCAAAATTTTGGATAGAGCTTGTACTAGTATTTCAAGCTTCTGAAACTGATATTTCCTCTAACATAGGCTCATTTTCACAATTTTGGATAGAACCTGCACTAGTCTTTTCAATAGATGAAACTAATATTTCCTCTGCTTTATGATCAGTAACTCCAAAGCTGTCACCGTCACCATTAAGGGTGTAAGTATTTACATACTTTTGATGAAGAGAACAATCTTTAGAACTATAATCATCCACTGAAAATTGGACTTTTTCCATAAAGGGAGGCACCTCTGCTTCTGAAGAAATAGATTTAGAGCAACCTTCACGATATGGTTCTGCAAAGTGTTCTTCAAAATTGTTTTGATACCTATCATCAAATGGAGACCTTTGTAGACAATTCTCAACATGGTTTCCTAAAAGCATTCTACTGCTTTTATTTAGAGCAACAACATTCCTAGCTAATACAAGAGGACAAGATAAAGAGTCCCATACTCGAAAAGGGAAAAACATGAGTATGCCACAAATACTGAAAAAAAACTCTTAAAAGAGTTGTATCAAACCTTCCTCAATAATTTCTCCTTCCCAGAGTTCTGAGAAGGAGAGAAGACCAACCTTCATCTCAAGTGCTTCCTTGGATAAGCGGTCTGCACTCATATTGTGCTCCCTGTAGACATGCCTAAAGCCAAGGGATAAGAAAGCATGTTTGATAGACAAGATCCACAAGACCCACACACAATACCCACAAGACTGATGTGTACAATCAAGGTGGGTAAACAACCATTTTACCCACAAGACTGAATGTGCATATACTTGAAATGTGCATATCTTGATGAAAAGGGAAATATTCTACTGCATGGGATCTTTTACCTCAAATTTCATTAGATCAAGATATGCACATTACATAGTACTATGGACAATTCATATCATTTACATGAGGTTGATCAGTGAACATTCAGGATTGGCAGGGTTGCTAGAGCACTTTCACAAAAGATATGTTGCTATTTTTGGCATATTGTTATTTTTTGACAAATCAAGTTTTAGATCTTTCAACTTTTAGACAATGTTGTTTTAGAAAGGTATGATTCCATTGCATGTAGATATTTAATAGAGAAAAAAGCTATTCATTAGAATGATTTTGATAGCGTTATTCATGAATATTTCCAAAATAAGCTCTCAATAGGTCAGAGTAAAGTGCTTGTGTCCAATTTGCACTTCATCAGGGCCAATTTAGTGGCCAAAATGCATCAATTCAGCAGATAAAGGGAAGTGATGCATGACTTTTATGAGGTTAAACTTAACCTAAATTTAGGTCAAGTGCTGCACAATCTTGGACGAGAATTTGTGGACATTAAATTGGAACAATTATTTTTAAGGGAGATCATTGATTCAGCTCTAGACTAGCTCTACCTTTTGATGTTTGGATATTGTTGTTTCAACATGATAAGGGATGCAACTGTTTTCTTGTTTGGATGCTCTTATTTTGGGGGAAAATATCACATATTTATGCATGAAAGTGCTGTCAATATAGAGGATATGCTCTTGTTATCATTGGAAATAGAATTTTCTACTCTTGGACATCTGCTTTTGATGATTTTGGAAAATGTGCGCTGATTTTAAGGAGAAAAAGGTACTATAGAGCACTCATTTTGACCTAGTTTGACTGTGGATATAATTAGAAGAAGCCACTGTTGTTCATTGCATTAAAGCACTGCTTATTTTGTGGGAAACACATTCTGCTGATTGGAAGATGACAATGATGTTATGAATATTAGTATGGTGTTTTTATGTTTGAGTTCTTCATGATATTTCCTATGTCACCAGGATACAGATAAATATCTATCTCTAGAGCGAGGATCGAGATAAGGCGGGGAAATAGAAAATGAAAATACAATATATATATATATATATATATATATATATAGACACACACACACACACACATATATATATATATAATTTAAAAAATAGTCACATATCAAAACCATTCAAGAATCACAACAACAGTACTAAAATTACTATTAGCCATCCATGTACCATAACTGATAATTTGATGTAACACCCAAGTTTTAACCTTGAATTATAATGAATAAATCAAGTAATAATTGTATTATGTGGCTTATGAGAAGGGGAATCAAGCTGTGTGGACTGAGTTGTAATGAACCAGTGTTGCATTGTAAATATCCCTAGTGCAGAGATCGAAGCCAAGGGCCAACTAGCAAATGTGTATTAATCCCATTGGGTTCTAGGTTTATGGTGTGATTGTTATATTATCCACAATATCCTCGTGTATATGATTTTGATGATGGTTCTCCAACCCAGTTCTCCTGCCAGTTCTGATTTGGTCCGGGTGTGACCCTCAACTAATTCTGGTTCTAGTTCTCATAACCTTGCTCTTTACATCACTATACTCAACAATTACATAGGTGGATGGAAGAATCCAATTGAATACAAGTTACAGTTCTAGATTTTAACACCAATAATGAGTTCCTACCAGAATTAAAGATATGATAGACAATCAATCAAACCAAGAAAAAACCTTATTTCACAAATCAGTGAAAAAAGTAAATTAACAAATTTTAATTATTGGAATATTTGAACAAAACCTGAATAAGGTTTGTTGTACAACAATAACTGCATATACCTGAGTGAAAGATTTCAAATTTCTTTGGGAAATAGCAGGTCTATATTTTGGGAATGCAGGAACCTGTGATAAATTTTTTTTAAACAAAAGTCAGCTATAAAAGAAAAAAATGAAGGAAGAATGAATTTGTTACCATATTCTGGGCAAATTTCCACAAGCTAACATCGTATAGATAATTTACAAGACTCAATATCACTATAATGACAGATTTTTTACTGCATTCCACAAGCTCAATAGTTCATTTTCATTTGATATTGTATGTCTGTATAGAACCTACACAAGTAAGGTGGATAACTGATCTATCTTAACACCTTTGTTTCTATAAGCAAGAATGACATCCATTTTTCACACTGCCAAAAATGTGGGTTTGAATTTGAATCGAACATGGTTTGTTCATGTAACTTCCTTTTATTTGAATTGACCATCATTTTCTTAGCACACTTAAACACAAAATTCTAGACATAAACAAAGTATTTCATAGCAACATGCTATATATTAACATTAACGCAACTAAGAAGTGAAGAACTAACCTGACCAGTCTGAATGAGAGAAACTAGGACAAATTTTTTGTATGCTTCCAAGTTATTGCAGTTAAAGTTGTTGTTGCGGCTGTAATCGCCTGCACCAAAATTAACATGATTGGAAACTCCAATAATCCTACAATAGTTGTCAAAAATGGTGAAGTAGAAAACAAGCAACATAACCAACTTCTACAGAAGCTTTCAGAGGATTCATGGATACAACTCAAAGGTCTCAATGATTTCTACTACAGAATCTTTCAAAGGATTCATGGATATAGCTCAAAGGTCTCAGCAGCAGATGTTGTGTATGGTGTCACAGCTTTGCTAGAATCTTGGACAAATGCCAAATATTGTTGGGCAGAACAATTTTGGAATGCATATTTTGCACTGTCCTCAGGCTCTTATCAAATTTTGTTATTTTCTTATGGATGCCTTGAGAGAAAAAGGTGTAAAAATGAAACCTATGATATGTGCATCTCTTATTCCTAGCACCAAAATGGTTTTGGTGGCTGGCGTGGCCAACAGACCCAAACTTGGACATAGAAACTTGGTGTCAATTACACACATGATGCATTTGAGTCATCTTGGATTAGACTGGATGTAACTACAATTAATTCTCTAATGTTAAGAATTTTAGAGAAATTATAGTTCCCATGTGAAAGTATCTGTATCATTTTACTGACTAATTGTATACAAGATACTGAAGAAGAAAGATCATTCTTCTTAGTTTGGTACTTCTTTTACAAGATGGATCAACCTTACCTGAGTCACTTGTTCTGGTGCATTATCTTTTACTTGTAGTTTTATTGTCTGATTGGTGTTTCCAGGACCACTTATTTTGGCATACAACCATCTATCAGGTTTCTATCATCTAGGAATTTAAGTTCATCTCTTTGTGATATTTTAAATGAGATTCTTTCTATTAATTGATCTCTACAAACTTGACAATATGTCTAAAATTCTGCATGAAATGAACTTCTGAGAAGCTAATAGAAATGCTTCTTGGAAGAATATATTCTTTTGTATGCATGCTATAAATAAAAATTGTAAGAATTTGGCAATCTTATACTTACTATATGAGTAGCATATTGTATTGCAGAGTATGAGTATTTGTTGGAGACTTCAGCAACATCATTTTTATACTTCTTTTGGTGATTTTCTTAGAATTTATAAATAACAAATTATTATCTCCTGAACTGGTTATCATGACATGTGTATTCTAATTATGTTTTTGAGAATTTTAAATGCACGTAAATCTTCATATCAGAATAACATCTCTACTTTAACTGCCAATGTTCTAAACTCGAGTTATGACTGTCTTGTAATGAGATTGATATAATTATAATATATAATTTTGCTAAGACGAGTTTAAGCTCAACAAATGAAGCTTAAACACACTTCTTATCCATGTGTTTGCTTGGTAGAGTCTTTTTTGTTCATTCAAGGCATGTGCTTTTGATGATTTACCCACATTTTCAGGGCTTCCTTAGATGAACAGAGACAAATATGAGAAATAAAAAAGGATACATCAAATTCAACGACAATGCTAATAAAGGAACCGAGGAAAACTCTTCAAAGCTGTATTGAAGATCTAAGACATTGCAATTCAACTGCAATTGGAAAAGTAAATTGAACACGCAAGTCTTCTCTTGGTAGCAATTTGTTTCCAATATCAACAAGGTGATTCAAGCCTGTTTAAGTGACTGTTTCTCCCATGTCTCTAAACTTCTTTAGATATTTTATATTAGATGTAACCTATATTACATATGCAGTTGGCTAAAACATCCATTGTAGCTGATGCTTATGTCATGAGATGCAAATGAAAGTGAAAGTGATGGACACTAATGTATCTGTCTTACCTGTAAAAAACCAGAAAATAGCAACAATGACAGCTTTGTTTTAAATATCAAATAGAATTTCTAGCTGCCAGACACCTACAACCCTATATTATTAGGTTCTCTGTTTCTTTTCAGGTTAGCTGCAAGAAATTTGAAAATTTATATACATACTTGGCTCTACTTCAGTGGCTTGATGTAACCAGTGGAGATGAAACGATTTATATAATGCATATTTTAAAAGGAAGATTTGTAATAGCATATGTCAAGGGATACATCTCCTAATTCAATAGGCCATAGGAGAAAAGGTTATTAGGAAGTTATTGGAAGGATTTCAAGGGATACTATACTAATTCAAGAGGCCATATGAGAAAATGCTAGCCACTAATTACTATTCAATCCAATTCTTTTAAGCAACTCCATCAAGCCTAGGTAACATTGCAAAAGATTTCCAACAAGGATGATCATTGGTATGTCCAACAAATGAAAACAACGGAGTTTAGACATATTCACAATGAAAATATATTTCTCAAACTAGCCATGTGTTTCCCATTATTTCGTAGTAGGAACATACACATTTGTACAATCCAAACTTGTCAACCTAATTGCTTAGCTGCATCAATGAAATTGTATTTAAAATAGTTTCTAGCATGTGTAATCATCATTTTGTATTTCACATGCCGAAAGCACATTCCTTTTTATAGAGGAATAGTTTTATGGCTCACAAGCTGCCATCCACAAAAAAATGTTGAAAGGATGTTCCAATTGATATGCATTTCCTTATCCCATTTGTTTGTGGAAAAATATTTTTTTTGATAGCAAGTTGATATACATGGGCACACTGAAAGGGGTTGAAACGATGTGCAAGTCAACATGTCACTCTTTGGCTCACAAATTTATGATTGTTAGTAGGTAGGATGTTTAATGAAATGTAAAGGAAAAAACAATCTATATTTTCTAGAGAAGACTGTACAATTGCCTAATTATATATTATGTTTTCCATTGTTTTCTCAGGTTGGGAAGTTCACTCAGCTCATGTCCACATTCTTTGGAGGTCTTCTTGTATCTTTCCTCAAAGGAAGGAAACTTACTCCTATGATGCTATCTATGATTCCTCTTGTTGTAGTAGCGGTTGGAATTATGTCTATCATAATATCAAAGATCTCAATCCGTGGCCAGCAAGCATATGCGGAAGCAGGCAATGTTCTAGAAGAGACAATCAGTACGATTAGGATGGTAAGTATGTGATCAGAAAGACAATACGCGACTCATCATATCATATGGCCATGTTTCTTTATTTTTAATTGAGGTTAATGTCTTTATATATAAAGGTCATATTCCATATAATCTATTCATATTACTTATGCAGAAACTTCATTTAGGTTGTTTCTTTTACTGGGGAGAAAAAAGTTGTTAGTAAACATGATAAGGCACTTAAGATTGCTTACAAGGATGCTATTCAGCAAGGGTTGGCCACTGGTTTTGGTGTTGGGTCTGTCCAATTCATTATGTTCTATAGCTATGGATTGGCTCTTTGGTATGGATCACGGTTAATTATTAATGAAGGGTATTCTTGCAGAAGAGTTATCAATGTCATACTTGCAATTCTGAATGGAGGCATGTACATTTAATCCTCATTGTCAAATGCAGAATTGTTATTACATACGAAATAATTCAACTATATTCCTTTTCACTTATTCAAGTAGATAAATTCATCTTGATTAACAAGAACAAAATGATCAATATGTTGCTGGATTTCAGGTCACTGGGCCAGACTTTGCCATGTTTAAAGGCATTTGGAGTTGGACAAGCTGCAACTTACAAAATGTTGGAGACAATTAATAGGAAGCCAGATATTGACATCTATAATATAAATGGATTGGTCCTTGAGGATATTCAAGGTGATATTGAGCTTAAAGATGTATATTTCATCTATCTAACACGGCTTGATGTTGGAAAAAGAAATCCTTGGGCCCTGAATTTCAGATGCCAAAATTGTAGCATTAGATTCATTTGCCTCATGGATTTTTTTTTTAAAGGTTGAGCTTGAGTTAAGGGATTTTGAATGCTCTAGACAAGGAGAACTAGTCCCAGAAATTCCATAACTAGAGACATTGCTAAAAACAAAACTTGAGGAACTTGGAAGATACATACAAGAAATATCACTCAGAGAATCCAGCATAGATGTTTTAGGACTAGAAGCATATGAGATATGGATATTAGTGGTTTTAGACTTCTCAAATAGATTATCGGTAGGGGAGACATCAGTGAAAATGATCTTTGAATTCATACTTTTCTTAGGGATAATAGATTTGGAGAAATCAAACAAATGGCTTGTTGTACTGGAAATATCCTACAAGAAACGTGAAGAGTAATAGATTTCATGTTCAAAAATTAGAGGCTCTCTCAAATTGCTTGAAAAACTACTAGAGGTAGGAAAATCTTTTTGAAGACTATTACAGATATTTTTGGTAGTACCAAGAGAGCAGGGGATAATAGTTACCAAGTTTTTGGAGGGAACATGATTTATAGTACTTTCAGTGGAAACACTATGTACTCCAATGGGTTTATGTGTACAATAATTTACATTATCTAGTAAAGGTACAGTAAATGTTTTGGGAACATAATGTAAATATTGGATACAGAATCAAAATCAAGCTAAATTGTTGTTTTTCAAAAAATATTTCATTATCCACCAAGTGCTTTTGATAGGCTGCTTAATAAGATGGGTTTCTTCTTCTCTTTTGGCCCTTTCCAAATAATCCATAGTTTTTGCTAATTTTTGGAGTTTATGTTCCAATTCCTGTCGTTCCTTAAGCTGCTCATTCAAAACCTATTCAATAAGGGTTTGTTTTGTGACCTTTACCATTTTTTCAAACATTTTCAATGAAAGCTCTATGTTTCACATTTACCATACATATGTTTTAAAGAATTCCCACATACACATCTGATTCAAATTATTTTCGCACTCTACAATCATGGACCTCTTTTCCCTGTTTCACATATGCAAGTAGGCATATGCCAATAAAAGACTAACAATGGTCACTGCGTTGGGTTTTATATCCTCTTCTTGAATCTAACAAAAGAGCTTCAACGTGACTCAAGAACTTGTTTCAACTTGTTGGAAATGTTGATAGTGAGATCCAAGTATCTAATTAATGGTAGAAAATGAATAGGAAATAGAGAAGATCCATTACTAACTCGGTGGCCATAAAAAATTTGCAATATAGATCCCTGAAACCTTGATTGTGCAGGTCTTTCCCATGTTGGATGTGAAGCATCAATATGCACATGAAATTCAGCCGTCCAATCTAGGAACATGAGGCTAGGAGCACTTACCATCTTCTCTTTCAATAAGTGGAAGGCCTCCTCACATGCAGGAGTCCATACAAATGACTCTGTCTTCTTCAAAAATTGATCCAATGGAGCTGTGGTACTAGCATTGTTGCAGATAAAGCGTCGATAATATCATGTATGTACCAATGTTGACCACAATTGTTTAACATTCCTTGAGGATAGCAAATTGACAATAACAACAATCTTGGAAAGATTGACCAAAACTGCTTCCCGGCACACAATATGCCCCCAAAAAATTGAAAAAAGGAACACAAAAAATACACTTCTTAAGATTGAATTCAATTTGAAGTTGCTGACATCAATAAAACACCAGTCTCAACATCCCAACATGTTCCTTCAAAAGGATGAATATAGTCCAATAATCCATATATACTTGGAGAAACTACCTCATGAAAGGTATGGGGTATCCATATGTAAACCCTAGAACACATATTTCATTAAATTTGGAAATATTCTATTACAAGGACTTCATCCACATTGAGTTTTTTTGTAAATCTCTAAATACATATTCTATTAAA
>LPNX011025497.1:8576-23757 GCA_001517045.1 Pseudotsuga menziesii | reverse complement strand
TAACATTTCCTCTGTTCTTTTATTGGTAGGTTATTTAATGGTTCAAGAGCAGACTTGAATTTGATAAATTATGGTGCTTAAGCCTGTAACACCTTAACATTATGGGCTAAACCTTATCTAGAATCCTAAGCAAGGGTCTTAACCATTGGAACTAGTGCAACCTATGACTAGTATTACTAGAATACTATCATAGTGTAGCTTTGTATTATGTTAACATTGATATTTTAAAGTTTGGGGTGACATAATATATGGTATGAACCATATATTATAGGGTTTAAGTGATGGTATGAAGGGTGGTTTTTATGCCCGAAATTGTTTCCAGACTACAAAGAAAAAAGCCAACATAATCTCAAATATTGAGTCAAACAAAACTAGGTTTTTAGGGTTTTTAAAAGGTTTTCTGGTTGTGAAGTTTGGTCACAAGAGGGAATACATTCATAACCCAAATAATAAAAAAATCATAAGTAAAGAAGAACTGAGATGCATAACATAATAACCATGTATCCAACAGAAAATAACATTGAAGTTCATCCACAAATGGCAAGCACTACAAGCATAAAAACTATAAACCAGCAATGAAATTACCAATTGTGTAGCTAAACAAGATAGAAATGAAGCCAAAGAACGGATTGAAGGGTAAAATGGAGCATATATTTCATAATCAGTTCCTCAAATACACATGAGAGTCATATACTTAGCTTATCAACAAGTCAGGAGACCTCCTGTGGCCAGCCAAAAGTCGAACCCCTTTCCTGTACCCTTGTCCATCTTTTATAATTACAAAGAAGCAGTTCTATTTTCCCTTCATTAGCTCGAAATTGAAACTACCTAGTAGTTACATTAACTAACTTTCAACTAATTGACTAAAAATAGCAAAATCAGATTCCTCGCAAATATGACGAATTTCTGGAAAATAGGTTTCAAAGAAGCTTCCATATCTCTCAATCCATGACACCTATGTAAATACTAAGAGAGGTTTTTGTGAATGGTTCCGTTATGGAAAAAAACATCTCTTGGTTTTTAAAAATTCATCTCCAATAAATCATAATATTCCCCGTAAGATGAACACTAAAACAGGAAAATATTAAATATTTTTAACACCCTGAAAAATAGGCTATAAAGATTAAACTGAATATTTCAATCCTTGATAGATGTTGCAAAACTAAGAGAGGTTTTTGTAATTGTTTATCTTATGAACAAAAACCTATTTTTTGTTTCTAAAATTCATCTCCATCAAATCGTGGTCTGCATTCAATTTCAATAACCCAAAACAGGAAAAACAGAGCAGAATTCTCAATAATCTTTGCATTTCAATATCCTCTTTTTCTTTTGAAATTTCTTCTGCAGGTACAATATTTTCAGCAAAAAATGTATGTGCTGGTGCATCATTCTAAATAGGCTTGGTCTCCTTATCATCTGACTGTAAATCTTTTCTTTCATTGTCATTAGGGTGCTGTTTAGATTCAAAGTCTTCATTTGCAAGCTCTGCAACTTCCTCTAAATTGACACTGTCTTCATTTTCAACCTTTATTTTCTGTCTTAGTTTTCTGATCAAGGTCTGTCCTTTATGAGACACATTTTTTTGTTCATATCCTGTGTAACCTGTGATTTTTCATATTCTATCACAATCATAAGTCTTTTCAGTTCTGTAATCTCTTCCTCTATATTTTGAAGCTCAGCTGCTACACCCTGGCGTCTCTCCATGGTCAAAATTCTCTGGGCTTTCCAGTCATCTTTTCCTCCAAACATATTCACATCCTACTTTAGATATTCAAATGGTGTTGCAATGTCTATTTCAGCTTTTGTCTCCACTGCCAACTCTGTTACATGAGCGCACATGATAGAGTTGGTGTCCTCTTCAAACTACACAGCACTTGGCATATTTTCCAATTCATTTGTAACAGACTAAATTTGATTCTCCCCATCAAACGCAATTTTATTCAAGTGTTCAAAAGAGTTACAGCCATCTTTTTTATCTTCCTAGGCCTTAGCCTAAGCTTCACTACTTACTGGCAGTGCAGCAAAGGTACTTTCCATTGTATCACGACTTGAGCTTGTTCTCTTACTTGTAGATTCATATAAACATATAATACTCCCATTTTCACTTCTGTGTACAACTAGCATTGTTTCCATTGAATCATCAAATTCCAATTCTTTGCTTTCTTTCAATCTAGATGTCAAGGGTGGCCATGCCTCTACTGCCAATGCATTTGTATCCATCAATGGTGGCACTATCCCCTCTTTTAGTGCCAACATATTATCTAAAATGAACCAACACCCATACAGATACAACCTATTCTCTCTTCAAAGCATGCAGAGGTGGAATAATGAGCTTTTATAATTGAACCCCATTTCTTTCAAGTGACTTTATGGAACCGTTCATGAAGGGTTATTTGGACTCTGGAGAGTACTCCAAGTATTGGGATTGATGTGAGTGAAATTGTAGAAAGTTACAATGTGATGATCAAAATTTCATATCTGGTCAGCATGGACATCTCAATCACGGTGAGAACATGAATATCGAATAAGTCGGACGTTACAGTTGGACCCTGAACTTAGTGGGCCTGAAATCTGAAACATCTACTTCAAAATTTCTTACTATCTTGACAGGACAATATGCACAATGAATTCATCGACCATACACTGAATTTGCTGCCATGTGAGTCTGGAACATTTTCACTGCTTGGGTTTTGAAAAATGAACCAGGTGACATGCATTTCCCAACCTTGCTATTGCATGCAGAACTCCTTGTCTCTCTTCGCTTCAGCTAAGAACTCCTTGTGATTCTGTACATACAGCAAGCTTCTGTCTGAAACAAATAACTCGTAACATCTAAAAGAGAGCAGTCTGAGCGTGCCATAAACCCTCCTACATCAATTTCTTGGACCGGGATAGTAAAGTCTCTAACAAGATGAACCTTGGGCAACTAAAAACCTAATCCAAAGCTTAATACATGTGCT
This sequence comes from Pseudotsuga menziesii, assembly GCA_001517045.1. NCBI lineage: Eukaryota > Viridiplantae > Streptophyta > Pinopsida > Pinales > Pinaceae > Pseudotsuga > Pseudotsuga menziesii. The sequence continues at coordinate 20,797 of LPNX011025497.1, read as the reverse complement.
GAAAATAGATTCCTTGAAAGGTTAGGTGTCGAATTGCATGTTCCAGCTGTCTTCAACCCTCCAGATCGCTTCTAACTTTTACTACTGGGAAGCCCTAATTCTTCCCTCAACTGTTAATACTCCGATTTCTTAGCAATTTGTCTCCACCATAGCTTTCAATGCTTTCATATGCTTTAACTTAATAATATATTCTTGAAAATTCTGCCTCGTTCCAATCACTGTCATCATTCGCCACGAACCTGCATGTAGTTTCCAAGACCTCCCTCACACGATGACCAAACACCTATTTCAACGATTAGCCTAGCAATACACGTATCAAATGTGATAATTTATGTGGTTAACACCTTAGGAATGAAATCCCCAAAAAGATCAGACTGAAAAATGACTATTTTGGCACTCGTGGCTTTCTTGTAGCGCGCTAGTGTAACCTTTTCTGGCCAGCGCTACAGGAATCCCTGTTTTATGATTTTTTAACCAAAACTCCAAACAGAGTGCTGTTTTTTTTTAAATAACTTTAAGTAAGGTCTTATGATATTTCTTTAGAACCTTTTAGAAATATATGCATCCTATAAGCCCCAAAAAACCATGAAATTAATTCAGTCAAGCAAAAATTAAAAAGAAAACTTGTTAAATCAACTATAAACATAAGGCTAAAATCAAAATATTCTAAAGGATACCAAGGTCAAAACTTAAAAACAATAAGAAAAATCATATTTTTAGGACAAGCGAATGGTTCAAAAATAGAAAACAAAAATAGGCTATAACATCTGGCTCCTGCTGCGGGATGAAGTCCTCCCTGTGAGGCTTCAAGAACGTGTAGACTAGTGCCTTCTGTAACCAAAACTGCTTGCTTTTCTGCAAAACATCCATTGGGCTATGAATTCTTTATTCAATCCTTCACACACTGATATATACAATGAAAATCAAATCTCTTCCTTTGAGGAACCTTCCATTTACTGAACCAAATTGTAATCACATTTCCAATGTAACTAGGAAAAAATTTCATCAACCCACCAAAACTTGTTTCCAACTCCAAATATATATATATATATATAATCAGAAATATTGGAAAACATGAAGAGGAAAGATCTAACAACTTATACTCACTTTCATTAAATGGTGTCTCTAAAATAACAGATTTATAACTTAGTATTGACTCTAAATAATCTGCTGCTAGATCATAAAAATTTCCATAAGTTACCTCTTCCTGTTCCATGAAAAAGATAGGATGTCCATAAGAATATTTTGTTCCATGAATACCAAGCAGGCATTGGCAAAAAAAAACATTAGGATCAGCCTGAATTTTCTCCATAATTTTTTGGATAGTATCATCAATAATGTCAACACTCTGAACCTCCTTTTCTACACTATCTTCAAATGAATGACTATCATGCATTGGATTTGGCTGTTCAAGGATAATAGACTGAATGCATTCCTGAATCTGCTGATCAGATTGTGACATAAAACACACCTCACACATTTCTGGGTCTTTCTTTTCAATCTCGTCATCATATTTATTAAAAATTAGAGCATCTTCATAATGATTTTGAACAACATATTTATCATAACCATTAATATAAGCAACTTCTGAAAAAATGCGAACAGCCTATCCTCATTGATTTTAGTATCAAAACAAAAAGGAATAGAGTCTAATTCATCACAGAATTCTTGTCTTGGAACCCTAATCTCTTCATCATAACAAGGAGCATTCTGAGAAATTTTGAATGATGATTCTAAGGGTTCGTCTTTTCCTTCAATACAAAGCCGATCTTTAACACAACAATAATTTCCAAGAGTTTGTTGAACTAGAGATTGATCTTCAAAAGGATTAGCATTCAAATGGTTATTAAGACTGTTGAAATCATTATGAGAATATTCCAAACTATCTCTACTGATCTCATCACTTGAATAATCCTCAACCTGACCTAAAACAACAACTTGATTATCATAATAATCATGGAATTCTTCCTTGACAGCAGTATCTAAAAATGTTACCTCTTCATCTTCAACAAATTCTGAAACTTCAACTTCTTCATGAAATTTTTTGAATGCTTGATTGTACTTATCATCATGATTTTTTGAATCAGAAATTGTATTATAAACATCAGCCTACTCACAACAATCTTTAAAAAAGAATTCAGCTGAGAACACATACTTACAATGTTTCCAAAAACATGTGTGGAATTCTTTCAGTGAGGAAATGCTAGTAGCAGGAAGAGAAAAATACCATTCTCGTGCATCTTGCTCGAGTGAATACATGAACATATTCATTAGCAAATCTTCATGCTGTATATTTAACTAGACCATACATTGATGAAATTTGATGAGGTGATCTGAAGGATTATCCTCTTTGATTTCTCTAAACCGTGGAAGACAATCTCCCCAAACATCCATAGTAGGTACTTGATTTGGAAAACCTGGAATATTAGAAAAATTGAAAGGTGCAAACCTTCGAGCCAGAATGGCTTCCATGGACCTCAGTCTCTGCATCTTGAAATAGTGAAGTCGCCAATCAATTTGTCAAGATAGATTTTGTTTTTTTTTTCTCCTCGAAAAGAGGAAGGCGTGACAGTAATTTAAATTAATGAAGGCTGCATAAAGCTGGAGATGACTAAAACCTTCTAATTCTTCTAGCTGTTTTTAGTATCTATTTTGGGTCTGCAACACCCAACTACAAAGGTGAAACAAGTCTGTTTCTAGTTTCAATTCCCCAAGTAGCCACTGTGACAAGCTGGTGAAAAGTAGTCTTAGAGATATGCTGGTTTAAGTTCACCTCTTAAAACCAGTCGAATGATAAGTATCCCAGGGAAAAATATGTTTTCAACTTCATTCCCCACCAACAGCGCCAAAGATGTTTATGCCAGAAATTGTTTCCAGACTACAAAGAAACAAGCCAACATAATCTCAAATATTGAGTCAAACAAAACTAGGTTTTTAGGGGTTTTAGAAGGTTTTCTGGTTGTGAAGTTTGGTCACAAGAGGGAATACATTCATAACCCAAATAATAAATAAATCACAAGTAAAGAATAACTAAGATGCATAACATAATAAGCATGTATCCAACAGAAAATAACATTGAAGTTCATCCACAAATGGCAAGCACTACAAGCATAAAAACTATAAACCAGCAACGAAATTACCAATTGTGTAGCTAAACAAGCTAGAAATGAAGCCAAAGAACAGACTGAAGGGTAAACTGAAGCATATATATCATAATCAGTTCCTCAAATACACATGAGAGTCATATACTTAGCTTATCAACAAGTCAGGAGACCTCCTCTAGCCAGCCAAAAGTCGAACCCCTTTCTTGTACCCTTGTCCATATTTTATAATTACAAATAAGTAGTTCTAGTTTCCCTTCATTAGGTCAAAATTGAAACTACCCAGCAATTACATTAACTAACTTTCAACTAATTGACTAAAAATAGCAAAATCGGATTCCTGGGAAATATGGCGAATTTCTGAAAAATAGGTGTCAAATAAGCTTCCATATCTCTCAATCCATGACACTTGAGTAACAAATGAGATAGGTTTTTGTGAATGTTTCCGTTTTGGACAAAAACCTCTCTTTGTTTTTAAAAATTCATCTCCAATCAATCAAAATATTCCCCGCAAGATGAACACTAAAACAAGAAAATATTAAATATTTTTAACACCCTGAAAAATAGGCTGTAAAAGATTAAACTGAATCTTTCAAACCTTCACAGCTGTTGCAAAAATAAGAGAGTTTTTTGTGAATGTGTATATTATGAAAAAAAACCTATTTTTGTTTTCTAAAATTCATCTCCATCAATTCATGGTCTGCATTCAATTTCAATAACCCAAAACAGGAAAAACAGAGCACAATTCTCAATAATCTTTGCATTTCAATATCCTCTTTTTCATCTAAAATTTCTTATGCAGGTACAATATTTTCAGCAACAAATGTCTCTGCTGGTGCGTCATCCTGAACAGGCTCGGTCTCCTTATCATCTGACTGTAAATCTTTTCTTTCATTGTAATTAGGGTGTTGTTTAGATTCAAAGTCTTCATTTGCAGGCTCTGCAACTTCCTCTAATTTGACACTGTCTTCATTTTCAACCTTTATTTTCTGTCTTAGTTTTCTAATCAAGGTCTATCCTTTATGAGACACATTGTTTTGTTCATCTCCTGTGTAACCTGTGATTTTTCATATTCTATCACAATCAGAAGTCTTTTTAGTTCTGTAAGCTCTTCCTCTATCTTTTGAAGCTCAGCTGCTACACCCTGGCATCTCTCCATGGTCAAAATTCTCAGGGATTTCTAGTCAGATTTTCCTCCAAACATATTCACAGCCTACTTTACATATTCAAATGGTGTTACAGTGTCTATTTCAGCTTTTGTCTCCACTACCAACTCTGTTTCATGAGTGCACAGGATATAGTTTGTGTCCTCTTCAAACTACACAGCACTTGGCATATTTTCCAATTCTTTTGTAATAGACTGAATTTGATTCTCCCCATCAAAGGCAATTTTATTCAAGTGTTCAAAAGAGTTATAGCCATCTTTTTTATCTTCCTAGGTCTGAGCCTGAGCTTCACTACTTATTGGCAGTGCAACGAAGGTACTTTCCATTGTATGATGACTTGAGCTTGCTGTCTTACTTGTAGATTCATATAAACATATAATACTCCCATTTTCACTTCTGTTTACAACTAGCATTGTTTCCATTGAATCATCAAATTCCAGTTCTTTGCTTTCTTTCAATCTAGATGTCAAGGGTGGCCATGCCTCTACTGCCAACGCATTTGTATCCATCAATGGTGGCACTATCCCCTCTTTTAGTGCCAACATATTATCCAAAATGAACCAACACCCATACAGATACAACCTATTCTCTCTTCAAAGCATGTAGAGGTAGAATAATGAGCTTTTATAATTGAACCCCATTTCTTTCAAGTGACTTTATGGAACTTTTCATGAAGGGTTATTTGGACTCTGGAGAGTAATCCAAGTATTGGGATTGATGTGAGTGAAATTGTAGAAATTTCACCATGTGATGATCAAAAGTTCATATCTGGTCAGCATGGACCTCTCAATCACGGTGAGAACATGAATATCTAATAAGTCGGATGTTAAAGTTGGACCCTGAACTTAGTGGCCCTGAAATCTGAAACATCTAATTCAAAATTGCTTACTATCTTGACAGGACAAGCTCGACAGTGAATTCATTGACCATACACTGAATTTGTTGCCATGTGAGTCTGGCACATTTTCATTGCTTGGGTTTTGAAAAGTGAACCAGGTGACATGCATTTCCCAACCTTGCTATTGCATGCAGAACTCCTTGTATCTCTTCACTTCAGCTCAGAACTCCTTGTGATTCTGTACATACAACAAGCTTCTGTCTAAAACAAATAACTCTTAACATCTAAAAGAGAGCAGTTTGAGCGTGCCATAAACCCTCCTATAGCAATTTCTTAGACCGGGATGGTAAAGTCTCTAACATGATGAAACTTGGACAACTAAAAACCTCATCCAAAGCTTAATACAGGTGCTGAAAATTGATCCCTTTAAAGGTTAGGTGTTGAATTGCACGTTCCAGCTATCTTCAACCCTCCAGATCGCTTCGAACTGTTACTACTAGGAAGCCCTAATTCTTCCCTCAACTGCCAATACTTCAATTTCTCAGCAATTTGTCTCCACCACAACTTTCAATGCTTTCATATCCTTCAGCTTAATAATATATTCCTGAAAATTCTGCCTCCTTCCAATCATTGTCATCATTCGCCATGAACCTGCATGCAGTTGCCACGATCTCCCTCACACAATGACCAAACACATGTTTCAAAGATTAGCCTAGCAAGAAACGTATCAAATGTGATAATTTATGTGGTTAACACCTGAGGAACGAAACCCCCAAAAAAATCGGACTGAAAAATGACTATTTTGGCACTCGCGACTTTCTTGTAGCGCACTAGTGTAACTTTTTCTAGCTAGCGCTACAGGAATCCTTGCTTTATGATTTTTTAACCAAAACTCCAAACAAAGTGCTGTTTTTTTGTAAATAACTTTAAGTAAGGTCTTATGATATTTCTTTAGAACCTTTTAGAAATATATGCATCCTATAAGCCCCCAAAAACCATGAAATTAATTCAGTCAAGCAAAAATTAAAAAGAAAACTTGTTAAATCAACTATAAACATAAGGTTAAAATCAAAATATTTTAAAGGATACAAAGGTCAAAACTTAAAAACAATAAGAAAAATCATATTTTTAAGACAAGCAAATGGTTCAAAAATAGAAAACAAAAACAGGCTATAACAGGTGGCATGAAACGATACCTTGTAGCCATTCGTGACTATGACAGTGTGTTTGTCGAAACGTTACTAGACTCCAGCCTAGTGCATTTAATGCTTATGGGAAAACGTGACAGCCTTGCCCTTAGGCTTGGCTCACAATGGATGTGTAATTTATTTGGCATTTGGGATTTCATTGTTTGGATCTGCGCAGACGTATGGCCATGGAGGTGACCCATAGCTTGTGAAGGTAAGCTCACGTGAGCTCATAAGACTGTACATTAGTTTGGTTTCTCGGTTTGGAAGGGATTGCATACTTCTCATCCCTTATTTGATCATTTGCTTGCAGGTGCCGAAAGGGATGGAGGGAAGCATGGCTACAACACAGTTGGCTCATAGCATTGCATTTGTGGCCATGATAAGACTACTCATCAAGCTTATGCTTTTCCTCCTTCAATCCTGTGGCAGGACTATGTTTGGCATGCTTGTTTGGTTCGGGTTTAATGCTGTAGCGAATTCAATTTCTCCTTTAGGCTTGAATATAGACTTGGTTTATGTTTAATGTGGAGGCGTTATGTCGTGACTTGATACTTAGGCCATTCGGCTCTGTGCAATGTTTATATTTGGTTATGTAACTCATTAGTTTTGGTTTTGGGATTTTAAAAGCCACAGGATGCACCATTGCAAGCAATGGTTCCATAGCCCATTGGCACCCTTTGTAAAACCTTGTCCTCAGCCTTCAATGGAAACTATGTATAGACATTTGGGAAACTCTGTGTAAATCAATGTATGGTTTTGATAAAATGTAATGGTTATGGTGCATGTGATTTTACTCCTACATTTTTTATTGAACATTGTATTTAAAATGAGTTGGGGTTTTTAATAGATAGAGGCATATGCCTTACCAGTTTCTATGTGCATGAATGCCATTGATTAGTTTGGTTAAAGTACTAATTCGACAACGTGGGTAAAGCCCATGCTGTCAATGGCATGAGCCTTCCCACAGTGTTGCGATAGCTTGTTATTTAAATTATATACGGCATCTAGTTATTAGGTGAACATTGGACTGTGCTTTAAATCATTGTTGGTCGAGGTCGTGACTTATGTGAGCATTGTGTAATAAAATTTTAATGGATTTCATGTAGGCCAGTGTATGCAAACCCTCGATGGCACTCATTGTTTTTAAATAACTTGGAATATGTATTAAATTGTTAACGGCCGAGGCCATGCTGTAGCTAGATTCTTATGACCTCTCTACTGGCTTAGGAATTTTAGTTATATGGAAATGTGTGAGTCGTGGCTTGTGTGATTAATATTGTGTGGTTAGATTTGGTAAGAATGGGTCATGGCTGGTGCCTGGGTATACAGCCTTCATCGATTTGGGCTAGGCAATTTCAATCTGTGAAATATTTTATAAGAGATAAAAGAAAATGGGAGTTGGATTTTACTTTATGGTTTTAGTTATGCATTTTGATTATATTACTGTTCTTATTGTGGGTTTTAATTTTTTTATGTAATGGAGTTGTAACCTCTGAGGATCGATACCATGACCTCTGTAAACTATTTTATACAACCTTTGTTTATTAAATACAGAGTTGTATGAAATGTTACTTGTTGAAACTTTTAGATGGATGTTTTGATATGGATATGATATGGATTTTTAAAGATATAATGTTTGTGAATTATGGTGTTTTAATATGGTTTTTAAGACTGTAGTTTTTATAGCAGAGTCTTGATAAGGACCACATGGATGGTCACGATATCAATCTGATTAATATCCTTTTCGAACTTTATATCCTTCTTCAACTAATGCCCAAAATTGCAGACCAATGAACATCATATATTTTTTCATTCTAATATTCCAGAAAACATGGTCTTCACCATCAAATATGGGGACTCGCATTAACATATCCATCTGCTGATCCATATTGATTGTAATAGGATCTTCCTTCTAGTGGTTAAACTATGGTGAAACATCTCGCTCTGATACCAATTGATGAATCAAATCTTATCACTGAGAGGGGGGGGGCAGGTTAATCAATGACATCAATTAAACACAATTTCTTTTATTTGAGAAGATGTAATTTAACGAGTTTGGACACAATGTTTTAACGTGGAACCCAATAACATAAACCAATAACACGTTTCTATTATCTACAAAACTTTGTTTTTACAATATACAATGTTTATTTGCAAGCACTCACTTGCTGGAGACCACAATCCCCAAGTTACTCGGCCACTACTGAAGTATGCACCCATTCCCTGGTTTCTTCCTACACCTACAAACAAGGATACACTAATATCCTGATTGTGAAACCACTACTAGAAGGAGGCTAACACATCCTTGCAGTCTTGTAGCCTACCCATGAACCACCCTTCCACCCTTGTATGTATTTTTATCAGAAATCTAGATCTTCTTTAAAAACTTTGTTTACTGTTACTCTTCTTTTCTATCTGTCTTATGCTCTAGATACATAGATCTAGATGACATAGATGATTTACTTACTTTCTGATCTTCTGTTTATATATCCTTTAATCATCTCTTCATACCATGCTCACGCCCTTTCAACATTGTAACTCTTTAGATCTTTGTTCAAACCATCACACCTTTACAAAACAAAATTCATGATTTTATTCTTCACACCTCTTGAAATATTTGTTAATTTATTTATTCAATTAGATTATATATTTGTTATATTACTGATTTTTAATTAATTACTTAATTAAACTATGCGATCTTCTTATGTCTTTGATATGCTTCCATTTGTAAGCTTGTTGACATTATCATCTCTAGGTGCTTGCTTTCCTTTCTTTCAGGCTTCATCATCTCTGGTTGTTGGGTTTGTTTCTCTCCCAAAATTTGGGCTTCACCTTCAATTTGCGGGCTTCATATTTTCACAAAATGTGGTCTTTATTACCATGCATGAACTGTCCTTTCCGCACTTTCCTTTCCTCCTTTCACTTTTCAGATTGGCCATTCTGCAAGCTCCAAGATACAAACCTTTTCACTTCCATTTTTCCATAGTGGCCTTTCCACACTGCTGAATGCGGAAGTTGGAAACTAAATTTTTGAATACTTCGACTATTTTCTTTCCTCCTTTCGGCTTTCCAGACTAGCCCTTCTGCACTGCGTAATGCATAAGTTGGAAACTCAAATTTTCACGCTCCAACTTTTTTATTTTCGCCTTTCCTCTTTCTATACTGGCCTTTTTGTAGGATCCTTTCTGTACTGCGGAATGTGGAAATTGAAAAGTCAACTTTCCAGTTTTTCGGACTTTTTCCTTTTCACCTTTCCACTCCAGCAATGGTCCTTCCGCCATTGTCTTTCCACATTTGACATTTCTGCACGGTATAATGCGGAAGTGAGAAACTCAAATTTTCCATGATTTCGACCTTTTCCTTTTCACGGTTGCACACTTGCACTTCCATTCCCGCAACGGTCCTTTCGTCGTTGTATTTTAGAACTTCCCCTTTTCGCAGGGTGGAATGCGGAAGTCTGTAACTCAACTTTTCCACGACTTCAACCTTTTGATTTCCATGGTTGCAAACTCATATTTCCACTCTTCCGCACCATCACTCCTCTCCATCTTTTCTATCGACTATCGATCTGCTTCTAGATGCAGAATATAATCTAACTTTGCAAATATGTATCTTCTCCTTGCGGAAATTAACTACGACCGTCCGATCTTCTGTCAATTCTGATCAATGACGTAAAATAGAACAAATTATATTGCAACTTAATATTTTGCAACCATTTGGATTAATATCCCTCTTGCTATTTCTCCCTGCGAAATAGCTTATGGACTGTTCGATGAGTGGTCCCCTCAAATCAACAGTGGACTCCAAAAATGTTAAAGCGCGTTGCATAGAAATTTCTTACACATTAGAATTTCTTTAGACCATGTAGCTTCTCCCTACGAAATTACTCCTCAGTCATAGATCGGAACCTTCCATGATCTCAACTATCCAAGCCTGCACAAGCTTATATCTCTATTTTCATTGATCCTTATAGTGATCGATTTGCAAAATCCAGAACCTTGCAACAAGGTTACTTTGCACGACTCCTCTATGGGCTCCTTCATATTCAACATGTGGGATACTGTCCTATAGAATTCCTCAATTTACATCAATTAAAACCTATATTTCCATGTTTCCAACATCCTTTACTATAGGTGGGTGATTTGTAATCGACAAAATACATGTAATAATTTGAAATTTTTTTAAGATTCGTAAGGGGTTTCAAAGAGTAGAGAGGGGAGGAAGAAATGAAATAACCTCTTGAAGCATTATGGTTCTAAAAGATACTCTTTCTTGAGAATCCATTGCCTTTAGGCCTCCATTTGTAGATTTCTTTCTAGTTCCTTACCTCTAGCTCTACCTCTATGAACTTGAAAAACTTTAAAAAACTTGAAAACTATGTACCAAATCTTCAATTCAAAATTAGTTTTAACACATAAATTTAATCTCAAAATTTGGGGGAAACTAGAATTTCATCATATTGAATTGCATCCCTTTATCATTTTCTCTAAACAACCCTTCTTCATCTATGCTAATGATCACCAAAAAATTGATGTGCAAATGAATCTATCTAGCTTTCAAAAATGTCAGCATGCCTTTGCTTTTCTCTTTTTTCTTCCTTCTCTTCAACTTATATGCCTTTCTTATATAGCATTGGGGTTTGTACATCCAATAACTAACCATGAATGTGGGATTAATATTTTTGATGTATTTTGATTGTTTTCTTCAAAAACCCCACTTTACTATTTTTTAGGCATCTTACATAAATTTCCAGTATTTTAAGAAAATTAATGTGTATGATATGTATTCTTTCCACTCTAGGAGTTGTGGGTTTTGGACCTTAAGTAGTATTGGTCTTGAATTCTTTAGATAAACCTTTGTCTTCACATAATTTTTCCTTTACGAAAGTAGTGGTCTGATGAGAGATCAAAGCTCTCAATTTGTTCCAAATTTTGGTCTTCATGTTGCTGGAGAAATGAAAATATGTTTTCACACCATCATCCTCTAGGGTGTTAATTTTATTGTTAACACCAGGTTCTTCATCCAAATCCTAAATAGTACAATTCTATCCATGTGAATAGATATCCTATTGTTGAACATGGTAGAAACTGCTTGATTACCGATCATTGATGTATACCACTAACAAGTCCGAGGGAAATCACCATTAATTTCAATGATTCCCAAGGTACTATACTACATTCCTCTGAACGTGAATAGATGAAATGCAATCAAACAATCGACGGAATCATTGAGTTAGAGGCCAATGATGAAAGCCTAGTGTTGAAAGCAAGGAAACAAGTCATTGAGGCATGCAGGATTCAAGGTACTTGACTAGTTTCTAATAGTAATTCTAATATGATCTGCTCGTGTCAACAGGAATAGACTCATCGAAGGAGGGCCATGATGTTTCCCCCGTCATAGACACAAAAATTGGAAGAAAATTGATTTTAAAATAATTTTGATTATATAAAAACCATGGGACTATCTTAGACATGACCGAATCAAAGGAAGGTAATGTAGGTGCATATTTAAGCTATGGTAAAGAATCCGCCTGAACATTGAATGACACGACAAGTTACTTGTCAGCATTGACTCAACGAGACAGAGACCAGACATAATGCAAAGGCAAGACGATGCATTCTTTGAATTGACTCATGAAAATGGATCAAATTGATGAAAATATGAATACCCGACTGTTTGAATGAAATGCAGATAGGTGCCATGTTCAAGGGTGACTATGAGTTGCCATTAATACAAAAAAATTTGCACAAATTTGGACAATTTACATACTAACCCCGAGGTATAATGCGAACATATGCATTATGTTTTGGAGATAAATAACATACCAATCTTATAAGAACATGATTTTTTGGAGTTATACCTATTTTCCATAAATAAAGGTTATATATTTCGGAAGGTGATCTAATGGTCTACGTTTCATGTTTTT
>LPNX011025473.1:1165667-1318762 GCA_001517045.1 Pseudotsuga menziesii | reverse complement strand
ATATATATATATATATAAGATTTAATATATATGTGTGAAAGACTCTTTTTACATTTATTGAAAATGTTGCATTCTAATGTTTATTAACTAATGTTATGTTTGATGTACACCCACAAAACCTAATATGTGACACATACTATAGGGAAACACAACACATTATTAATTGTGGAAATTTTGTATTACAATGCAAAAAATTAGATTTGTAACACACAAATCAAATTATATATAGATTTGTTTCTCGGATGAATGATCTAAAAATATAGAAAAATGTTACAAGAACACCAGAAAGAAAATGAAAATGACAATGAAGTACAAATTTTAAAAAGGTTAATAATTTTCTTGATATATATATATAGTCGTTTGACAAAAGAAATAGTTTAAACCACATCTACTATAGGGAAACACAACACATTATTAATTGTGGAATTTTTGTATTACAATGCAAAAATTTAGATTTGTGACTCACAAATCAAAATATATATAGATTTGTTTCTCGGATGAATGATGTAAAAATATAGAACAAAATCCAAGATTTGACATATCAATAATGTGACATTCGAAGTTTATTGTGTTATGCTGCATTGTGACATTGAGCAAGGGTTATATGTGTAATATGACAAAGGATTATGTCCCATTCTAACATTCATTAAGGATTAAAAAATGATATACACCCACACAACCCAATATATGACACATTCATAATGTAAGTTTTGACATCCATCATTGTGACATTCATCAAGGGTTATGCCATATTCTGATGTTTATTATGGTTATGTTGCATTTTTTCATTCATTATGGATTATGTTGCATTCTGTTTTTATTAAGGATTATATTGCATTGTGACATTCATCCATGGTACATTCTTTAATGGCTTTGTTGCATTACAACATTCATTGACCCTTACATTATGTTGGATTGCTACATTCCTCAATAGTGCATTCCTTAATGGTTTTGTTGCATTGGGACATTCATCGCAACGATTGAAACATTTATTCATGGATATTAAAATTCATCATTCCTCAATGCTTATCTCACATTATTCACCATCATGTTGTAATAATTTTCATGATATATATATATATATAGTCATTTGACAAAAGAAATGGTTTAAACCAGTAATGTAGAATGTTATGTCGCGTTGTGATGTTTGTCAAGGTTTACATTTCACTGTGATGTTAGAGTTCATGTTATATCACATTACGACGTTAAGCCATGGTTTGTTACAGTGCTTGGTTGGTATGTCAACACAACCAAAGATGTGACACATTAATAATGTGATAGTGGGCGTTTAATAATCATTATGTCGCATTGTGACGTTTATCACGGGTTATGTTACATTAGTGACATTCATCAAGGGTTATGTCACATTGTGATATTCGTCAAGGGTTATGTTGCATTGTGATGTTTATCAAGGTTTATGTTTCACTATGATGTTATCGAGGGTTATATCACATTACGACATTAAGCCATGGTTTGTTACAGTGGGAGTTTAATAAGTGTTATGTCACATTGTGGTGTTTATCATGGGTTATGTTACATTAGTGACATTCATCAATGGTTATGCCACATTGTGGTATTTGTCAAGGGTTATGTTGCATTGTGATGTTTATCAAGGTTTACATTTCACTGTGACATTATCGAGGGTTATATCACATTACAACGTTAAGCCATGGTTTGTTACAGTGGGTGTTTAATAAGCATTATGTCGCATTGTGACGTTTATCACAGGTTATGTTACATTAGCGACATTTATGAAGGGTTATGTCACATTGTGATATTTGTCAAGGGTTATGTCACATTGTCATATTTCTCAAGGGTTATGTCACATGGTGATGTTTATCAATGTTGACGTTTCACTATGATGTTATCGAGGGTTATATCTCATTACGATGTTAAGCCATGGTTTGTTTATCAATGTTGACGTTTCACTATGATGTTATCGAGGGTTATATCGCATTACGATGTTAAGCCATGGTTTGTTACAGTGTTTGGTTGGTATATGACAACACAACCAAAGATGTGACACATTAATAATGTGATAGTGGATGTTTACTAAGCGTTATGTCGCATTGTGACGTTTATCACGGGTTATGTTACATTAGCGGCAGTCATCAAGGGTTATGTCAAATTGTGATATTTATCAAGGGTTATGTCACATTGTGATGTTTATCAAGGTTTATGTTTCACTCTGATGTTATCGAGGGTTATATCACATTACGATGTTAAGCCATGGTTTGTTACAGTGGGCGTTTAATAAGCGTTATGTCGCATTGTGACATTTTTCATGGGTTATGTTACATTAGCGACATTCATCAAGGGTTATGTCACATTGTGATATTTGTCAAGGGTTATGTCGCATTGTGATGTTTATCAAGGTTGACGTTTCACTATGACGTTATCCGGGGTTATATCACATTACGACATTAAGCCATGGTTTGTTACAGTGGGCGTTTAATAAGCGTTATGTCGCATTGTGACATTTATCACAGGTTATGTTACATTAGCGACATTCATCAAGGGTTATGTCACATTGTCATATTTGTCAAGGGTTATGTCGCATTGTGATGTTTATCAATGTTGACGTTTCAGTGTGATGTTATCGAGGGTTGTATGGCATTACGATTAAGCCATTAATAATGTGATAGTGGGCATTTAATAAGCGTTATGTCACATTGTGACATTTATCACGGGTTATGTTACATTAGCGAAATTCATCAAGGGTTATGTCAAATTGTGATATTTATCAAGGGTTATGTCACATTGAGATGTTTATCAAGGTTTACGTTTCATTGTGATGTTATCGAGGGTTATATCACATTACGACGTTAAGCCATGGTTTGTTATAGTGGGAGTTTAATAAGCATTATGTCGCATTGTGACGTTTATGACGGGTTATGTTACATTAGCGACATTCATCAAGGGTTATGTCACATTGTGATATTTGTCAAGGGTTATGTCGCATTGTGATGTTTATCAAGGTTTACATTTCACTATGACGTTATCGAGGGTTATATCACATTACGACGTTAAGCCATGGTTTGTTACAGTGGGCGTTTAATAAGCGTTATGTCACATTTTGACATTTATCACAGATTATGTTACATTAGCAACATTCATCAAGGGTTATGTCACATTGTGATATTTGTCAAGGGTTATGTCACATTGTCATATTTGTCAAGGGTTATGCCGCATTGTGATGTTTATCAATGTTGACGTTTCAGTGTGATGTTATCAAGGGTTCTATCTCATTACGATTAAGCCATGGTTTGTTATAGTTGGCGTTTAATAAGCTTTATGTCGCATTCTGACGTTTATCGCGGGTTATGTTACATTAGCGACATTCATCAAGGGTTATGCACATTGTGATATTTGTGAAGGGTTATGTCGCATTGTGATGTTTATCAAGGTTTACGTTTCACTATGACGTTATCGAGGGTTATATCACATTACGACGTTAAGCCATGGTTTGTTACAGTGGGCGTTTAATAAGCGTTATGTCACATTGTGACGTTTATTAAAAGTTATGTTACATTAGCGACATTCATCAAGGGTTATGTCACATTGTCATATTTCTCAAGGGTTATGTCGCATTGTGATGTTTATCAATGTTGACGTTTCAGTGTGATGTTATCGAGGGTTATATCGCATTACGATGTTAAGCCATGGTTTATTACAGTGTTTGGTTGGTATATGTCAACACAACCAAGGATGTGACACATTAATAATGTAATAGTGGGCATTTAATAAGCGTTATGTCACATTGTGACGTTTATCACAGGTTATGTTACAATACCGACATTCATCAAGGGTTATGTCATGCAGGGATAATTTTAGGGGCGAATTTTAGCCCAGTGGGCTATTTTTCCATGTTTTTCTCCCAAAAAAGATTCGCCATTTTGCATTTTTTGAAGCCCTCTTTCGCCCAATTTTGATGGGGTAAAATTTTTTCACCTTAAAAATTGCCAAATTTTTATATAAACAATATAAAATCCTTGGAAATCAAAATATTTTTTGAAAAATATCGCCAATCATTTTATAGTTGGCGTTTTAAGAATTGGTAATATTCGCCAACATTTATACAATTCTAAATAAGTATGGTTGCTTAAAATCATCCCTGATGTCATGTTCTCATATTTGTCAAGGGTTATGTAACATTANAAAATATCGCCAATCATTTTATAGTTGGCGTTTTAAGAATTGGTAATATTCGCCAACATTTATACAATTCTAAATAAGTATGGTTGCTTAAAATCATCCCTGACACTTAGCCTATGCAAAAATATATGTCCAAGCTACAAACATCAACACTTCCTCTTAGCGAGGAAGGTACTTCTCAAAGAGCAACCTGAAACTGGTTCTCCCTCTGACCCTAGCCCACTATTGCACACATCATCCCACACACTAATAGCCCTCCAACCCTGCTGGGAAGCTACTCCCTGATCACTAGAAGTCACGAAATCGATGATGCTACATATCAGTGACATGAAGTTTGAAAACTTTGTCAAAGGCCTACTCTCCCTTAATGTGCTCCTAGGAGCCTTCTCCTACTCCTGAGCATCCATCAATGTCATCTCGTACCAACTAAGTATCCTGGTAGAACTGGAAGGGGCTAACTTCCTCTTCCCATCTGAAGTCTGTGAAGTTTGCTCACCCTTTAGAGCCTTCTACTCCTTTTCCTCTGCCACTAACATCGATCCATGATCTAGGATCCCCTTGGATCCAACTACAGGCTTTCCTTGTAACCTATATACCCTACCCACTCTGACACCAAGAACTCATGCTGAGTCTATGCCAGATCCCTTCGGTCGAATAAGAAGCCGACCACCCTCGAAAGAGATGGTGTATCAATTGCCTCCATTATCTAAACTGAAGGCAAATTCATTTTAAGCTCTAGAACATACAACACATCTGTCACCTATAGAGATCCTCCTGACTCTAGTTGGAACCTAACTGTCCCAACTCCCTTTACAACACACTAGGCATGGGTGTTGTTACCACTAGAGTTGCACTCAGTTGAACTTTCAAGTGAGACGCCAAAGATGAACAAAAACTTGTTCAATTTCCGAGTTCAGAAGTCGATTCAGGCCTTCCTAGGCCCTTTTTTTATTTTTTTTAACATATTCATATAATAAAATGACTGAGCATAATGAATTTATGTAAAAGGTTTAGCTTCCTAGGACTTAGTCATTAATACATTATTCCATAGTGTTTTTTCCTTGTTAATTATATATCGTTTTTTAACAATTTATAATTTTCGAGTTTTTCACTGAAGCCTCCAAAGTTGGAATAATTGTCTTGGTGGTTAGGCCTTGGGAGGTTATTAAAACCTAAATGTCAATGTATATTACCATGCTAGTCATTGTTTTTGAGTCATATGAACATGTACTAAGTTCCCCATAGGTTTTTTTTAATTTCTGAAAAAAATATTTTTTTTCTCATTTTTCCAGGCTTATTTTTAATAAGTTAATTGTAAAATTTCTCTAAGGCATAAAAGTGTGGTTAGGAGGAAGAATTGGGCATGGGGGTGCTCATTTTCTGACTCAGCACCCACATAACCCCTAAACCCGCTTTCCTAAGTTTTCCAGTAAATATTTATCTCCAAAGTTAATTATTACTCGAAAAACCCAAAAAAGACCAAAAAATTGGATAAATTAAAAAATTCAGCAACTCATAAAAACATGGAAACATGCCAGAATCGATTTTCGTGAGTTAGCAAAGTAAATTGGCAAGTATCCTGAGGATTTTGGAAGCTCAAAGCATGCTATTTCCGCCAAAACAAAGCGGTGTATTTTTCCTTATCCACATGGTGGGGCATCTCTCTAAGTTGGGTGCATCCTTTAAGGAAAAAGATCAAGTTTTGGGAGTTGGCGCTTTTTCCATGTGTTGTTTCTATTACACAACCCTCATTCCAACTCATTTCCCATCTCATTTCAAGCAAGAAAAGTGCATCTCTTTTAGCAAATGCGCCCCCCTCCTCATGCTTGGTTTTTCTATTTAAACAGAGCAATTTCACTTCATTTAAGAGGAGAAGTGTGGAACCTCTACTCGTGTATTCTTTGTATCTATTGTTGAAGTATTGAATGAAATAAAGAGGCTTTGGAGGCATACTTTTGTAGTGCATCAATGTGTGGTGATCTTTCTGCTTTATGAGGTAAAATTGTATCAGCTTCTCGCTATATTATTTGATAGTATAACTGGCCTTGGAAAGATTAATAATAATTTGTAGGAGAGAATAACTAAGTTGTTTCTTGTTTGTTTCTCTTAGTTATTTATGCAAAGAGACCTCGAAGGTGTATGCTTTACTTGTTTTAATGCATGCTTTTCTAATTTCTTGTATAGGTACTACCAGATATAACGCATAGGTACTACATAGAAATAAACATTGGCACTGAAGAAGAGCCAAGAAAAATTAAGATTGGAAAACGAACTTCTGAGAAAAAGATAAAGAATTTGGTAGAGATGGTAAAAGAGTTTACAGATGTGTTTGTTTTTAAATATGATGAATTAAAAGCTTATCGAGATGATGTATTTCTGCACACAATTCCATTGAAGCCAGATTCCAAGCCCTTTCGACAAAAGCTCAGAAGAATAAGCTTCAAGTTAGCTCCTATGGTCCAACAAGAGTTACAGAAAATGTTGGCAACAAGCATCATTGCACCAACAAGACATTCATCATGGTGCTCAAACTTGGTAGTAGTTATAAAAAAGAATGGACAGTTGAGGATATGCAGTGATTTCCGAAATCTGAACATCTCATGCATAAAAGATAACTACCCCCTACTGGATATGGAAACCTTACTGCAAAGGGTAACAGGTTAAAGTATTATGTCTCTGTTGGACGAGTTCTCAAGTTATAATCATTTCCTTGTTAAAAAAGAAGATCGACATAAAACCACTTTCACTTAACCTTGGGGAACGTTTGAATATTTAAGGATGCCTTTTGGTCTTTTGAATGCGGGTGCAACGTTCCAAAGTTTTATGGATTATGCTTTCAATGAGTTGATTGGGAAGATAATCGAAATCTATCAAGATGACCTTATTGTTTTCTCCAAAGAAAGATCTGAACATATAGGCCATCTCAGGAAGGTATTTGAAAGACGTAGAAAGTTTGGCATTTCTTTAAACCCTGCTAGGATAGTTTTGGGTATAGATGAAGGCAAGTTGCTTGGGCACATTATCTCCAAAGATGGTGTAAAGATAGATCCTAAAAGGGTAGAAGCCATAAAGAACATCCCTTTGCCCCATAACAAGAAAGCCTTACAGTCTTTTAATGGTCAAATCAATTTTATAAGAAGGTTCATACGAAACTTAGTTGAGTTGATGAAACCTATGTAGAAGCTCCTTAGAAAGGATGCTAAGTTTGAATGGGATAAAGAAGGAAAGGAACCGTTTAGAAGCATCAAGGATTGTATAACAAGGTCCTCGGTTTTAACTAGCCCGGACTACTCAAAAGACTTCCAGATTTTTTCATTTGCCTCAGAGGATACAATTGTCGAAGTTTTGTTGCAAAAGAACAAAGAGAGTCAAGAACAACCTATAGCTTTTACGAGTAGGTCCTTGCAAAATTCTGAGTTAAAGTATACTATAATGGAGAAACAAGCCTATGCCCTTGTCAAGTCTTTAAAACACTTTAGAACTTACATTGGGTACTCTAAAGTAATTGGTTATGTTCCCCATTCAGCGATAAAAGATATTCTATCCCAACATGATTGCCTTGGTATAAGAGGAAAGTGGGTATCAAAGATCCAGGAGTATGACTTACAGATTAAACCCACTAAATTGATCAAAGCGCAAGGTCTTGCTAAAATGATGATCGAAGGAAATGAGCAGGCCTTAGGTATGATTTGTCAGCATAGCTCGTCAACATCAACCAGTTCAACAGAGCTTCAACACCTTCAACAGCAACAATGGTATTCAGACATAATTTTCTATCTCCTCAACCTAACTTGTACTAAACATCTAGTCGACCACAAAAGAAGGTCGTTAAGATTACAAACCACTAAGTATTGTCTTACCCAAGATGGTTTGGGTTGTGTTGCCACCTAATTCGCACCTCGGGTAATGTGGGAGAAATCTTTAAGCCGCTAGATGTGACCTTGGGGGCAAGCTCGAGCCAAGTGTTGTCACCTGATGCTCAGCTCCTTCGTCTAGGCCAACTCCTAGCGAAGCCAAGGGGGGTGGACCCTAATGAAAAGTAAAATATAGGGTTTTTATTCAACAAAAGAAATAATTGATTCTAGAAGTTTTAATATGGAATGGATGAAATTAAAGATTACCAATTGCTGCAAACAAGATTAACTTTAGCAACACTTTAACTCAAATTCGATACACAATTTTCAATGACACATTGTGAGATTAACTTATGCAAAAAGAACATAATAGACCAGTGTCAAAATGAAAAGAATGTGGGTTGCTAGTGTAGTCTCAGTGAAAGTATTGCAGTGTCTCGGTTGGTAAATTTTAAATTATTAAATGAATTGATTAAGGAATACGTAAATTCTTGGTTGATTTTATTTATGTGGTAATGATAATTCGATACACAATTTTCAATGACACGTTGCGAGATTAACTTATGCAAAAAGAACATAATAAACCAGTGCCAAAATGAAAAGAGTGCTTGCAAATGTGGGTTGCTAGTGTAGTCTCAGTGAAAGTATTGCAGTGCCTCGGTTGGTAAATTTTAAATTATTAAATGAATTGATTAAGGAATAAGTAAATTCTTGGTTGATTTTATTTATGTGGTAATGATCTTGATTAGCTTAAGGGATGGGAACTCCCAATATACCGAGAGGTACGAGGAGTATGTCCAAAACCATTAATCGATGCGGCTCCCCGCAAGGAATATGTGGGCTAGTTGGACTCTCTGAGACTTGTTCAACACTACACCAACAAGGGTGTAGCCTAACAGTGTCTCGAGGTCACTGCCAAGTTGTTCCCGCTTCCTTTGTGGATTTTTCCACCGCAAATGCTTAATTCAAGGCGTTGGAATTTCGATTGGGGAGATTAATTTCGGGAGTGGAAACTAATTAAGCTAATCACCTAAATCCCTTTCTGATACTACCAACTGATCAGACGGAGCTGCAGTGGAAGTAGAGCATACGGGGATGAAGGCCTTGTAAATTTTAAATGTTTTAGAACAAGTTTTTTCTAATTACAAAGATAAATCCTAAGAGTCTCTTTCCAGATTCAGTACTCGAGCAAGCCCTTGTCCATGAACCTGTAATCGAGAAAGCGAGGGGGTTTATTTTAAACTCAACAGTGCATAAAAAAATTGAAGTTTTTTAATTACTACACTGCTCAAATCTTTTCCCTTATGGTACTTCGGTATAGCTCAGTGGGTAAGTATTTTGATTACTCTTGCAAACTTAAATAAAGCATAAAATGGCAAAGAAAAACAGCTACACTAACAATATACAAAAAAAAGACACCGACACAAATCCCTCAGGGAGGGATAGGGACCGAGCTTTGATGAGCCTACTCAAACTTTATTTTTCTTTTACAATATGAAAGAAATGCACTTTGGTCCTTATACTTTGGATCCAAAGGATTACAACGAATTTTTAAAAAAAAATTATGCGAGGGCGAGCTCCGTTGGTCTTCTTTTTGCTTGATTTTGCGAAAATTCGCTAGATTTTCCTCATCTTTTATCGTAAACCTGCAAAAAACCACCAACAAATATTAATAGAATACACCCAAAAACACTTTAGGAGTGCTTTGGGAAAACTACCAAACTCTGCCGAAAAAAATCTAAGTAAAAACCTGAAATGAACTAAGTTGAAGCAACTGAAAAAATGAGCTAGAAAGCTTTTATTTCAAGGTCATTATTTGTTTCGTAAGGAAATAAACAAATTAGAGCACTTAGATACTAGATTTGAAACTTAAAATTGGCAGTTAATCTTACTAATCAAGACTTTTAATTTTGTAAATGCAGAATTCTTGAAGCAAGAAGAACTCGGTAATGTAGATCTATACTAGAAAATAATTCTTTTTCAACTTTAGCTATATCTAATCATGAAAAGTAATTATGATCTATGTATGAGAATGAACTTTAGACCTTAGATCCGCATCTGTTTTTCGAATAACAGACAAAAATAAATTTTTTAACAAATTTGAGGAGAGAGGAAAAGTTTAGAGAACAAGATGATCCTTGAGGCTTTTTTATTGTGGGGCACCTGGGGACTTTTATCTATAAACAAAAAATGTCATCTCCAGCTAAGATGACCTACACTTCACACAACTCAACAAACAAGATCAAATCCAGTAGCATATACACTTAGAGATCAAAATATGAAAATGTCCATAAACAAATGAAAATATTCAATTTCGCATCTCTAAACATTCATACTAAATAAAATGAAGTAGTAAACAAAGAACTTCATTCACCTTGCAAAATTGATACCAGTCCTTCAAGCAAGCTAGATTTAGAAATTGGAAGCTGTTATCACATATATAGTAGCCAGGCTACCATATTCTATTTTTCAAACACAGCACTTTTATTAGCCAGATCTCTTACATATGAGATGCTGAGATGAGCAGTTTTGTCGGATCATTATTATATTTGTGGACTATTGTACTCTCCCATGTCAGGACTGAGTCTCAGGACACTCAAATTTGAGGACTGATGTAGCCATTTAGTCATTACAGAGCAGTTATTGATGCCCAGATGTATATCAGTTCTTTCTCATTGGACAGATGATGTTTCAGATGGATTATATGCATGATTATGACTCAGCTTTTTATATTGTGTTATGGTTATCATTGCTCTTATACTCATCTTTGTGACATGTATTAACATGTAGTGTCATGATCTGGCAGTCATAATTATATGGACTTGGGTGTATTTTGTATTATGTATGGATGTCCCTACTTAGACTTAGAAGTTCCTGATCTATACTCATTGGTTTTACCCTCCTTAGGGAGAATAGAGGTAGTCATTCCCACCATTGTTTTGGCTTGCTAGTGTTGGCTTCATCATTCACTATCTCTACCCATCCATTACCTTCCAGTTTAATTTTCAACTCGACTGACTTCTTGACTTATGGCATGGAGGACCTTTTGCCCCGCTAGAACCTTTGTTGGACAAGCCTCCCTGTTTATATTGTGTCTCGGCTCTGAGTTGGTGACAAAACTTGCCTTTGGTGAATTGGATTGTATGCCTAAATCATTCTGGTCGGTTGTCCTGATGTTTGACACTGTGCAGAACCCCCCCTGGTCACTTGAGATGTTGTTGGCTAAAACTGAAAGCTCATGTACTACTTGTATTGGAAATGTTATATATGTGCCCATGGAAAATGAAAATGCTAAAACTGTGTTTCTTAACATATGTAAAGAGGGCAAGAGCAATGAAATGCTAAAATATCCCTTGAAGGGTATAAGAAAAGGTCCAAAAAAAGCAATGGTTAAATATATGCTATATCCAAATATTGATGACCTTATAAATGTGAAAATGTTCAGGATGAAAGCTACGATTAGCTATGCTTTTAAGCACTGGTGAAGTCCCAAAGGGTCATATAGGCCAAAAAGGGCCATGGAAATAAAATTGATGATCCTAATGAAATTGGATCTAACTTGATGTAGACATGATGCCTAAGTTGAATAAGCACGCACTAAACAACTCAACCATTTGTGAGGCACTGTCATTCCCTGTGTTGTTTGTCCGGCATTGGTTATAGTGAGTATTCCCCTTCCATATCCAAAGTGTCATGATGTTAAGTAGGAAATCATCTTTTGCCTTAGCCTTGTCAATTTCATCCTTCACCCTTCACTAGCAAATTGACTACAACTATGAAGTGAGTATAGTCCTGAAAGTCTAATCTGAGTAATAATAAATAAAGCCTTATATATGTATTTGGTTGATGCACCGCCAGTGAAATGACTGCTACTTGTTGTGATTGTTGCTTAAATGAGTTGTAGAGCATGTCTTAGCCTTATAACACTTGCAGTAGATGGATGATAGTCTGAGTTATATTATTGGTATCTGATCATTTACAGATGGTTATATTGTCTATTGGATATGGTTGATGATCAGGTAGAGACCTGAGAGGGGTATGAGTATACACCCTAGATGGATTTGGACTCTCTGAGTCTAATGAGAAAGTTTATTTTCAGTTCTGGGTACTTGCAGAAATGATCAGGCTCATTTTACCTTTCTGATGCAGTTTTGCTTCATAGGATGATGTGTCTGAGCAGGGAGATGTTTTATTTGGATCTCTTAGGGCGTTGTATGGACATAGGGGGTGGAGCCACTTGTTTTTACCATAGTACCCCCATCCCAGAGAGCCTGGGTGGGCTCAGTTTAACAACGCAGGCACCCTAGGAGGCTGTTTTGGCAGGTTCACGTTTCCCAAGGCAGATTAAAAATGATTAAATGGCTATTGAAGAAATCGATTTGGGCTACTGAGGCAAGGAAATAACATGGGATGAGTCATGATGATGAGAGTGATGTCCTCTGCACCTTCTCCAGCAGTTGCAGCACCTGATTGGGCCCACACCTATTTTTGGGCATTTTATACTATTTTCTGGAGCTTTTGGGAGGCTCACGATTTCCTCAAGGAGGCACAAAGTCAAAGAATTAAAATGTTATATTATTTTATTGTGCCATGGGGCACCCATAGGGAGTTAGTTAATACTCCATGGACCCACCATGTGCTTCATTTATTTCTTGTTGAGTGGGGTACCCTCTTGATGGGTGATTTAGTCCACTTTGGTACTTTATGCTTATATTGATCCATGTATTGTATGTTGAGCTCATCTCAACCATTAATTAGAATATTTTATCTTTTAATCTTAGCCACTCGTTTTGAAAGTGGTTAGGATTCGATTATGATTGTGGTTCTCTCATTTCTATTTAAAGGAGAGAGCTTCTAATTTGTAAGGGGTCTTTGGCTCTTGGATCTGAATAATAGAAAGATTTTTCCGTGGATGTTTTTTGGATTTGCTTTGCATCTGATGTTCTCAAATGGTAATTGGATAGTCTTCTATTTCCTAGCATTGTGGAAATTCATGTGAGATCTATATTTTTCTGCTATCATTGTCTTGTCTACAGGAGGGCGTTTTGGCTGGGGCGTTTTTGCAGGGGGACCTCAACTCGTTCGGTTATCTTCGTTTTGAATCAGGGGGTTTTCATTAGTGTCATTGTGATCTATGATTACTTCCTTTTACTTTCCTATAGCATTTGGTTTCTTTATCTTGTCTTAGCAAATCTGATATTGTTGACGTTTGCTCATGCAGGGTAGGGGGCGCATTAGTGGCTTGGGGCTTACATCTGTCATAGAAATCACGTGGATCTTCCAGAATTGATCGAGATAGCAAGGATCATTGTTGTTAAGACTTCTACAAGCATTTCCAGGTACGATCCAACAGGTAATTCTCTTCTCTTTAACAGATCTCAATCCATTGTACCTGTTTTCCTTCCATTTTTCTGAAAATCCTTAAAATACTCAAAAACCCTTAAAAAATACTAAATCCGGGAACCGTCCGATCTTTGGCCAAACCACTGTTGGGTTTCATAGATCAGGCATCCCCCTCACTGAATCTACTACAACGCTGGTCAAATTCCTGCTGGTTTGACCTAGATCTGAATCTTAGTCTGAAAACTGCATAGCGCCCCCACTGAAAATTTGACCTGCTAGGGTTTTGACTTTTTTATGATTTCTGACTTCATAGACTGATAGATCGGGTCTCACACAGTCCAAATCACCCCCAACGCTATCCAGATTCATGGCAGTGTGACCTAGATATGAGTTTTAGACTGAAAACAACCCTAGCGCCATCATTGAAAAACTGGACCTTTCCGAAGTTTACTGTTTCCGAAATCTGATAAGCTAGGCTGATAGATCAGGTCTTGAGCACTCCAAAACACCCCTAACGCTGAACTAGATCCAGCCTGCTTGCCCTAGATCTGAAGAAATCAGTTTTTCACCCTCTCAGCCTCAATCATCAACTTTGACTTTTTCAGGATCTGACTTTTTCCAAATTTCTCTGAACCAAGTGTGTAGATCAGCCCCCCCTGGTCTCATTTCACCTTCAACGCTGAGCTAGTTGTCTGCTAGTGGCCTCAGATCTACAGATTTGTCCCATCCAACCCTAGTGCTAGCATTCTTTGACTGAATTTCTGCCCAAACTGAGCCATCCAGACCAAAACACTTATCTGGGTCCACAGACCAGGGTCTACCCTAAGTGGGTTCACCTCAACGCTGGGTGTATACTGACTCCATTGCCCAATGCACAAAAGGCACTGATCTCCCATCCCTAGCGCTAGCCCTGAATTGACGTTTTCCCCTTGAAATTGGTTGTTCCTTGATGACTCAGATAATCACACATGTTCACCTTCTTCATTGAGTCTGTCAGTCGGGTACTAGATACTCCCAACTTTTCTTGCCCATCCTACCTCAGTTACGTTTCCCAAGGCAGAGATCATCTTCTTTAGTTGCTATTACCAAAACCCTAGATCTAACCATTTCCCCCAAAGATCATTCGATTACTGCTTTGGATCATCCAATATACTGCTAAAGTCCTGATCCATCTACTGAATCCTACTGTAGATGTAGAGTTTCTCAACACCTTACACCTTACGTACCTCAAAGTTTGCTTTGATCTGATCTGGTGTCTAGGTTTGATCTCTCCTATCGGGAGCAGATCTGGGTCTCCCCCATTGTTGTCTTGGACTCGGACAACATAAATTGAAGGCTGCCTTGATTAGCATGAATATCATCTCTTTGGGAGTCTAGGAAGTTTGGGTTCCACCTCCTTAGTTGCTTGTTCCTCTACCATCCATCCTGGATCCATCTTGCACAGGAAGCTACAAGGTTGGTGATGACAGCAGCAAAATGGATCCAGCAAATATTATCTCAACAAAGCACAATGATAATCCATCCACTCACTAAGCACCACACAACTAGACCTCCAAAGTCTCTTTTATTTCTCAGATAAATAATGATTACATTCAGCAAGGTTCTTCCCAGTACATTTCAACTAGTTTAAAAGAGAAGAGAACAACATTATTCATAGTAAATACAAGCCCTGGGGGGCACCACCAACACTGGCAGAAGAAGTAGGAGTTTAGCTGAGTGAAGTTGAGTTAAACTAAAACAATCTAAAGAATCGGTGGGGTGATTATTAGTTTAACTAAAGTGTTAGTATGGAGGAGGTGCCACCTCGACCTCACTCCACCAACAAGGCCACCTCAACAAATCACATGTGCTCCATTCGCATTCACTCACCAACCTCATGTGAATGTATGGCTCCAATATGACGTGAGCTCCAATATGATAATTGCTTGATCAAAAGCTTTGATGTATGATGGATCCCTATTGGACTATCCAAAGTTTCCAAGCGAAAGGAAAAGAGGGGTGTCCACTCCCTCATGCTAGCGCAACCCCAATCATGCTAGCGTGAACACCTCCTTGGTTGACGTCACCTCTTCATAATACTAAACGTTTTCTTTAATACACAATGCAATGTATAAGCCAAGGTTTAATTGTGAGTTGGATAGAGAGGGTCCACACCCTCCAAACATTGTTGCCTAAGTTAGCGCGAGTCCTCCACCACGGTGAGTTGACGTCACCATAACTTGAACCTTCGCTTCCTTATAACTCCAACATACTTTGATTTATTATGAGGTAGAGGGGCGCATGAGGTGGGGGACCCATGCCATGTCACCCCATCCATTTAATTTTTTTTTAATGACTTTTCAACCTTTGACTATAGTGCTAATTTGTCCAAACTTAGCATTAAAATGCCATCTTGATGCATTTTTAGCCAAATAATCCCACACGAGGTGTTCCAGCTGCCCAACTGATGTGGAAAGTGGTCGTTGGGGTAAAGTGGATGCTTTAAGTGTGAAAACGAGTGTCCCCATATTAGAAACAAACTCCATATCTCACTTTTATTACATTTTGAAGTTTTTTAATTAAACCATTAAAAAATGGCTTAAAAACGGAAGAAAAAAAAATATTTTTCTCAAAAATTAACGAAACTCTAGGGGGACCTAATAAATGTCCATATGACTCAATTCGAACGCCTAGCATGTTGAAAAACACTGACACGAAGGCTCTAATAACTTCCTAAGGCCGAAACACCACGATGACTACCCCAGCTTTGGAGGTGTGAATGAAAAACTCAGAAATTATTAGTCGTTTGTTCAACAACAAATAATAACCAAGGGATAAAACACTCTGGGCTAGTCAGCTTGATGCTTAAGTCTAGGAAGCCAAGCCTTTTATAAAAAATTAAATGCTAGGACATTTTTTACAATTTCCCCAAGGGGGTATGAACATGTGTTACAAAAAATAAAAATAAACCATGAAGGCCTGAAAGGACTTCTGAACTCTGAATACGAACAAGTATATTGTTCGTCATTGGCAGCTCACAGAAAATCCAACTAGTTGCAACCTAGTCGGTAACATCTGGCTCCAACTGTGGGACGTGTGATTGATCTAAACCTCATGGAAATCGATCATATGAGAAATCTAGAATCTTTGGTTCCTGCATAAAAACTAAGATAAGTCAGTCACATGTATATAAATAACCAAATGAAACAAAATAAGTGGCAGTATACAATACAAAAATGAAAACTTTTTATACAACTAATATACAGAAAATAATGTACAAAGTAATATACAAAAATGAACTAAGCTAAGAAATAAAATGCGAAGAGAGGTTTAGAGAGTAATGATACAAAGATGCCCCCATAGGCATCAAATATTTTCACTGAAAAACAGTTTCAGAATTTGTCTGTTGACAAGCAGAGTCTGCTTTTCCCCATCCATGTCACTGAGATAAAAAGAGTTGTCACCCACCGCATCATGAATGATGTAAGGGCCCATCCATAAACTGTCAAATTTTTCGTGCTTTCCCGACTTTTCTCTCCATTTGTCCTAAAGTAACATTGTGTCTCCTTTCTAAAAAACCCTTGGTTTGGATGATTTGTCAAAATTTCTTTTAACCTTATCTTGATTTTTAATACTCTGATTAACAGCCCTTCTTCTAACCTCATCCAACTCTATTAGTTCATTTATTCTACTCTGAAATTCATCATGATCTGAACCTAAATCTTGCAGAGTCTGATACACTAGTAACTGGAGATGAATATGCAAAGTCACATCCATGCCATAAACCAACTTTAAAGGAGATTTTCCTGTCGCACTTTTCTTAGTAATTCTATCTGCCCAAAGTGCAAACTTGATTTTACTATCCCATGCCTTCTTGTTGTCACCAACAATCTTTT
Source organism: Pseudotsuga menziesii (assembly GCA_001517045.1). Lineage (NCBI taxonomy): Eukaryota > Viridiplantae > Streptophyta > Pinopsida > Pinales > Pinaceae > Pseudotsuga > Pseudotsuga menziesii. The sequence goes on along the minus strand of LPNX011025473.1, from coordinate 1,301,535 downwards.
TTACAATGGTCATCAAGTTTTTATTGCTTGACTCAACCAGACCATTTCCCTGGGGATAGTAATTTGAGAAAGGGGATAGGATAATGCCATATTTAAAGCAAAATGAAGACATTGCTACTGAACTGAAGGCTTTGGCATTATTTGTGGTTATCTTAGCAGGCACCCCAAATCTAGTGATGATTTTTTCTTCCAAGAAGTCCATAACCACTTTCTCGGTTGCTGCTTTAGTAGGTGTGGCCTCTACCCACTTGGTAAAATAATATGTCGTTGTTAAAATCCAAGTATAACCATTACTTGAATTGTCTTTAAATTTCCCAATGAAATCAAGGTTCCATTACTGAAAAGGGGCTTGGATTACTACCGGCTTTAGGGGTAATGCAGCAAGTTTCTGTTTTCTTGTGAAAAGTTGACATTTCTGGCAATTCCTAACAGACTTGTGCACATCAGTAAATAAAGTGGGCCAATAGCATCCGGCTCTAAGGATCTTGTGAGCTATGGTTTTGGCTACAAAGTGGCCACCACAAAATTTTGAATGAAACTCCTCCACGAGTCTCCAAGATTCCTCTTCATCCACACACCTAAGTATGAGACCATCGGGGTTTTTAACCCAATCCCTCTTATGTGAGGCAATACTTAGTGGCTTGCAATCTTGGTGACCTTCTCTTGTGGCCAACTAGATGCTTTGGACATGTTATGTTGAGGAGGTAGAATATAATGTCTGAATACCACTGTTATTGTTGAAGATGTTGAATTCCTAATGAAATGGATGATGCTAGCGAACTATTTTGATAGACCATACCTAAGGCTTGTTCATTTCCCCCTGTCATCATCTTGGTAAGTCCTTGCCCCTTGATTAGTTTAGTGGGTTTGATCTCCAAGCCGTATTTCTAGATCTTTGATACCCACTTTCCCCTTATACCAAGGCAATCTTGTTGAGATAAGATATCCTTCGTTGCTGAATGAGGGACATAGCCAAACACTTTGGAGTAACCTATATATGTTCTGAAGTTTTTCAAAGATTTGACAAGGGCATAGGCTTGTTTCTCCATGGTAGTGTACTTGAGTTCAAAATTCTGTAAGGATCTACTCATGAATGCAATAGGTTGTTCCTGACCCTCTTTGTTCTTCTACAACAAAACTCTGGCAATTATGTCTTCTGATGCAAATGAGGAAATCTGGAAGTCTTTGGAGTAATCAAAACTTATCAAAACGGAAGACCTAGAGAGACAAGCTTTTATGGATGCAAAAGCTTCGTTTCCTCCCTGATCCCACTCAAACTTAGCATCTTTTTTAAGCAATTTTTGCATAGGTTTCATCAGCTCGGCTAAGTTTGGTATAAATAAACTTATGAAGTTTATTTGGCCATTAAAAGATTGTAGGGATTTCTTGTTGGTAGGCAAAAGGACTCTTTTTATGGCCTCAACCCTTTTCGGGTCAATTTTGACCCCATCTTTGGAAATGATGTGTCCCAATAATTTACCCTCATCAACCCCTAGTACTGACTTGGCGGGATTTAGAGATATGCCATACATTCTACAATTTTCGAAAACTTTCCTAAGATGGGTTACATGATCTGATCTTTCCTTGGAAAAAACAGTGAGATCATCTTGATAGATTTCTATCATTTTTTCAATTAGCTCATTGAAGGCATAATCCATGGCTCTTTGGAAAGTAGCAGCCGCATTCAAAAGACCAAAGAGCATTCTTAAGTACTCAAATGTTCCCCAAGGTGAAGTAAACGTAGTCTTGTGTTGGTCTTTCTTCTTAACAAGCACCTAATTGTAACCTGAGAAACCATCCAGCATAGACATTATCCCTGGCCATGTTACCCTTTGAAGCAAGGTTTCCATATCCGGTAAGGGGTAATTGTCTTTCATGCACGAGACATTTAAGTTTCATAAATCTATGCATAATCTTAGTTGTCCATTCTTTTTCCTGACTACGACCAAGTTTGAACACCATGATGAATGCCTTGTTGGGGAAATAATGCATGCAACCAACATCTTTTGTAACTCCTTTTGGACCATGGGTGCTAACTTTGGATTTATCCTTCTAAGTTTTTGTCGAAAGGGTTTAGCTTCAAGCCTTAATGAGATTGTATGTTGGAATACATCATCTCGATAAGCTTTTAGCTCGTCATAAGTAAAAGAAAATGCATCTCAGTATTCTTTTACAAGATCAATCAGGACCGTTCTTTCTTTTTTAGAAGTACCTTTTCCATTTTTTATGTTTCTTGGTTCCTTATCAGTACCAATGCTTATTTCTATGAAATCCGCAGGTTCTACCGTTTCCCTTTTCTTATATATGTCTTTCCTATCAAAAGTACTCTTCCATTGAACAACATTCTTTGGGATGTGGTTTATAGGTTGATCTTCCTCTTTGATATCAATATCTTTCTCATCCTAAAAATTTATCTGACAATCGAAGAACTCATGCATGTTGTTGATGAATTTTACAATATGGCTATCATCTTTAAACACCTGCCAATTATTTATGTTGTCCAGTATTGAAGGTCTGAACTTTATTTCAAATTTTCCATCTCCTTTGACCAATTCTTCAGAAAATTCCAAAGTTGAAGCTGCCACAGCAAGTTTGTCTGCTTCATAGTTTTCAGAACATGGGATGGCCACAATGTTCAATGACCGAAATAATTCCAAGTGTCCCACAACATTCCTATATTTCTTAAGTCTTTCACCTTTACATGCAAATGTTTCTTTGACTTGAGAAATAATCAGATCTGAATCACCTTGAATACTGAGCACATGAATTCCCATATCTTTAGCAATTTCAAGTCCTAGCAATAGTGCTTCATACTCTGCTACATTATTAGATGCATCAAACTCAAGTATGTATGCAAAATTGATTTTTTTATTTGATGGTGAAGTTATAACAATATCTACCCCTTTCCCAGCCTTGGAACAAGCTCCATCAAAACTCATTCTCCATAGCTAATCAAATTCCTCATCATTAGCTTTTTCTCTAATGGGTATAAGATAGTTAGCATAGATTGCATGATTCCCAAGATTGTTTGTTTCACAAATACACTCATTATCCGGCTCATCTGGATTTTCTCAGGATACTTTCTTTCCTTTTCTCTATATAACTTGGCATGTGCATCATCAAAAGCAGGAATCATGGCGTAAGTCCAGTCCATTTGAATAGATCCTCCTAGAGAGGCAGCCCATTTCCTTGATTACAGCATTCCCTATCTGTCTGGCACATCTATGACCACTATGTCCATGGTTACATTTATGTCAGGGTACGCTGCTAGTTTGACTGAGAAATTTAAAATTATACCCACGACATCGATTTCTCTTGAATCCATGGCACATACATTCTAGTATGGCCTTGAGATCGTTAGACCCATTTGTTCCATGACTTTTCTAGTCATGATGTTTGATGATGCACTTGATTCAAGCATGCAATTGTGCAACAATTTGTTCTTTGCAATCAAAGAAATGTAGAAGGCAGGATGGTATTCTTTATTAGGATCCCTACTATGCAAGATGATGGGGACATCTTCATTGAAGTTACTCAATTTCTTAGACAAATCCTCTTTAGGTTTATCCTTCTCATTTTCTTTTGAGTTGACCAGTTTCTCTTTAGGTTTCTCAATAATTGTTTCCTCGGATATTTCAGCTATATTTTCCTTAGGTTCTACTAAGGTTTTCATGAAAATATCTCTTTGACTTGGAATTCTGAGGATCTCAATTACAGGGACAGAAATCTTAGCACTTAACAACCAGTTACCCAAATCAATGTTTAGATCTAGAGAGGGAGGAGTTTTTACCTTTGGCATATGCTAACTTGACTTGGTTGGGATCGTGTTTTTCTTTCTCTAATAAACCAACCCTTTGTACCTCTCCATAATTTGTTCAAGTGAAGGCTTCTCACCAAAAATCTTAGTAGCATTATTCTTTTCTTGACTGTAGTCCTTGGCTTGCTTCCATTTTTCTTTTGAAATATGATGAACTTGCCCTACATTGTTTATGTAGTCATGACCTCTAGGATGTCCTACAAAGTTATCCATTTCCATTTGTTCTTGTTTCATAATGTAGCAAAATTTTGGACAAGTAGATTCTTCATGAAGTTCATCACAAGACCGACAAAAGGGAGGAACCTCGTCAATCACCATGTTGTTTGTTTCAAGTTGATTTGGAGGTATCTGCTCATAAAGAGGATACTTCTTTTTCCACTCCTGGTTTTGTCTAGGATGGAAGTTTTTATGATTTTGAGAAACCTGTGCTTTTTCCATGTTGTTTATCCTATTTTGCATAGCACTCATCTGGGAGGTACAATTTATCATCATTTGTTTCAACATGTCAGCTACCTCTTTCATTGATTCCTTGCCTTCATCTTTTTGCTTCAAGTTATACTGTTTTACCTTTGGTATCCTGAGTTTTGGAAGATGAAGTGGTGCCTCTAACAAATCCTCTCAGCTATTTCCATGGCTTTCTTCAATTCGTCAGGTTCTTTGTCTTTAAGTTGGTACCTCATTTCTCCCTCGAATGCTTCTGTGTAATATATGAGAATTGAGGCATCTGATGGTTTAATATCATCCGGGCATCTTCCTATCATATCACTGAACTTTTTATTGAACTCTTCTATGGTTTCGTTTTCCTTCTTTTTAGTGTTTGTTAAGGCAGCCAAAAGATGCCTTTTATCTTTCTTATCCCCCCATCTTTTATTGAAAGCAGTTTCAAATTCCTTGAAGGTCTTGATACCATCGTCATTCGGGGAGGTGAAACATTCAAAGGCATCAGCAACAAGAAATAAAGCAAACAACCTCATCTTTACATCTTTATGGTTGACGTTGTGACACCATTTATTGTAGCACTGTGAAAAAACCAACAAATGAGACTTAGTAGTTATAGCATCGTTTCCATAAAAAGATGGAACCTTCTCAATGGCTTTATCTGGGATGTTATGAGGCTGCCCAATTACGACAGAATAATCCAGAGGTTTAAACAAAGTACCCATGGTACTATGTGAATTATTTGATTGTGAAGTATCAACAAATAAAAAGTGAATATCTAAGATTGACTCAGATGAAAGATTGTCAAGGATCTTACAAGAAGCTAGCTTGTTTTTCCTCCTTGGTAAACCTTTTCAGGCTCAGGAATGAACTGAAGCAAGCCTTCAGAGTTTCTTCTTGTAGAATGCATTGGTAAAATTAAAGGTAGTGGAGTCGCCAAATGATTTGAGTAAGTTGATTAAACTACAACATTCATCAAACAAAGCGAAAACAAGAATGAAAACTCAAAAGTCGTATTCTGAAAATAGAAACATTTATCCCCGGCATCGACGACAAAATGTTGCCACCTAATTCGCACCACGGGTAACCTGGCAAAAATCTTCAAGCCATTGGATGTGACCTTGGGGGCAAGCTTGAGCCAAGTGTTGTCACCTGATACTCAGCTCCTTCGTCTAGGCCAACTCCTGGCGAAGCCAAGGGGGGTGGACCCGAATGAAAAGTAAAATATAGGGTTTTTACTCTACGAAAGAAATAATTGATTCTAGGAGTTTTAATATGGAATGGATGAAATTAAAGATTACCAATTACTGCAAACAAGATTAACTTTAGCAACACTTAACTCAAATTAGATACACAATTTTCAATGACACATTGCGAGATTAACTTATGCAAAAAGAACAGAATAGATCAGTGCCAAAATGAAAAGAGTGCTTGCAAATGTGGGTTGCTAGTGTAGTCTCAGTGAAACTATTGCAGTGTCTCGGTTGGTAAATTTTAGATTATTAAATGAATTGATTAAGGAATGGGTAAATTCTTGGTTGATTGTATTTATGTGGTAATGATCTTGATTAGCTTAGGGGATGGGAACTCCCAATATACCCGGAGGTACGAGGAGTATGTCCAAAACCATTAAACCGATGTGGCTCCCCGCAAGGAATATGTGGACTGGTTGGAGTCTCTGAGACTTGTTCAACACTACACCAACAAGGGTGTAGGCTAACGGTGTCTCGAGGTCACTGCCCAGTTGTTTCCGCTTCCTTTGTGGATTTTGCCACCGCAACGGCTTAATTCGAGGCGTTGGATTTTCGCTTAGGGAGATTAATTTCGAGAGTGGAAAATAATTAAACTAGTCACCTAAATCCCTTTCTAATACTACCAACTTATCAAACAGAGCTGCAGTGGAAGTAGAGCATACGCGGATGAAGGCCTTGTAAATTTTAAATGTTTTAGAACATGTTTTTTCTGATTACAAAAATAAATCCCAAGAGTCTCTTTCCAAACTCAGTACTCGGGCAAGCCCTTGTCCATGAACCTATAATCGGGAAAGCGAGGGGGTTTATTTTAAGCTCAACAGTACATAAAAAAATTGAAGTTTTTTAATTACTACACTGCTCAAATCTTTTCCCTTATGGTACTTTGGTATAGCGCAGTGGCTAAGTATTCTGATTACCCTTGCAAACTTAAATAAAGCATGAAATGGCAAAAGAAAACAGCTACACTAACAACATACAAAAAAGAAAAAACCAAAAAAGGACACCGACACAAACCCCCCCAGGGGGATGGGGACCGAGCTCTGATGAGCCTACTCAAATTTTATTTTGCTTTTACAATATGAAAGAAATGCACTTTGGTCCTTATACTTTGGATCCAAAGGCTTACAACTTATTGAAAAATTTTATTTTTATGCGAGGGGGAGCTCTGTTGGTCTTCTTTTTGCTTGATTTTGCAAAAATTTGCCAGAGTTTCCTCTTTTATCGTAAACCTACAAAAAACAGCCAACAAATATTAATATAATACACCCAAAAACACTTTAAGAGTGCTTTGGGAAAACTACCAAAGTCTGCCGAAAAAATTCTAAGTAAAAAGATGAAATGAACTAAGTAGAAGCAACTGAAAAAATGAACTAGAAAGCCATTTTTTCAAGGTCTTTATTTGTTTCGTAAAGAAAACAAACAAATTAGAGCACTTAGATTCTAGATCTTAAACTTAAACTTGGTAGTTAATCTTACTAATCAAAACTTTTAATTTTGTAAATGCAGATGACTTGAAGCAAGAAGAACTCGGTAATGTAGATCTCTACTAGAAAAATATTATTTTTCAACTTTAGCTAGATCTAATCATGAAAAGGAATTATGATCTATGTATGAGAATGAACTTTAAACCTTAGATCTGCAACTACTTTTTGAACAAAGAAAAAAAAAATTTAAACAAATTTGAGAAGGGAGAGAGGGGAAGTTTAGAGAGCAAGATGATCCTTGAGGCTTTGAGTGTGGGGCACCTAGGGACTTTTATCTGTAAACAAAAAATGTCAGAATGAGAAAGATCAAACAAGATCCTCTCTATATCCAGCTAAGATGACCTGCACTTCACACAACTCAACAAACAAGATCAAATCCAGCAGCATATACACTTAGAGATCAAAATATGAAAATGTCCATAAACAAATGAAAATATTCAATTTCGCATCTCTAAACATTCATACTGAATAAAATGAAGTAGTAAACAAATAACTTCATTCACCTTGCAAAACTGATACCAGTCCTTCAAGCAAGCTAGATTTGGAAATTGGAAGCAAAATGGATCCAAGAAATATTATCTCAACAAAGCACAATGATAAACAATCCACTCACTAAGCACCACACAAGTAGACCTCCAAAGTCTCTTTTATTTCTCAGATAAACAATGATTGCATTCAGCAAGGCTCTTCCCAACACATTCCAACTAGTTTGAAAGAGAAGAGCACAGCTTTATTTCTAGCAAATACAAGCCTAGGGGGCACCACCAACACTGGCAGAAGAAGTAGGACTTTAGCTGAGTGAAGCTGACTTAAACTAAAACAATCTGAAGAATCAGTGGGGTGATTATTAGTTTAACTGAAGTGTTGGTATGGAGGAGGTGCCACCTCGACCTCACTCCACCAACAAGGCCACCTCAACAAATCACATGTGCTCCATTCGCATGTACTCACCAACCTCACGTGAATGTACAACTCCAATATGACGTGAGCTCCAATATGATATTCGCTTGATCCAAAGCTTCGATGTATGATGGATCCATATTGGACTATCCAAAGTTTCCAAGCGAAAGGAAAAGAGGAGGGTCCAGTCCCTCATGCTAACGCAACCCCAATCATGCTAACAAGAACTCCTCCTTGGTTGGAGTCACCTTTTCATAATACTAAATGTTTGCTTTAATAAACAATGCAATGTATAAGCCAAGGTTTAATTGTGAGTTGGATAGAGGGGGTCCACACCCTCCAAACATTGTAAGCCTAAGTTAGCGCGAGTCCTCCTCCATGGTGAGTTACCATAACTTGAACCTTTGCTTCCTTATAACTCCAACATACTTTGATTTATTACAAGGAAGAGGGGCGCATGAGGTGGGGGACCCATGCCATGTCACCCCATCCATTTAATATTTTTTTAAATGACTTTTCAACCTTTGACTATAGTGCCAATTTGTCCAAACTTAGCATTAAAATGCCATCTTGATGCATTTTTAGCCAAATAATGCCTCACGGGGTGTTCCGACTGCCTGACTGATGTGGAAAGTGGTCCTTGAAGTAAACTGGACGCTCTGAGTGTGAAAACGAGTGTCCCCACGTCAAAAACGAACTTTGTATCTAATTTTGAAGTTTTTTAATTAAACCATTAAAAAATGGCTTAAAAAACGACGAAAAAATAAATAAATAAATTCATAAATTGACAAAACTCTAGGGGGACCTAGTACATGTCCATACGACTCAATTCGAATGCCTAGCATGTTGAAAAATACTGACACAAAAACTCTAATAACGTCATAAGGCCGAAATACCATGATGACTACCCGAGCTTTGGAGGTGTGAGTGAAAAACTCAGAAATTATGAGTCGTTTGTTCAACAACCAATAATAACCAAGGGAAAAAACACTCTGGGCTAGTCATCTTGATGCTTAAGTCTGGGATGCCGAGCCTTTTATAAAAAATTAAATGCTAGGACATTTTTTACAATTTCCCCAAGAGGGTATGAACATGTGTTACAAAAAATAAAAATAAACCATGAAAGCCTGAAAGGACTTCTGAACTCTGGCTACGAACAAGTATCTTGTTCGCCATTGGCAGCTCACTGAAAGTCCAACTAGGTGCAACCTAGTCAGTAACAGGTTGGAAAAACCTAGATGGTCTCATACTTAGGTGTATAGATGAAGAAGAGTCTAAAAGACTCTTAGAAGAATTTTACTCAAGATTTTGTGGTGGCCACTTTGCAGCTAAAACTATAGCCCACGAGATTCTTAGAGGAGGATACTATTGGCCCACCTTATTCATTGATGTGCACAAGTCCGTTAGCAATTGCCAGAAATGTCAACTATTCACAGGAAAATAGAAACTTGTCGCACTAACTCTAAAGCCAATAGTGGTCCAAGCCCCTTTTCAGCAATGGGGTCTTGATTTCATTGGTAAGTTTAAGGATAATTCAAGTAATGGTTACACTTGGATTTTGACCGCAACTGATTATTTTACCAAGTGGTTAGAGGCCATACCTACTAAAGCAGCAACCGAGAAGGTAGTCATGGATTTCCTTGAAGATAAAATCATTACTAGATTTGGGATGCCTATTAAGATAACCATTGATAATGCCAAAGCTTTCAGTTCAGTAGCAGTGTCATCATTATGTTTTAAGTACGACAATATCTTATGTCATTCCTCGAATTACTATCCCCAGGGAAATGGTCTTGCTGAGTCGAGCAACAAGAATTTGATGACCATTATTAAAAAGATTATTGGTGATAATAAGAAGACTTGTAATAGTAAAATCAAGTTTGCACTTTGGGCAAATAGAATCACTAAGAAAAGTGCAATGGGGAAGTCTTCTTTTGAGTTGGTCTATGGCACGAATGTGACTTTACCAATTCATCTTAAGTTACCAGTGTATCAGACTCTGCAGGATTCAGGATTAGATCAAGATGATTATCAGAGCATAATTCATGAGTTGGTAGAGTTTGATGAAGTCAGATGAAAGGCAGTTGATCAGAATATCAAAAGTCAGGATAAAGTTAAAAGAAATTTTGACAAGTCATCTAGCCCTAGAACCTTTCAGAAGGGAGATACAGTGTTACTATGGGACAAGCAGAAAGAATATCCTGGTAAACACGGAAAGTTTGACAGCTTATGGATGGGTCCCTACATCATCCATAAGATGACCGATGCAATTCATTTTATTTAAGCGACATGGATGGTGACAAGCAGACTCTGCCAGTGAACGAGCAGCTTCTAAAGCTATTCTTCAGTGACAGCATATGATGCCCATGGGGGCATCTTTGTATCATGGATTTCTAACCCTTCCTCTACATTTTATTTCCTAGCTTAATCTTTTCTTTTTGTATAATAAATTGTGAAAATAGAAAGTATTTTAAATTCATTTGTTGTATATTATCTTGTATCATAAAATGCAACTTGTTATTTCATTTAGCTATATATATACATGTGACTGACTTATCTTAGTTTTGTGAAGGAACCAGAGATTCTAGGGTTCTCATATGATCAATTTCCACATAATTCAGATCAATCACACGTCCCACAGTTGGAGCCAAATGTTACCAACTAAGTTACACTAAGTTGGATTTCTAAATGAGCCGCCAAAAATGAATAATTACCTGTTCAATTTTCAAGTTCAGAAGTCCATGCAGGCCTTTTTTAGGCCCCTTTTTAATTTTTTAAAATGTTCATACCCTATGGGGAATTGTAATAAAATGAGTTAGCAAGACGACTTTATGCAGAAGGCTTGGTTTCCTAGGACTTAGTCATCAATACATTATTCCAGGGTGTTTTTCCCTTGTTAATTATCTGTCGTTTTTAAGCGATAAATAATTTTCGAGTTTTTCACCCAAACCTCGAAAGCTGGAAAAATTGGCTTGGTGGTTAGGCCTTGGGAGGTTATTAAAACCTATATGTCGATGTATATTACCATGCTAATCATTATTTTGAGTCATTATGAACATGTCCCAAGTCCCCCATAGGTTTTTTAAATTTTTGAAAAAAAAATATTTTTTTCCGTTTTTACAAGCTTATTTTTAATAAGTTAATTGTAAAACTCTAAAAAGTCGTAAAAGTGTTGCTAGGAGGTTGTTGTTGCCATGGGGGTGCTTGTTTTCTAACTCGGAACACCTACTTAACCCCTAGACGCAATTTCCTAAGTTTTCGAGTAATTATTTAACTCCAAAATTAATAATTACTCAAAAAACCCAAAAAAGACCAAAAAACTAAGATAGTTAAAAAATTCGGCAATTAAAAAAATTAAGAGAAACCTGCCGAAATCAAATTTTATGACTTGGAAAACTAAAGTGGCAAGTACTCGGGCAAGTTTGGCAAGTCAAACATTGTCATTTCGAAGAGAACCAAGAGATGGAAGTTTCATCATGAGAGGTTGGCGCAAATCCCAAGAGAGGTTAGCAAGTTTGTGAGTTAGTTGAGTTTTGGGGGATGTGGCACTAGTGTTTCGGAAGTTGCCATATCTCCAACCCACATCCAGCTCATTCCAACCATTGGACACTTCACACAAAGCAAAGTCGCTTTCATGGGTAGATGTGCCCCCCTCTCTTACCTTAGATTTCTATTTAAGCAAACATTCTTTCTTCAATCCAGATAGATGAAAGTGTATGGAACCTCTGCCGGTATACTGTGTAAATTTATATCATTGATTAATAAAAGGCTTTGGAGGCTAATACAAGTGTGGTCTATGGTGTTTGGATGTATGTTCTTTTATGCAATATTGAGGCAATCTGTAGATTTTCGCAAGCTTGTATATGTTCGGGATTGTTGGCTTTTGAATGAACTGTGTTCTAATAAGATAGGAAGTAATACTTTCATGATTGCTTATAATTGTTATTTGTAATAGAATGCTTATGAGTTTATGATTATTCTTGTTTGAATTCATATTTTCATTAAGTATTTGGTTTTGGGTAACACCAACATTTAATCCCCATTGCAAGTTTTGTAGAGTTTTGCAAGTTGCTTAAGCTGGAGGTTTGGATGAGCATGTTAGTTCTACTTCTTCAGTAGTTCTTGAAGAAAAGACTTCATCCCACTGGCAACACTTTGTGGACATCTCTTCGCCTTTTTTTGCTTATTATTCAAGCTCGGTGATACCCTTCTGTCATAAAATTCAATCTTTCTTTGTGGTTACTTGTTCTTAGTGCGTAGTTAAATATCTTATCAATATGATTTACATGTGAACTTAAAAATTCCAAATCTGATTATAAAAAGTAACATTTTATAGGATCTAGCTATTAACAAGTACTAATCTAGCATTTAAAATTTTCCATCTTTAAAGTACTTGAAAATTTTGTCAAATTTTTTATGCTTTTATATGATTATCTAGCATATTTGACTCGTATTTACTCGATGATATTATCTAGCAAGTTCGGTATTTTCATACTAATGTTGATGTGGCAAGTTCAGTATTTTCATATTGATGTTGATGTGGCAAGTTCAGTACTTCTATACTAATGTTGATAAGACAGTTTTAGTATTTCTATATTGATGAGGAAGTTTCATTATTTCTATATTGATATTGATGATGATATTGCTTCAACATTTGTATGTTGATGCTGATAATGTGGTTGTGGTCCCAACATCTTGTGTTGATGATGTTGATATAATTATGGTGTCCTTATCTATGCCATGTAATGATGATGGTGGACAAGGACACCGCATCTTCTTCTTACGTGCATTCTTTCGTAGGTTATCTTCCTTATAGAACAGCTCCTTTGACTGAACTTGGAATACCATTCAAGGTTGTAATCTATGCTTCTGCTTCTTTGACATTGTCATCAATGGCTTCTAATTGCTCCTTGAGCTGGGATCTCCTTGTGAAGTAACATTGAATGTTTTCTAACATTTCACCTTCACATCCTTGAGTTGAGTTCTCAAGGTCATCTTCGTACAAGTTGTTCATTCCATCGAACATATCCTTGGGAGTCTTCAAGGATGATACATGTGAGATCCAATGGAGATGGAAATACTCATCTTTGCTTTTACTAGGTCTTCGTATGGATATGCAGCTTCTTCTTTGACATAGTTCTCCATGTCATGCTTCTTCAAGTATGAGAGACACTCTATAATTCCATGCTTAGAAGTTCTCGATTCTTTCAAGCTTGTCCTCAAGCTTGGTACTGTATGTCATCATGATAAAAATGAGAACCTCAAATGGAAATAGAGAGGATAGAACTTACCAATGAGATTGCTTCAACTTGATGCTTGCTTGAAGGCTCTTCTGGAAGACTGCTTTTGGTGGACCTAGGATTTGACAGAGAAACCCTAATTTTTCAACTAGGGTATCTTTCAAATCTGATTGAATAGAAAGACACGCCTTCTCAAGGCGAGCTGAGCAACATACTTATTTTCCCAAAACTGTGGGCAGAACTAGAAAAAATCCGATGCCCTAGTTTTCTCGGCAGTAGTGTTAGGTCAAAAATTAGAAGTCCACAAAATGAGAAACCTCTTACATAGAAAGATGCGCCCTCTTAGGGAAAGTTTGATGGTCCTCCTTCAACTAATTGGTGGAGGGAAGTGCCCGGAACAGGAAGCCCTAGTTTTTCTCCAGTTTCTTCTACAGAATTGACTGATCTTGTTTCTGCTATAGCTCTGAATTTTCTGCTCCTCAAGGTCTGAAACTTCGTCTTGAGGTAGCCTAGTTTGTCTTCTTTCCAACCCCACAGGTTATAGCAGAATTGGATTCACCGGGTGGGACTTGTGCGAAGTTTCCCAAGGTGACTTATTTCAGGACTGTTCAGCATAGCGAACTTGTACGAACTGCCATGTGTCACTGTTTCACCTTTGGGGTCTGAAACTTTTACCACAAAAACTACAGTTCGTGCCCTATCTACCACATCTTGCAAAATTTCATTTGGACCTTCCTAGCCCGAGATATAGCAATTCTCCCTAGGTCACATGTTTAAGGTTGAATTCTGAGAGAGGTTGAAACCCTGAGTTGGAGGAATCATATCTCCTAGATTATAGCGAATTTGAGGCTGAAACTTTTACACAGGGTACAGCAAGATTTTATCTTCGGTCTGTCAAAGCTTCAGCTCCTGAGCCTTCTCCAATCTCAAGTTATAGCGAAAGTCCCAACGTTACTAGTTTTTGTCTTCTAGGGTTTTCAGGCATGAAACCCTAATCTTCATTAGTTGTAGTTGTAGCAGTGTTTTTGCTACACAAAGACTTATTTCAGGGTGGCTCTGATACCATGTTAGATTTTTAATGGTTATAAAATATCTTAAACATTTAGTATCATAATATCATAACAACCATAAGCAAAGGATCACTGAAAGAAAGACAAGTAAAGCAACACAAGAGAACACAAAGATTTTCCTCGGGGAAACCACAAGGGAGAAAACCTCGAAAAACTTCCTCAGTATAGAATTCGACCAAGTACAGTGTAAAACCCCAGCAACAAGAATAGTTTCTCATCTTCCACAGTAGACTCCTTTCTCTCTCTCTCTCCAGTGCAATACTTGAGTGTAAGGTGTGTGAGAATGAGAGAGGCGCCTCACCTATTTATATTCATTAGGTGAGTGCCTCAAATAACTAACTAGGTCGGCCAAGTTCCCTAATTAGAGCCGACCTACCTTGGGAGACTCAAAATAAAATTTATATATTACTTTTGTGGGTACTATTGCCCCGACTTACAACGGAGGGTTTACCTCATGACTTTTACATGACCAATTACATCAAGGACATCTCTGAATGGAGGAATGATATCTCCGAAGGAGAAGACAACAAAAGTACAATAGAATATCTTCCGAAGTTACAATACTTTAACATGTAAGGCTTCTAGGGCATTATCTTAATAATTTTACAGTCAAAGGATGGCATTCTTTCTTATTTTTTCAATCTTTCATGCTGAGTGTTTGTCTCTGAGGGCAAGTTGGCTGCTGCTGAAGTGTTTTGACTGCCATTGGAGGAAATCTTTGGATAGTTATAGGGAATCTACAGATATTTCTTCTATGAAAAATTGCTGGGCCAAACACAGTCAAATTTTCAAATAATAAAATGTTGGGGTTGTGTTTCTTTGCAAGACAAATCACAAAGGAGATAGGGCATGCACTATTAGAGGTATTTGAAGGATGTTCACCAGTTCTTTTCTGCTGGGTTTTTCAAAGACACCACATGCATCTCTGAAATTTTAAAAAATGCCAAAAAGAGATACTTTGCTTGGAAATATTGCAAGGACCTTGGTGCACAAAAGGTAGAGCGCAATTTTTTCCATAAAGCAATGAATGGGGTGGTGAACCAGTAATTGTTTACAATATAATAGTATGGGGTTGATATGAAAGGAGTGGATTTGTAATGAAATGGATGATTCAAAAGGAATTTTCTATTTTTATGCATTTTTTACTAAGCCAAGTAATTGGCAATTTGCCAAGTATGGTGACAATTAATCCCAAATCGAACTGAAGACTCCACTCTTTGGGTTTGCCAAGTCATTGTCGAGTCCAAGTCGTGTGACATTGATCAGAACATCATCTTCGATGGAAAGGATTTTGACAATACTTTAATCTCCAGCTGGTCAAACATTATCAATGGCCCCAACAACAAATCGTTCATGTTGCTTATTGCGATTTCTCTTGAGCATGTTACTTCAAAGTTCGACGTGAAGAATAAGGTGTTATTTCTGCTACGTAAGCTTTTGTATGTTTGATGACCTTAAGGTTTCTGGAGTCATAACCTGGCAGCTTGACAAACTTCCTATTGTGGTTTCCATGACTGATGGTTATGGATAAATATGCTTTCACCCTGCATCACTGTGCTCTAGTTCAGAAATAACTTTTACAGTGTAACATTTCTAACTAACCAGAAAATCAGATAAAACAAGCAAAAGTGGTCATTAGTTGGTTCCGGATTGCACATCCTGGGAAATCTAAGCAAACTATAAACAATAAGCAAAAACCTAGTGTTTTAGATACTTTCCATCACCTCTGCTACAGCTTGATGATCTGAGATGGGTTCTGATTATTTTTAGTCTTTTGTATATGTAACAAACTTAGGACTGTTTCCACGGGGTTGATAATTGACACTGGCTAAACAGTACTAATAAAACCATGCTGAAAAAAAACAGAACTTTGGCTTCCAACTAAAGTCAAGCTCCAAAAATAGAGATTTCAAATTTGCATAACCATAATGACTTGAGATTAAATAATTTGCAACAATAACTTGTCAAAAAATGTGGTGATGTTATTGGGTTGGGAAAATACCTTGACAGCTCGCCAGTGATCAAGGCATGTACGGTGCACATATTTTGAAGTTCCCTTACATTTACAAGGAGCAATAAAGTCCCTGCCTGAAAAATCAACCAAAATTGCAATGAAACTTGTTGGATAGGTTAGCATAATCTCTTTTCCTTAGTACAATTGTATACATCTTCAGGTGTAAAAGATCTAAAAGTGCAAAACTTGTAAAACAGTCTGCAACTAGATGCAAGTAGCAATTCCATATAATTCACAAGGATACAGAAATTAATGTGGAGGGAAATTGAATTAAGCTCAACTAAATAAAAAAGACAACATAAATCAAGTTAAAACACAATGCTCAACCTCAGCTTTACAAGTCAAAACCATTCCTACAAGAATACAGTACCAGTAACTTGAATAACCATCCAATAAACAGTAAGGCAAACTTCACTTATAAAGAAAGAAGAAAAGATAGAATGATAATTTCACAATGCACACAAATAATGAATACTAATGAATGGGAGCAAAGTGTTATAAAATAAAAACTTTGGAGTGCATAAAGGCATCTCCTTCCCAAGTCTAAAAGTAATGCATCCAAGGTATATATAGTGGTTAACCAGCAGGGTCTAAAATACAAAAACTAAATCAGTTCTGAAGATGGTATAACTGTCCTTGACCCTGCCATGCAATCCTGCTAGTAATCCTTCATGTCCTAAAACCTATCACAAAAGGTCATTAGTCAGAATATCATCCATAACAGGGCCTGGAATGACTTTTATTGTGAGAATCTAACCCCTGCCCAACTTAGCATACAGTTCAAAAAACATTCCATGCTGGATACATGGGACTGGAAAGAACACATCAACATTGAATGGTTTAGATAAAGATAATTTTATTAATGTTCAACAAATGACCACAAAAGTAGGTTAACGTGACTATAAAATACATTCAATGTGAATACAATGTGGGAGTGCAAAAAACTCCTAGGTAATGTTGAAAGCAAGATAAATAAATCTAAAGAAAAAGAAAAGTGCAGCATAAATGAGTATCAAACTAAGCTAATCACTAGGTCTAACCAGCACCAAAAGATAAATATAACAATTTCGTAGGTGCAGTTATACAAAGTGAGAGTCTGAGACTGGTAATATCAGTTGATGATCGAGATCTTGAACTGGTGTTGTTGTATGCATCAAAGGGTTTCTAGTTTCTGATATTTTTGTGCATTTCTGGGTTGAGAGAGGTGTTCCATTGCGTCTGGAGTGTTGCTTTCAGTTGGCAAGACTTTTCCTTTCGCTAGAAAAAAAAATTGTTTACCCAAGATACGACCATTTTACCAAATCTAGAGGTATATTGTTTACAGCTATGCATTTTTTAATTGTTTTTTCATATTCTTTTATATTTTAACCTGGTTTTTTGTTTTATGTCCGGTTTGTTACATTTTCAATCTGTGTATGCTCTTTGTCATGCGCTCTGTGCAAACTTGGCAAATCCAAAACAGAACAAAAAGAGTTTTATTTACTGCATATGCTCTTTGTCATGCGCTTTGTGCAAACTCGGTAAACCAGAAACAATGAGAAAACCTACATTTTTTGTGAAAGCTAACCAAGGACTAACCCAAATCTGAGACATTTTAAGTTTAGAATTTTGTGTTTTGATTTTGTGTGGTTGTGTAAAGTGTTTTGCAATGGATAGGCACGCTCTTCCAACAACAACAACACCCTCCCCATTCTCCTCCATAATATTACTAAATCTTTTGCTTAGCTCATTTGGTGGAAAGTTACTTTAAAAAGTAGGAGGTCTTGGGTTCAAATCCTTCTTTTTGTTACTTTTTGTAAAAGTTCTAGATAACTTTAAGTTATAAAGTAACTATATTGTAAAAGTGTTTTCCACTTGTTTTATAAAAGTGGGTCACTTATTTGTAAAAGTAAGCTTATAGACAAAGTTAGTAAAGAAAGGATTCTTTACTCTATTTTTTGCTCCCAACACTAAGTGGGTCAACCTTTGCTTGCCACATGGCTCCTTGGCTTTTTTTATGCCTTTCTTCAAAAGAACATAACTTTGGCATTCGGAGTCCATTTCTAGTGTTGTTTTTTTAACAACCTATTTTTTCAAGATCTTTGCATACAAACCATCAAGATCTGCTTTTCAATCCATATTACCTGTGTATTACCATATGGTCGCTCCATGTTATATCCTGCTTAACGATACCAACTACTTCTCATGGAAAGCTCGTATGGAGGATGTCCTATGAAGTAGGGGACTTTACCGGATTACCTTGGGAAAAGAAACTAAACGCACTGATGACGATAACAAAATAAAATGGGCAAATAATTGTAATATATTACTTGTGTATTACCATATGGTCGCTCCATGTTATATCCTGCTTAACGGTACCAACTACTTCTCATGCAAAGCTCATATAGAGGATGTCCTATGAAGTAGGGGACTTTACCGGATTACCTTGGGAAAAGAAACTAAACCCACTGATGACGATAACAAAATAAAATGGGCAAATAATTGTGATGAAGCCCGTGGATTAATTGGGATGTTAATTTCTACTAATTTATGATTCCACCTTGAAGGAATTAATGAACTTTGTTAGAAAAAATACAACTTAGAAAAAATTGGAAACTGTGTTTGGTAAACACAATGAGACTCAAGGTCACCAACTTGAAAATGAGTTTGTTGCTTTAAATCCAAGTGACTTTTCTTGCATTCAAGACTATATATCTAAATTCAAAACCCTTAGAGCCTTAGTTATAGAATGCAAAATAGCAAAGCAAGAAAAACAATGTATTTATGTTATTCTTTCTAAGCTTTGTTGTAATATTCCAAACTGATATTTTGCCTTTATACTGATAGGTTATGGTGATTGTTTGTATGTTTGTGGGTGTTAGGTATGGATTACATATAAAATTGTTTGCATGCAATAATAGGTTACATGCTCAAACCCCAAAGTATGACAAATACTGAGATAAAAATAGGAAATAAGCTACAACGGGACTATTGTGACATACCAATAATCATAGTTGCGATAGTTGCTCAGCATACAAGAGACAAGCATGCCATGCATCCACTGTAACTCCAAAAACGTGTTGCTTGCTCAATTTGACGCCCATGCAAGGAGAAACGTCCTTTTTTTATGATAATCCCTTTGCAGCTTCTTCAATACTTGGACACTGAAGTCAAAACTATCCAGATAGGGTAGTATAAGTATCCTGATGATTTTGATGGACACATGCAATCCTTCTGAGACCTCTTGGAGCCCTAGCAAATTGATCCTCCCTGAATAGGGGCGTCCTCTCTCCCACACAACTTTGCCTATAACTTTCCTAAATGTGTTAAGGATGCCTTGATAATCACCCGGTATGGTAATAGGGTCCCTCCAATGAGAATGGGAGAGACATGCAAGATACACGAACACTTTCAGTTATGTAGCGAATTGTTGCCCAGTGAATGCGTCCTCTTCATGCGACCGGAATTCGGAGATATAGATTCTTATGCATGGATATGGTGTTGCTCCAATGATAGAGAATAATTGTGAATTGCAAGGATAGACTTGGATGATCTATATCCCAAAGTGATTAGGGCAGATAAGTTTCACTACCGAAAACACTTGCTGACTGGAGGATTATGCCCTCAACCCAACTCGTTGTAGTTGTTGTTGTCAAGCTCTCAAAACCAATCTCAAAAGTGAATAATAAACTTCGATACCTTTTTGGTTCGACTTATCTTCTTATATAGCTTTTAGGGTTTGCATGACATTACTTTTGCATGCATGCAAACCTAATTGCTCATTGACGCATGCAAGGTGAAATAAGGCCTGCATGCTTGTTGATATCTGCTCCATTAGCCTCCTATAATCTACTAATGATATAATAACATTGAATCGATGTTCCTTTCTGCTCCTAGTGATATTAGTCCTCAGTTATTCCATTTTCTTTAATACCCGCTCGAACCTATGGGAATAAAATAGGTTCATGGGTGTCTCTGGGTGATTTGATTAAAAGAGGACATTACAGTCCTCCCCGCTTGAAATTGTTTGTCCTCAAGCAATCTCCAACCAATATACTGAACCATTTGTCCCTGTCTCTTCTTGTCCATTTTTATCAACCAATTTATTCCATTGTTGGGTGGCTCTTCTTTTTGTTCGAATTTATGTTTCTTCTCATCCATGCTCTATTCTCTCCTTATATCTTTTTGGGTACCTATGAGGATTGAACATCCTAGATTTGGTCCTCGTCTGAATTCGCAGGTTCTCATCGTACTTTTGTCTGGAGGCCTACCCGGAAATCCCTTCTCATACCACTGGCCCTTCCTTAAACTCTTATGTGTTGGAGTTGGCCATTTTCTCGTGTGAATCTTGTCCTCATGCCTATATATGGTGGTCATTCCCTTTGTTGTGAATGACCCTAAAGCTTCATTGGGCATTCCCCTTACTACTACCCTTTTCCCATCTAGTGCCAGGAACTCCATCTCTAATGTTTGGTAATTTGTTGAATATTTCCCAATTGAGTACAACCACTGTATTCCCAAAACAATGCTCGTGTCTGGCACATCTACCACAAAAAGTCATCGCCCAATGTATAATTCCCAAGTTGTAACTGTAATTGAAGTATCCTCTGTGTGCATTTCATCCTATGATTGCCAGCCATGACAACGGTAAAGCCATTAAAGTCCTTTGTGGGAAATCCTTTCCTCTCTACCCAAGAGGCATCTATAAAGTTGTGGGTGACCCCAGCATCAATCAAAGCAATGGCACGTTGTCCCTGGACACTTCCCCTGATCCTGATAGTATGGAAGGTGGGGACTCCTGTGAGGGTAGCAATAGTTGCTCTCTATGGTAATTGTTCAAATTCTGTACTTTGTAGTTCTCCATCCTATTTTTGCTCCAAATCATCTTCCGCACTTCTATCTGAAAGTACTTCAAAGAGGGTACCTTCCCTTTACCCATACATCTGTGGTCGGGTACCCAAGGTTCTTTGCAATTGAAACATAAGTTCTTCCTTTGCAAATCTCGTCGTGTGTCCTCGTTCAACCATTCCTTCTGTGGAACTGTCTTTTCCTTGTTTTCCGACGACTTTGTAAGTTTTTGTGGAGGCTTGTTCTTGGGCACAGAATCTTGTAGGTCCCGAGTCCTATTGATAGCATCTTGCAGAGTAATTGGCCTGTAATCCTTCACCCATCTAGGGAGTGGCTCTGCTAGTGCCTCCGTAAATAGCATAATCGGTTGACTCTCTAACATGTCAGATACCATAACTGCAACTCTCTAGAACTCGGATATGAAGGTCTTTGCACTGACTGTCTACTTGAGCTGGCTAGCTCCCTGAAACTAATCTTTGGATCCTTATCAAAGCGCTCCATGAGCCTCTGTGTCAAGTCACTGTATGAGGTGATAGTGTTGTGACCTAGTGTCACCAGTCCGTGGTACCACTACTTATGTGCTTCCCCGTCTAAATGTAAAGTAGTCAACTTGATTGCATCTGTCTCCTTCATGGGGTTAAGTTGGAAGTAGGAGTCCAACTTTTGTACCCAAATTCTGGATGAACAACTAGATGTCCCATCGAAGTTGGGCATAGTTAGTTT
This sequence comes from Pseudotsuga menziesii, assembly GCA_001517045.1. Lineage (NCBI taxonomy): Eukaryota > Viridiplantae > Streptophyta > Pinopsida > Pinales > Pinaceae > Pseudotsuga > Pseudotsuga menziesii. The sequence goes on along the minus strand of LPNX011025473.1, from coordinate 1,279,769 downwards.
CCACGGTGTGCGTTGTAGCTCAAAGTTTTGATTAAATGCTCTATTGAAACCTCTTGGCATGTTCCTGTTTTTCATATTGCAAAAATCTAAGAAGGTCATGGCTGAGTGAAATTCATCTCCAAGCGCCCTGTGCTCTTCTAGATAGGCCCCAAATGGCTCCTTCGGCTCTGGTGGTATAGTCGGTCCTGTGGCGAGATTTTCCAGAAAGGGAGGCATGGTAGGTCTAGAAGGCTTATTGTATATATGAGGAGTGTTTTGCATATGAGTGTACTCATGTCTCCCACTATTGCTAGTGGATCCTCTATCTTCCGGTGAAACTGGTAGATTGTTCTGACTCTGCTCTGGTTTAATAACCAACCTGTTTATAGCATGTAACATCTCTTTCTGTCCCTTGGCGAAGTCATTTAATGCACTAACAAGACTATGGAATGCCATCCTGTCTTCATCTTCACCTGTTCCCTTTCCTCTATCAGTGTATATCCTTGTTGTGTCCATGTCTGAATCTGTGTCTTCCAATTTAATCTCTTCTAACTCCGGATCCTCTGTGTACCTACCCTTTCTTTTTCTATATGTCACAAAAGCAGTGTCTTCTGGATTCATTGTTGTTCATGTTCAAGCCCACAACTTGCAAGGAACATGCTCTAATACCACTGTAATATCCCAAACTGATATGTTGCCTGTGTACTGATAGGTTATGGTGATTGTTTATATGTTTGTGGGTTTTAGGTAAGGATGGCATATAGAGTTGTTTGCATGCAATAATAGATTACGTGCTCAAACCCCAAAATATGACAAATACTAAGATAAAAATAAGAAATAAGCGTCAATGAGACTATTGTGACATACCAATAATCATAGCTATGATAGTTGTTCAGTATACAAGAGACATGCGTGACATGCATCCACTATAACTCCAAAACCGTGTTGCTTGCTCAATTTGACGCCCATGCAAGGAGAAAAGTCCTTCTTTGATGATAATCCCTTCACAACTACTTCAATACTTGGACAGCAATGCTGAAACCCTCCAAATAGGGTAGTATGGGTATCCTGATGATTTTGATGGGATACATGCAGTCCTTCTGAGACCTCTTGGAGCCTTAGCGAATTGATCCTCCCTGAATAGGGGCATCCTTTCTCCCACACGACTTTGCCTGTAACTTTCCTAAATGTGCTAAGGATACCTTGATAATCACCTGATATGGTAATAGGGTCCCTCCAATGAGAACAAGAGAGATATGCAAGATAAACAAACATTTTAGTTATATAGCGAATTGTTGCCCAGTGAATGCGTCCTCTTCATGCTGTTGGAATTCCAAGATATAGATTCTTATGCCTGGATATGATGCTTCGATGATGATAGAGAATAACTGTGAATTGCAAGGATGGACCTGGATGATCTCTCTCCCAAAGTGATTAGGGCAGATAAGTTTCGCTTTTGAAAACACTTGTTGGTTAGGGACTCATGCCCTCAACACAACTCGCAGTTGTTGATGTTATCGAGCTCTTGAAACGAATCTCAAAAGTGAATAATATACATCGATACCTTTTTGGTTCGACTTATCTTTTTATATAGCTTTTAGGGTTTGCGTGACTTATCTTCTTTGAAGAACCACATGAAGAAGAGAATACTTCTTTGAAGAAGCGCATGAAGAAGAGCCCATCATGTTGAAGAAGCGCATTGTGATTCCATCTACCTTGATGAAGAAGTTCTTCAAGAAGAGGAGCATATACCTATTTATAAAGTCTCCTTTGAAGAACATTTGCAAGAAGAACCCTTGAAGATATTTGTGTTGAAGACCTAAACCCTTATTCATCTTGTTCCACTCATCATGAAGATATGGATTTGGTGAGTTTTTCTTCTCAAAATTTTGAAATTCTTACAATATCTTGTGATAATTTTGAGAGAATAAATGATGAAGCCAAACCCTTGGATAATCATGTATTTGAGAATATATTGACTGTTAAGTTTTTAGCATCAGCGTGATACTTTTAAAAATTGCAGACTAACATAAACAAATGACAAGTGCAGTAAACATCATTCATCACATCAACACAGTGGACACAAGAATTTTCACTGGGGAAACCTTTAAAGGACAAAAACCCCAAAAGCATTAGTAATTCATCTCGTAAATGAGATGACTAAAATTCTTCAAAAAAGTTCCACAAACCCCAATAGGGTTAAACCACAATATCAAAAGATCAAATTTTCCAACTACGTCAAAAATGCCCAATTAGGGATTTTTCAAAAATTAGGGCTTGTAGCCCTTTTTCTCTCTCCAACCCAATACTTTCAGGCTGCCTGAAATTCTTTTACACCGGCCCGGATCTGACCTCTATCCCTGCCCGACCGTACACCTAACCGTACCTGTTCCGTACTGCCCGTCTTTTTCTTCTGCCCAGTCGTACGCTACCCGTCTGTCCGTATTTGCTGCCCAGATCTGTGGCATCCCGTGGCCTTCTGGGTCTGTCAGTTGATAGCCCAAGGCCCTAAGGTTCTGCTTAGTCGCTGCTGCAACAGACTGCTAGCAGCCCGCAGCCCTCACGGGTTGCCCCAAAGGCTTCCCGAGGGTTGGAAAGCAGCCAAACCCTCACGGGTAGCAACCCGAGGGCAGAGAAAGGAGGGTCAAGCCCTAAAGGAGCTTCCCGAAAGAAGACGAGGGCAGCCCATGAAGAGAAAAAGTGGCTGCCCGTAAAAGTAGATGGACTGCCCGAGATAAGGCAGCTGCTGCCCGGATCTGAGGATGAGGGTTTGACAGAAAACCTAGCTTAATAACTGAAGATGAACTTGCAAATGAAACCCTAGCTTAGGGTTTGCCTTCAATGGATGAGGATGCCCTAGCTAGACTCATCCATGCTAGGGCACAATCACAAGAACCTTCCTCTTCAAAACTGTAAGAACTTCTGATGAGCAGCTAAACCTGTGAAAGCAAGTGTGTGTCATAATGAATTGGCTTGATCTTCTTTTATACCTTTGAGTCACTTGTAAGTGGGCCAAAATTAGAAATCTCAAAATAATAATATTTTATTCTTTTCTAATTTTGACTTTTGCCTTTAATGGTACTAAAAGTCTTTTTGCACTTTCACTTTTACACCTTAGTGGTACTAAGGGTCATCATGTATTTTTGAATTTTGCTTTAGCCTTCTTTAAGTGCCCCTGTGGTCAACGTGGTCTTTTATCCCATTCAAAGTACATCATCATAAACCAAGAGAATTACTAATGCTTTTATCTCACACTCTATGTGACACCAAGATCAAGTACTAGGGTGTCTTAACCAAGGGTAGCTAAGACTTGGAGAAGACCACAAAGCCCATTGATCAAGGGTCAGAGTGTCACACATGCCTAGACCCAGTCTAGGGCTTATAGTGCCTTCCTGGTAACAAACCAGGTGCCTCAGCCATAGACTACATAATTTGACACTAAGTCAAATACTTGGTAATAGATCAAACGCCTCCATTCTCCAAGAGAATGACCCTCAGCCTCGGCCTGGGTCCTGGTAACTGACCAGGTGCCTCCATTCAAAAGAATGGCTACTCAGAACTAAGCTGAGTCTACCAGTACTAGACTGGTCCACATCGTGGTCCCGAACTAGATGTCTACCATTCAACAGAATGGTCACTCAACACAGGGTTAAGTCCCCCCAGGGCAGAGTTGGGTCCATATCATGGTCAAGGACCAGATATCATCATTCAACAGAATGATCACTCAACACTAGGTTGAGTCCACACCGTGGTCCCGGACCAGGTGTCCCCATTCTTCTAAGAGAATGGCTCTCGATGCTGCATAGAAAAATCAACATGGACAACCAAAGACGTGATATGATTGATGAGCATCTCCTAGAGGTAGACAATAGTTTTGGTGGAGATTGTTGGAGATCTTTAGGGGATCTTGTCTATGATACTTCTAATGTTAAGAGGGTTAATTTTGAACTTTTTGGAAAACAACTTTTTGAGGATATTTGCCATGATCATTTCCAACCATGTACATGTTCTAATATTGCAGATTTGGAGCAGCATGAAGGGGTTTTGATACAAATTTAAGACAGCCTTGTTTGCCCTCTTCTAGGGAAGATTTGGACAGTAATTTCCAGCCACACTCTTCAATAATTAGTTCTGGTTTGGGGGAGCAAAATGATGTTATTATTACAGGTTTTGAGCATCCTTGCTTACCCTCTCTTAGAAAAAAATTAGAGTTGCATTCTATGGACCATTTCCAGCCATTTTTTTCATTTTATCTTTGCTGATTTCTCTCATTTTTCATAGTTGTTTGGTAGAGTGAATAACTCTAAAATTCTCCAGCCTTTAAGTTTTTTATTGAACAATGATTTAATGAAACAAAGTCAAGAAATCATCATGTTGCTAAGGCCGGAAATGTTATAAGTTTATAACTTATGGGGCAGCAGTGCTTTAAGGAAAAAAAAACTCCACCCATCCCACACATAATCTTTTGGAATTTACATGGAGCTCTTCATGTAGTAATGTTCCTTTAGGTGCTGAAAATTACATGGTACAGCCCAACGATGGAGACTTTTGTACAAGCCCTATCCAATCTTGGATAAAGAAAGCTTGTGGAAAGTCATTCCATACATGGCAAGAGTTTGAGGATGTTGATGATTTTTCACATGCCTTTGATTTCATATGCATTTGTGGCCCTAATGTTGTGGAGATTTTAGCATGTACTCCTCTTATGATTAATGGTGTCTTGTCTTAGTCTGTCACCAAGCACAAGGGAAGCAGCCATGGCATGGATGAAACACTAAGGTAGCTTCATTGGATATTTGACTTTACCTTGCATGCTCTTGTTCATATGCTAGAGTAGGTAGGTAGGAGAATGAATATGCTCTTTGTTGATTTTTCTGAGCAGCATCGAGAGCCCTTCTCTTAGGAGAATGGGACCACCTGGTTCGAGACCACGCTGAAGACTCAACCCAGTGTTGAGTACCATTCTGTTGAATGGTAGATATCTGGTCTGGGACCATGATATAGACCCAGCTCTGCCCTAGGTAGACTCAACCCAGTGTTGAGTGACCATTCTGTTGAATGGTAGATATCTGGTCCGAGACCATGATGTAGACCAGTCTAGTACTGGTAGACTCAGCTTAGTTATGAGTAGCCATTCTCTTGGAGAATGGAGGCACCTGATCCGTTACTAGGAAGGCACTCTAAGCCCTAGATTGGGTCTAGGCATGTGTGGCACTATGACCCTTGATCTATGGCCTTTGTGTACTTCTCCAAGGATTAGCTACCCTTGGTTAAGTTACCCTAGTACCAGATCTAGGTGTCACACAGAGTGTGAGATAAAAGCATTAAAAACTCTCTTGGTTTATGATGATGTACTTTTGGAATCAAAAAGGACCACAGGTAATGACCACAGGGGCACTTGGAAAAAGGCTAAAGTCAAAAGTCAAAAATAAATAAGGACTTTTGGTAAAAGTCAAAAATAAATAAGGACTTTTGGTAAAAGTCAAAAATAAATAAAAGACCTTTTGGTAAAAGTCAAACATAAAAGAAGATCAAGTCTTCTCATTGTTACACACAATTTTTCTCCCACAAGTGAAGCTGCTATTACTAAAGAAGACTGTTTATGTGTGTGCCTCAGCTAGGGCATCCATTCTCAGCAAACCCTCAGCAAGGGTTTTTATCAGCAAATCTATCTTCAAAATTTTTGGACAGCCACCTTCAGCATTCATTTTCTCTTCTTCATTTTTCTGGGGCAGCTGGTTTTTCTTGACAAGGCATCCCTCTCCTCTTACGGGTTGTCCCCCTTCTTTCACGGGCAGCCACTAGCACCTCCAGGTAGCCTGTAGCAGGCATACCCGAGAGGGCTAGGGCCTTTTTGGCACCCTTGGGTAGCCCGCAGGCTAGCCCGTGGGCCCAACAGGCCCTCAGGGTAGCCCGAAGGCTAACCTGTGAGGGTCCTGTGGCAATCGTGATGCCACTGTGCCTTCCACAAACCCTCAGGCAGTCATTAGGCCACGGGCCTAGTATGCTAGCCCTTTCGGGCAGAAGGACTGTCCCTAATAAGTTGTCGAGCAACTAACAGATGACAGGCAGGGGCAACAAAGTGAACGAGCAGTGCACAGACCTAGATCAGTCAAATCTAGGAAGGCTGGGCAGAGAAGGAAGGCAGTTGGACAGGTAAGAAAAATTCTGGGTAGCAAGTAAATATTTTCGGGTAGCCTGTCACAAATTTTCGGGCAACCTGTTTTTTGTACTTCGAGCAGATCTGAGTGTTTTTTGACAGACTAGTTTTTGAGCAATTTTGATCATCTTTGGCAGATCTGAATTTTTGGGAAACTAGGGTTTCAAACCCTTATTCTAAATTTTGCTGAGAATATTTTTTTGTAAATTGTGGTCAAACCTAGATTGGGGTTTGAGGAACTTTTTGAAGAATTTCCTAAGTCATCTCATTTACGAGATGAGCTACTAATGCTTTTTGGGGTTTTTGTCCTTTGAAGGTTTCCCCAGTGAAAAATCTTGTGTCCATTGTGCTGATGTGATGAATGTGTTTTTACTACACTTGTTATTTGTTTAAGTTTATCTGCAAATTTTTTAAGTTATATGCTAATGCTAAAATTCAACATGGTATCAGAGCTTAGCATGTGAAAACACAGTAAAGGGGCACTGTTGTTGTTTTTCACTAGATCTTGGAATAAGATTTGCAGATCTAACATTTGACTAAGTGGCAGAGATGGCCACTAGTGGTTTCAAACCAGAAGAGAAGCTCTATGGTTCAGCCAACTTCAACTCCTGGAAGGCCAGGTTGACAGCCATTCTAGATGAGAATGACTTGGATGACATTGTTCTTAATGTCACAGAAGAGCCAACTACAAATGCTGGTAGGCTTGCTTACAAGAGGAAGCAAGGTAAGGCTAGAAGAGTCATCTATGATTCGCTCAGAGAATCAGTGATGCCCAACATCTCATCTTTGAAGACTGCTAAAGAATGCTATGATACTTTGGTCAACCTATATGAAAAGAAGGCTCCCAGTCAGAAGAGAGTCTTGAAGAAGAGGCTACGAACTTTGAAGTTGAACAAAGATGAAAGCGTTGGTTCCTTCTTCACAAAGATTGCACAGGTAAGAGATCAACTCATTGCTATTGGTATTACTGTTGATGATGATGACCTTGTGCAAACAGTGGTTGATGGTCTCCCAAGCTCTTAGGAAACTTTCATGGCATCCGTCTGTGGACGAGAGAATTAGCCAACCTTTGAAAGGCTTTGGCATGATTGCATAGAAGAAGAAGGAAGGAACTCTGGCAAGGTAACCAAAGAGGACAACCTTGCACTTACAGCAAAGACAAAGAAATTCAAGAAGCCTTTCCCTCAGCAAAAGAAGGGTAAGAAATCTCAGGGTAAGTTTTCTGACATGTCTAAAATTGAATGTTATACTTGCCACAAGTTTGGACATTATGCTGGAGACTGCAGGTAGAACAAGAAGAAACCCAAGAGAAGGTTTCAAGCATCTGCTGCAGAAGCAGAGGAAGAAGAAGATGAAGAACCAAAGAAGAAGAAGAAAACCAAGGCTAGTAAAACTGATGAGCCTAAAACAGAGTACTACTTGATTTATGCTCTAACTGGTTCTTTCTCAGCTTGCTCCACCTCTTGGTTGGTTGACAGTGGTGCCTCCAGGCACATGACAGGTAACTGTTGAACCCTCACCAGTTACAGAAAGAAGAAGTTCACCACTCAGGTAGAACTTGGAGATAACTCCACTTACAAGATTGAAGGAGTTGGCTCAACTTCACTTCAACTTGACTCAGGTACAGTTCTTCATATTGATGATATTCTTATGTTCCTAGTTTAAAGAAGAATCTTTTATCTGTTATTGGTTTAGAAGACAAGGGCTACAGAGTCCTCTTCATGGACAAGGTCTACTTATGGGCAAAAGACACAGATCTAGACTTAGCAGTACAAATTGGGATTCGAGAGGGAGACCTCTACAAGGCTTCCAAAGTTTCCACTCATGCTTTGGTACATCACACAGTTGATCCTTGTGAAATTTGGCATAGAAGGTTTGGACACCTTCACTACACAGCTCTCCCAGGATTGCAGAAGATGGTTACAGGTATACTAGAAGTTTCTCCAAAACATGAAGGAATTTGCAAAGGACGTGCTCTAGGTAAGAACACTAAGAAATCCTTTCCTAGAAGCAAAAGTAGATCTAATGGCATTTTGGATTTGATTCATTCTGACATTTGTGGGCTTATGTCTTGACCCTCCTTGAGTGGGTGTTTATATTATGTCTTGTTTATTGATGACTACTCTCGGAAGTCTTGGATTTACTTCCTCAAGCCCAAGAGTGAAACCTTTGACAGGTTAAAAGAGTTCAAGACATTGATTGAAAATCAGACTGGCAGACACATCTGTATCTTGAGATCAGATAACGGAGGTGAGTATGAATCCAATGAGTTTGATGATTTCTGTCGAGAAGCAGGAATCAAGAAAGGGTTGACAGTGCCTTACAACTCTCAGCAGAATGGGGTTGCAGAAAGGAAGAACAGAACGATCTGTGAGGCTGCTAAAGCCATGATCACTGATCTAGATCTTCCTTTGTCTTTGTGGGCTGAAGCTATAGGAACTGCTGTGTACATCCAGAACAAAATCCCACATGTTATCTTAGGGGAGAAGACTCCAGAAGAAGTCTTCACCAAGAAGAAACTTGCAGTTGATCACATGAGGATATTTGGTACTCCTGTGTATGTTCATGTGCCAAAAGAGAAGAGGGCCAAGCTAGAGCCTTCCGATAAGAAAGGTATATTTGTTAGGTACAGTGATTGCTCGAAGGCTTATTGAGTATATATATCTGGACAGAGGCACATTGAGGTCAGCAGAGATGTGATCTTCCATGAGGAAGTCGTGTTTCATAAAACACTAGAGCTTTCACCTGAAGATGCAGTTACTCCACTTGAGTTTCCAGATTCAAAAATTCAGAGGGAGGAAGAGGAATTTGATGATCAAATTCCAGATGTTCCTAAGAACATTGAAAGTCCACTAGAAGAACTACTTGAAGTTCCTCCTTCCAAAAGGAGACCTGCTTGGTACCGAGAGACGGTACAAGAAGGCGAGAAGCATAAAGCTCCTCCCGGGACTTTCAGAGAAAGCATAAGACCATAGAAGTACTTCGGTCTTATGAGTCAGCTTATCAGTTCATAACCTTCATCATACAAAGAAGCAGCAAGTAAACAGGTATGGGTTGATGCCATGATTGAAGAGTATAAGTCAATCATGAAGAATGATGTTTGGGAAGTTGTTCCCAAACCTACGGGAAAGTCAGTAGTGACTTTCAGATGGCTTTATAAGATCAAGCATGCTGCAGATGGCAGTGTGGAGAAGTATAAAGCAAGATTCGTAGCTCGTGGCTTCACTCAGAAAGAAGGCATTGACTATGACGAGACATTCGCTCCTATTGCCAGGTACACTACCATCAGAACCATCATTTCACTTGCTGCAGTATTCGGATGGAAGTTACATCAGATAGATATAAAGACAGCGTTTCTCAATGGTAAGATTGAGGAGAAATTTTATATTGAACAACCTGAAGGCTTTATGACTCATGGGAAGAAGACCCATGTATGTAAACTGAAGAAAGCCTTGTATGGACTGAAATAGGCTCCAAGAGTTTGGTATGCCAAAATGGATGGATTTCTCCATAGCTTGGGGTTTTCCAAAAGTACAGTTGATTCTAACTTGTACTTTAAAGTTGTTCATAATCATGTCTTGATACTTGTTCTATATGTAAATGACTATTTTCTTACAGGTGACGAGTAGTTGATAGACCAGTGTAAGAGGGAGCTTACCTCTGAATTCGACATGAAAGATCTGGGATTGATGCATTACTTGTAATGTCCCCTTTTAGGAAATCTTATTAAAATGCCCAATTTTCCAATTTTTTCACAATTTTGGCTCTTGACTAGTTTTAGTGTCTTGGTCTCCAAATCAGCCCAATTGCTCCCAAATACTAAGAGAAGGTGTATGGCTGATATAATAACTTAATTATTATGTTCATGGATGTATTATGGTCCTCCAATCAGTTCTGCAAATCTATATCAAATTCTAAATAAGATAGATGAATTTACTAGCAATTTTGGGGCTTAAATCCCTCCTAGGTAATTGCCAAAATGGCTTCCCAAATGTACATAAACTCACTCAAATTCTCAAATTGAATAAGGGGATGTGTAGAATACATAATCAGAGACTCATATGCATAACCAATCAAAATCCCATGGATGTTATCACTTCCTTCAATCAGATATAAAAAACTAGTTTTGGACCCTTAGGGAAATGAAATGTAGTTTGCCCCAAATGCTATGAAATTCGACCCAATGGCCACAAATTCTCAGCTACATACCATGAAACCCATAATATACTTTAATGAAAGTTCATTCATTCATAAATCATCAATGGTGTACACATACATTCTATTCCATCAAGATTGCAAGAGTTTACAACAAGGTATTGGGGAAATGGCACTGTTTCTTCAATATTGGAGAATAATACATGATATATCTTGGATTTTCGACCTGAGAGCTTTCTGAACTTAAAGAACAAAGCATTTACATCATAATACAAAATACTGGAGCAAGAGAATCTCCCTCAAAGAGATGAATAGCTCACCAAGTGCGCCTCACTCCATAGAGCTGAAATATGGTGAGAAAACTTGAGATGAATGGAAGAACAAGCTAATATTGAGATGTCCATGAAATTCCTGTAGCTTGCACCTGAAAATAAGACTCCATTAAAGCTCCATGAAAGACCTGAGTGGCCTTTCCAAACACCAACCAAGATGGGAATCTGTCACCCTCGAAATTGGCTTAAGCAAGAAAACTAGTCATCCACTAGTTCTCACAATTCACAAATGATCAAAAGCTTCTTCTCATGGCTGATCACTGTATTTTATAAACATTATTAGTCTTTTAAGGTTCCAAATCCATCCATAAACCAAAGCCAAGTCGAATTGGTGTGGCTGCTCATGCTATGCCATGTGGCCTTCTCTTCACCTTCCCTCTTCTCCCAAATTTGAGTAGGAGCATCTTGGCCTTCTCCGACTCCCGAATTCGACCTCTAATATGCTCTATTCAGTCCTGACATGTCAATATGTCAGCCTTCAGATCTGACTTGTGTCATAACTGTCATAGAATCTCCATCATTGGTGTCATAAATGTCATAAATGTAAGGGGAATTTAGCCAAGTGTCCATGAAACTCCCATTTGGCTCTTCCTCTCCCATGTAAGTTACAATTCATCCCAAATTCGACATATAAAATATATGGACAAGTATATTCACCTCATAATCCATCCCAAAACATTAGGCTTCCCATAGATTCGAAATTACAAGAGGAGGATGCCATTTAACATAGGAATTCTAGCTTGAGTGGGCCCCATAGTCTCCATGTGTCTCCATTCTCCATAGCCATTTCAATTTTCTCTTTTATTTATTTAATAAGCTACATTATTAAATATTTATCCTCTTCTAATGTCTAAACATCATTTATTATCCCTCTTATTCCAAATCTCAAAGCTTCCACCCCCAACCTAGGAAACTAGTGATTTTCCTCCTTGGCAATTATTTGACTTTTGGCATCCCTTTGACAATTTTCATGAATATGGAAAATGTGAATTGGCCATTGTGACCCAATGCAAAATTTGGGACATTACATTACTTCCTTGACTTAGAAGTCTGGCAAAAGCCAGGTGAAATCTTCCTGACACAAGGAAAGTATGCAATGGATATCTTGCAGAGATTTGGAATGCAAGACTGCAAGTCCATGAGCGTACCAATGACTACCAACTTGACAAAGTTGCGAGACTCGGCCTCTAGTTCACAAAGTGTGGACTCTCCTCTATACAGACAGCTCATTGGTTCCGTGATGTATCCCGTGCATACGAGACAAAACATCTGCTACACAATGAATGCACTGAGTCAATTCATGTCAGATCCAAAGCACATACACTTGGTAGCCGCCAAACATATACTCAGATATGTGCGAGGTACTATCACTTATGGGCTCAGGTATACTTCCAGCAGTGGAGTATTGTTATCTGGATATTCAGATTCAGATTGGGCTGGCAGTGCAGTTGACCGAAAAATACCTCTGGTTATTGCTTCAGTATGGAATCAACAATGATCTCTTGGTCCAGCAGGAAGCAGGGTTCCATAGCTTAGAGTACAGCTGAGGTAGAGTATATTGCTGCAAGTGATGCCTACAAGGAAGCAGTTTGGCTCAGAAAATTGTTATATGATCTATTCGAGGGAAAGCTTGACTCAACGATCATCCATTACGATAATCAAAGTTGCATAAAGCTTTCAGAGAACCCAGTGTTTCATGATAGACCGAAACACATTGAAATGAGATATCATTTCATCAGAGACCTGGTGGAAAGAGGTGCTCTGAAGTTGCAGTACATTCGTACAGATGAACAGATTGCAGATATCTTGACCAAGCCTCTAGCAGCATCAAAGTTCGTGTACTTTCATGACAAGCTTGGTATGGCAGAGAATGCCTCTCTCCCTGAGAGGGAGTGTTGATTTTTCTGAGCAGCATCGAGAGCCCTTCTCTTAGGAGAATGGGACCGCCTGAACTGGGACCACGGTGAAGACTCAACCCAATGTTGAGTGACCATTCTGTTGAATGGTAGATATCTGGTCTGGGACCATGATATAGACCCAGCTCTGCCCTAGGTAGACTCAACCCAGTGTTGAGTGACCATTCTGTTGAATGGTAGATATCTGGTCTGGGACCATGATATAGACCCAGCTCTGCCCTAGGTAGACTCAACCCAGTGTTGAGTGACCATTCTGTTGAATGGTAGACATCTGGTCCGGAAGCACAATGTAGACCAGTCTAGTACTAGTAGACTCAGCTTAGTTCTGAGTAGCCATTCTCTTGGAGAATGGAGAAACCTGGTCTATTACCAGGAAGGCACTCTAAGCCCTAAACTGGGCCTAGGCATGTGTGGCACTCTAACCCTTGATCTATGGCCTTTGTGTACTTCTCCAAGGATTAGCTACCCTTGGTTAAGTTACCCTAGTACCAGATCTAGGTGTCACACAAAATGAGATAAAAGCATTAGTAACTCTCTTGGTTTATGATGATGTACTTTTGGAATCAAAAAGGACCACAGGGGCACTTGGAAAAAGGCTAAAGTCAAAAGTTAAAAATAAATAAGGACTTTTGGACCACAGGTGAAAGTCAAAACTAAATAAGGACTTCTAGTAAAGGTCAAAAATAAATAAAATACCTTTTATTGGTAAGAAGGTAAAAGTGAAATTAAGAAAAGATTAAAACATTATTATTTTATCTTTTCTAATTTTGGTCCACTTACAGGTGAATGAAGACTATAAAAGAAGATCAAGTCTTCTCATTGTTACACACAATTTTGCTCCCACAAGTGAAGTTGCTATTACTGAAGAAGACTGTTTTATGTGTGTGCCTCAGCTAGGGCATCCATTCTCAGCAAACCCTCAGCAAAGGTTTTTGTCAGCAAATCTATCTTCAGAATTTTTGGACAGCCACCTTCAGCATTCATTTTCTCTCTGGTAGCCTTCTTCATTTTTTCAGGGCAACTGGTTTTTCTTGACAGGGAAGCCCTCTCCTCTTACAGGTTGTCCCCCTTCTTTCACGGGCAGCCTGTAGCAGGCATACCCAGGAGGGCTAGGGCCTTTTTGGCACCCTCGGGTAGCCCGTAAGCCAGCCCGTGAGGGCTTCCATGGCCGAACAAGCCCTCAGGGTAGCCCGAAGGCTGACCTATGAGAGTCCTGCGGCAGCCGTGAGGCTGCTGGGTCTTCCATAGACCCTCGAGTGGTCACTAGGCCATGGGCAGCAAAAGGACTGTGCCTAAGCTACCGAGCTGCTAACAGATCACAGGCAAGGGCAGCAAAGTGAACAGGAAGTGCACAGACCTAGATCGGTCAAATCTGGGCAGGCTGGGCAGAGAAGGAAGGCAGTTGGACAGGTAAGAAAAATTATGGGCAGCAAGTAAATATTTTCGAGCAGCTTGTCACAAATTCTCGAGCAGCTTGTTTTTTGTACTTCGGGCAGATCTAAGTGTTTTTTGACAGACTGGTTTTTGAGCAGTTTTGATCATCTTTGGCAGATCTGAATTTTTGGGAAACTAGGGATTCAAACCCTTACTATGAATTTTGCTGAGAATATTTTTTTGTAAATTGGGGTTTGAGGAACTTTTTAAAGAATTTCCTAAGTCATCTCATTTACGAGATGAGCTACTAATGTTTTTTGGGGTTTTTGTCCTTTGAAGGTTTCCCCAGTGAAAAATCTTGTGTCCATTGTGTTGATGTGATGAATGTGTTTTTACTGCACTTGTTATTTGTTTAAGTTTATCTGCAAACTTTTTAAGTTATATGCTAATGCTAAAATTCAACACTCTTTAGCATGAGCATTAGGATTGGTTATTTACATGATATCTTGACTTAGTGCACTTTGATTGTGTGCATTGCATTTTATATGTTTGTTTCATGCATTTTGGTTTTATTTTCTTATACTGAGGGGATCATATCTCCCTGTCTCACGAATTCTAATGTTTTGGTTTGAGTATTAGCAAGTCCAAGTGATTAATGAGCTCTATTAGGGCATATATTGTTCGTGTTTCTTGTAGAGCATGGTATGGAGTACTAGAAATTTTCTGAGGTTCTCATGCACTCTACAATGGATTACATGTCCCACAGTTGAAACCAAATGTTACCCATGCAATGTAGGGGTGACATGATGATCATTGTCCATGTGATCTTCCATCACATCCAGCGGTTCCACAGATGAGATCTATGGTTTGTCCATGGGCATTTAGCAAAGGCACTTCCAGCTTGCTCAGATCACCATGTTATGTGCCAAAATCAATGGGGACTGCCACTCAATACCAATGTTATGACATATGCTATACTTGTTGACTTACGGGAAATACTTCTTATATGCGGACATGACCATGAGAGGTCACTAGTGTTGCTCTATAGTGGTTCATACACTTTAAATTGGTGTTTCATATCTAAAGATGCATTGTGGTGTGGTCAAAATTCTTCCTTTAGATAAGTGTATGACCTTGTGAGTCAATCGTATCCCTAGGGATTTGAGTAGGTGTCACACCCTCATTTCACATCATTTACAACATTTTACCTAGCCATTTTTCATGTCATGTCATTTCACTAGCCATCTCATCCATTTCCATCATGTCCCAATTTCGTGATTGACTTATCATATGTTATGTTCCAAGGTCTCTAGAGTCTGTACTATTACCATGTATGAATGCCTAAGCATGTACTTCTGCATAAGCCAAATGTCAGGCATGCAAGAGTCATCCTAATTGCCTCTCTAGGTACTTGCTTTGTTGAGCAAGTGACTTTTGTATCTCTTTCCTAAGTCTAAATTAGGAAAAGTACATTAATTAACTTAATGTTGGCTAATGACTAAAAAGTGAACTTAAAATTAAGTCACATCCATTGATCTTAAGTGAGGGTTGAGATCTAATCGCAGCCATCGATCACTTTGAAGGTCTAGGGTTAGGGTCTTGGTCATTGAGGTATAAAAGGAAGCCTAAGGAGAGGAGGAGACACACAACAGTCACACAGAGTGAGTGGGACCTCATTGATTGGTTGGAGAAGGACTTTCAGCCAAGTGTGCGGGTGCAGGGGCAGGGTCAAAGAAAAGGAGCAAAAGGGCAGTAAGGGAGATAGCAACCAACCAATAAGATCAAAGGACTGATCTTTAGGTTTGTAAGGTTTGGCTATTTACTGAATTCTATTTTCCTCAGTTGGCCATTTTCCCAGGATGAGAGCCCGAAATTTTATCTTAAAAAAATCCCCGAAAGTTGTGTAACGTCATGTAACATGCCATCCCCATTAAAAAAAAATATAAGCGGATATCATTTTTTTAATGGGGATGACATGTTACATGACGTTACACGTTAAGTGTTACAACATCTCTCCCCCATACTGGGTTGTAAGCACCTCACTATTATGTGTGCAATTAAATGTTGAATTGTTATTGAAACTTGATTTATGTAGTCCAATCACTCAACATTATTTAAAAAACAAAATTGCAAATTGATTTTTATGAACAGTTAAAATTACTTATAAATAAATTTACAAAGTAATAAAAAACATTTTAGATCTCAGTTAAAAAAATTATGACATCTAAACTTATTACATTTTTCCATGGTAAGAGGCTTTGCTCGTGATTTGCGCTCAAGGCTAAAGCATGAAGACTAGTCAAAACTCAATCCAAGGAATGTACATTATCTTTGGAAATTGACTTATATGGAAACTCTCTCCCAGCTGAAGGTGACATTTTGGATGAAGGAGGTGTTTGTTGCAGTTGAGACTTTGTAGGAATGATAATCTCTCCTTCCCGAAGAGATAGGTTGGTGCATGCAAAGGATCTGACTCCTCCAAAACCCCTAGCGAATTGTTTTGCTGAAGAGGGGGACGTCTCCTCTTCCCCTATAAATATGTTGTTGGATGCCCTGAGTGTGCTGATAATCCCTCAGTGTGATGTGCTGAGCCTACTAAGAGGAATGGTGAAATATGCAGAGAAACAACTAAGCCAATGGATCCCAGCGAATCCTTCTAGGGTTTTCAAGCTAATTCCCAGCTATAAAAGGTGAACCTACAAAAAGATGTTCTGTTGGTGCGGAATCACTGAATATGGAAGGATATAGTGAATGTTGATAGCAAACCTGGATGGCCTACCCTAAAAGAGACTAGGGCAGATAGATTTCACTGCTGAACCCTCGTTAACTGAAGACATTGTCTTCAACCCCAACTGATGTTGCTGCTGAAAAACTCCAAATCAACAATAATAATCATACATGCCTCCTTTGGTCCAATAACCCTTCTTAAATAGATTAGCATGCACTTTTAGGGTTTGCACTTTACTTTTTGCATGCATGCAATTCTAATTGCTCGTTGACTTAAGACTAAAGAAGTAAGGCTTGCATGCTTTATGATAATAACTCTGATGGCCCTCTTTACTATACTGATGACTTAATAATATAGAATAATTGTTCTAATATGCTCCCGGTATTAAATGTCCTCAATCAATTCCCTATTTATCAGTAACGAAACATTACAGTTGGGTATGTTGAATAGTTGGCATAACAAACCACTTATTATATGTATTTCTTACCATGTCATGAGGAGGAGGTTAGGGTTTTGGTATTTTGAACCTGTCATGAGGAGATTTTATTATTTCTTTATTGAGGAGTTATTTAGTCTCTCTATCTATATAAGAGACCCTCCTCTCATTGTAATCTTTGCTAGAACTTGTGGAGAATAAAATTCCTCTTGCTATTTGGTTAGTATTTTCTGTGTAAGGACTTTGGATGAGTATTGGAGAAGCTACTTGGAGATATTGGTTCTTGATGTCAACCATGAATGTCTCCTTCAAGTGTTAATTCTACATAAATATTGGGGTAAACACTTTGCTTTCTATTTAATTTTGTTAATGTTTCATTACTAGATAACATATGCTCAACTCTTGATATATGTTACCTTTATTCTAGATTTGGCAAAATTTGGCAAAATTGTGTTAAGAAATGTAACTTCAGAAGATATTCTATTGTATTTTTATCATTCCTCCATTAGGAGATGTCCTTGATGTAACTGGTCATGTAAAAGTCTTGAGGTAATGTTATGGTTATGCTGAAATGATGCTAAATCAAAATGTTTAAAGTTCTTGTATAACCATCAAATCTCTAACATGGTATCAAAGCTACTCTGAAAGAAATCTTTTGTGCAGCCATAACACTACTACTACAGCAGATGTCAGAGATTAGGGCTTCATGCTTGAAACCCTAGAAGGCAAAAATCTAGTCATCTGGGCACTTTCGCTACAACTTGAATTTGGTTAAGGTCCAAGAGCTGAAACTAGGATATGTCAAAGATGAAATGTTGATGTACCTTATGTGTGAGTTTCAGCCTCAGATTCGTCGTACTTTTTGAGATATGATCCATGCAAAATAGGGTTCTAACCTCTTCTAGAATTCAGTTTTAAACAGGTGACCTAGGGAGAAATGTTATATCTCGGGCTAGGAAGATCCAAATCGAATTTCGTAAGATGTTCCAGAAAGGGCACGGACTGTAATTTCCCTGGTGCAATGTTTCAGACCTTGAGGATCAGAAATTTCGAAGATACAGCAGAATTAAGACCGGCCAATTCAGCAAAAGAAATTAAAGAAACTAGGGCATCAAATTTTGTAGTTTTGTCCATAGATTTGGGAAAAGGAATACACTGGTCAACTTTCATCAGATGAACTTGACATCAGGATGACCTTCGTGATAGAGGGAGCAGTATGTTCTAGGAGCTGAAAGACATTCCCCGAGAGTGCCATGATGACTTGGCTAGGAGTTAGTGATGTTCCAATTGCAACAAATTGTCAGATTGACTTGACATCAAAATGGCCTCCGTGATGGAGGGAGCAGTGTGTTCTAGGAGCTAAAGAGGGATGATGCACATCAAGCAGACATTCCCCAAGAGTGCCATGATGACTAGCCAGGGCTGAATGGCCTATGGACATAACCATGTTGACTTGGTTCTAGTCTAATAAGTGTTTCCAAGCTAGGACTGACACTTCTAATACCTTGCGACGGGGTACAGTGATCTCCTCATGTGACGGGATGATGAAATTAGCCTTTACTTACAAGATGAGACACCCTGCAACGGGGTAGTAAGATCCTCTCACCCTACAACGGGATGATGAGTTTAGATGGGAAATTTTGCGACGGGATGGTAAGACTCTCTAGGACATCATGCAATGGGATAGAGAGAGCTCCCAAGATGTAAGAAGGGCGATGTCAAGGTGGAGAGAGATCCTCTCATCCTACGACGAGATGATGAGTTTAGTTCTTACTTGCGACCAAGATGGAACAACCTATGATGGTGTGATTCTCTAAGACATCTTGTGACAGGATAGAGAGAGCTCTCGAAATACAAGGACAGTATCTCTTTCAGCTACCATGCAATGGTGTAAGCTACCACAAATTAGGTACTTGAAAGAAGAATTACTAATATGAATATTGCCCCAATTAGGCTAATATATTTCTTTGAACCACCATCCATGTCGCTGCTAGCCATATAATTATGTTGCTGTTAGCCATATCCCAGGCATCTTGCGAAGATGGGTAGTCCCTAAGGGCTCACTTATCAACGAAGTAAGAAAGATAGGTTGTGCAATCATCACCTATGCAAGCTCAGAAAAGAATTGGATGATGATAATGATATATGTTGATGATGATGATGATGATGCTCCTAATGATGATGACGTTCCAGCAGTCATATGTGGATGATGATGATGATGATGTTCCAACAGTTACATGTTGATGTTGATGATGATGCTCCCGATGATGATGATGTTCCAGCAGTCACATGCTAATGATGATGATGATAATGTTCCATGTTGATGATAATGATATTCCATGTTGATGCTAATGATGATGTTGATGATGATGTTCCAAATACATGATGTTGTTGTTCCAAAACTTCCTGCGATATATAGATTCTCCAATCAGTTGTACATTTGTTGTTGTGGATGGTCATGTAGAATACCTTCCTTGTTAAGAGGGAGTGTTAAAGAAATGTAACTTAGGAAGATATTCTAATTTACTTTTATCATTTCTCCTTCAGGAGATGTCCTTGATGTAACTGATCATGTAAAATTCTTGAGGTAAAACCTCTGTTGTAAGTCGGGTCAATAGTACCCACAAGAATATTATATAAATGTTATTTTGAGTCTCCCTAGGTAATTCGGCCCTGTTTTAGAGCAACAAGTCAACCTGGTTAAGTTAAGATGTCACTCGTTTGATGAGTATAAATAGGTAAGGTGCCTCCCTCATTTAGACACATTACTCACTCAAGCACATGCGCAAGAGAGAGAGTGAAGAGGTTTGCTAGAGAGAGGAAGTTGCTGCTAGACTTGTTCTTGGGGATGTTCACTGTACTTGGTTGAATTCTATATTGAGGAAGTTTTGTTGGGTTTTCACCCCCAAGAGGGTTTCCCAGGATAAATCTTTGTGTTGTTGGCTTGCCTTGCTTGTCTTTCTTTCAGTGATCCTAATGTTATGGTTATGATGAAATGATGCTAAATATTTAAAGTTCTTGCATAACCATTAAATCTCTAACAAATTGTATGTGGGATTATTTGGGAATTCAGCTCGTCAAATCTCCTTTGATAGAAGAAATCATTGCCTTGGCTATCAAAGACTAGGGAAAGGGTTTGAACTCATCAACCCCTCCTACTCCTTGATCAACAAAACTCTACAAGCATCCTTTATGACCCCATTGCCCTCTCTAAAGCAATTAGGCACTAGTGACATGATTTTCGCCATTTAAATTTAACTTAAAACCTTGTTTTACTTTATTTGCAATTGTAGAAATTAACTTTCATCTTCAGCATAAATTTCTGCAAAACCCTAGCTGTATGTTGTCTCTTAAATTTTAATTTTAAGACAGCTTATGGTCTATTTTGCATTCTATTCATTAAACACTTAATTTAAGGTGAAAATTAGCTCTAAATTTGCTCTAATTTAACCTTGCATGCAACTACTTGATCTTCTTTTGGCTAAGTTAATTTCTTAATTGTTTTGAGTTGTTTTATGCTTCAATTTACGTCTAGCAAATACTCTTTTTAACAGTTATTCATCTAAATTTCAGATCTGGTATGTCTATGGGATAATTATAAGCAAATAAAGGCTAAATTTTCTCACTTTCACTCTCATTAAAGTGCCTACAATAGATCTGGAATTTGTTGGCACTATCCACCTATGCTAACACACAAATACTGAATTGATGGTTCATGCAAGTAACTAAGATTATAATTCCATTTCTAACACGTATACTGAATTGATGGTTCATGCAAGTAACTAGGATTATAGTTACTTGCTATTTTCTAGTCCTAATTGCACTAATCATCACTCTTTGAGTAGCTAGAAAATTTATGTTGTTTTAGCCACACAATTTCACTTGCAAATATATCTTTTGGGTTCATAAACAACTCTAGAATTGTTGGTTTACTTCTGGAATGAATGGATGACTTTGTTCTATTAGCAATCCCAGCAACAGAACATATGGTTTCTTAAGCTGTATTTTAATAAGATTCATTTTCAAAATTATCTTACAATTTTCCTTCAAGCTTTAAATCAGTTCACTTAACAATTTCACAATCTTATTTATGACTTCAAGCATCATCTTCATCATTGGTTATTAAAATTTATTCATCACAAAACTACAACAGTGATGTTTCCTCATATATCTACAATTGCTTAATGGGATGCATTTCACTTTCCGATTAACATTAACTTTTAACACTCTCACTTAACAATTTGGAGATAATCCTTTTGCAATAAATTGCTTGCTATTCACTTGGCAAATCACCTATCTTACAGGTAATTGTTGCATTATCCACTTGTTCATTTTCAATCAAATGTTATTCTACATAGAAGCAAGTTGATTGACTCATGGATGGTGTAACTAATCTATTGTGAGATTGGTATTATGGTCTCTTTTAGTTTCTGGAATTTACGAAATCTTTGTACATACAACTCTTAGTACTTAATAATCTTGCTTTTCTCACAATCATCATACATTCATGGGAATCTTTGCAATCTAAGTAATAGACTTCATCACCAATCACTGGATACTTAGTTGCTATAGGGAATCTTCCCCAGTTCTTGGATATTCATCCAAGTTACTAAAGAGTAGAGAAGTTGTTGTCTAGGTGAAAGTGGCAACACTTCTATAGTTGCACATAGTTACACCTCAGTGAAAACCTTGCACCTTAGGTCGTTAGTTTTTGTGGAAACATGTCCCACCATAATCACAGTGTTCCACCAAGTTTCCAAGACGTGGGGACATCGGAGGGGAGGAACGCAAATGGGGAACATGTGGAGACACCCCCAAAATTTTAGGAAAACTATTGAGCTATGAGGGGACATCAAAGTCCTTAGCATAGAGGGGCCCATCTCTAAAATTATTTTAAAAAATAAAAATCCCAACATAACAATTCTACATCCCATGTAAATTCATCATTGTGCAATGTAAATAGTACTAAATATTGAATTCAAAATGGCAAAATTGTGCAATGTTTAAGGAGCTTTTTGTTTTTTTAACTTTTTTTTAATTTTAGGGGTTTTTGGCCCGAATGCCCCCCATTTTGAGAAACGTGTCTCGCAGCATTGCAGGAAGTTTCACCCAGTGTTTGGCAAAACATTTCACCAAGCGCCACCCCCTCATCCCTGGGATATGGGGAAATGCAGAGGGTGCATCCCTGTGGAACACTGCATAATCATCCTATAATTGCTTGGATCCATACTAGAACCCGATTTGTGAATCAAGTAGATGGTATGGTGGGACCAAGTTGGTGGAAACCATGAGCATACAACATGGTTAAATAAATCGGCCATGTGCCAATAGTTTCAGATGTTTGTTGACTTTTGTAAGAAAGGAGTCTGGAGGCAAAAGGGTGATAGTGAAAGAAGTTGAAGAGTCATAGAAATGGCAAAGATGGTATTGCGGAGAAAGCCAATTCTAGATAGATATTGGCTAGAAGGGATGAATACAACAATCTATTTGTTAAATAGGTGTCCCATCAGAGAAGTGAGTAGGAGTCGCACCTAAGAAGGCATAGTCCAAGAAGAAACCAAAGATAGGCCACTTACAAATCTTTGGTTAAGTTGTTTATGATGATGCCACAAGTAGAAAATTGTTGTTTGTTGGATATTTTGACCAAGCAAAAGCACATAGTCTTTTGGATCTCTACACATACCAGGTGGTTGTGAGCAAGGATGTGAGAGTCAATGACACATCATATCTAATTCAAGTTGATGGTTGCTAGTTTGAAGCTAAAAAATCAGTTGCTCTGCAAGGGGGGCAGTTGTAGAATTTTAGGCTGTGATCATGTGTTATTGTGCAGGTTGCACAAAATGGGGAGATCGCTTCAAGAGAACAGGGAGATATTGCTTGTTCAAATGGTGAAGCAGAAAACGACAAGCTTGAGGATGTGAAGGAAGTGGAGCTTCCATGATGGAGGAGCAGGCAGAAGGCTGGAAAGAAAAGGTGAGCAATGTGTTTACCAGGTTCTTGATTTGTTATTTGTTGATTAAAAATTTGTTGAGTCCCAGGTGATGAAGAAGAAGATAAGGGTGAGTGGAGAAAAGCAATCATAGCTCTGACAATGAAGATGGATTTGCCTAGGGTAGATCCAATATGATTTGGCTGGTGGTTAGATGTAAAGAGTTGTATCAAGGTGCAATTTGCATGTAGAGAACCCATGGGAGGTGCAATTTGCATGTGGAGAACCGATGGGAGCTGCAGTTTACAGGTGTAGATGAGACTCTCTACAGGTTATGGCAGGCTCCAAAGGCCTAGTGTGTGTATTTTGAAATTTTTGGTGCCTAGGTGTGGAAAGGGGCAGTTTTTTGAAGTTGAAATGTACTTCTACATCAATGGTAGGTGAGTTGAAATTTTCAGCTAACATTGACTCTCATCAATGGTCAAACAAATGGTTGACCGTTGGAGAGGTAGCTTGTTCTGCATCAGCCATGCCTGTTACATATCTTGCAGGAGACATTACTTCTCTTTTGACAGTAGCTTTAGAATTTGTGTTTTTGAGTGCATGCAAGAGAGGCTTGTGGTCTGTACAAAAGGCATGGGGGAGTGGAATGATGGATAGCAGTATGGAGCAGGTAGACCCAAATTATCAATTCCAGCTGTTGACCAACTGAACAACTCAAAGGCAGGCAGCACACATCTGCTTCAATGCACTTGGTCCAGGTAGACTGAAATCTGGGGCAAGCATTTGGTTTCCATACAATCATTAAGGGAGAGTGTTAGAGATAGCTTATTATAATGTTCATACAATTATTTTAGTTTTGTACTCTAGTTAAGAAACTTAAATAAGTTAGTTCATGTCTCATAAATATTGTTAAGTTATAATTGGGTTAAGTCAAGTCTTAATTAACAAATGGGAACAGAGGTCCTTAGTGGACTGTTTTCATTCTTGGATTTTAGATAAATATCTTACAGCATTCCCAGCTTACCTTGCTTTGTGATATGGGGTATTTGGTTATCAAAAAATAAAATGGCATTCCAAGGCATTGATTTGAATCCAGCCCAAGTGGCCCATAAAATAAGGAGTGCCTCTGCTGGGATTGGGACTTTTATAAAAGAGAATACTGCCAGAAATTTATACTGAAATTGATTATGAGCAGGCTTGGTGTTTTTCGATGGAGCTTGCCAGGGCTGTGTGGGGTTGGTGTTACTCTTTTCCTTGATCGGTCTCATTATTTCAAGCTTAAATTAGCTACTGGATATGGCACAAACAATCGAGCAGAGCTGATGGCAATGTGGCTTTTACTGAAGACAGCAACAGATAAGGGAATAAGAAAGTTGTAAGCCTTCAGAGATTCAAAATTGATGGTGGATTGGGCAAATAACAAATGCAGATTAAACAATTTACTGTTAAAACCTTAATGAATCAATTTCTGGAGATTAAAGGAAGATTTGAGCAGAGCTGATGGCAATGTGGCTTTTACTGAAGACAGCAACAGATAAGGGAATAAGAAAGTTGTAAGCCTTCAGAGATTCAAAATTGATGGTGGATTGGGCAAATAACAAATGCAGATTAAACAATTTACTGTTAAAACCTTAATGAATCAATTTCTGGAGATTAAAGGAAGATTTGAAGGCCTTATCATCGCAAATATCTATAGAGAGTGCAATGTCCTGGCTGTATCTGACAGATTCCTGTATTGATGCCAGGTTTCTCAGCCTTTTTACTGTAATGTTTGTGTTCTGTACTTTGATATAGGTGTGAGTTGTAGCCTGACTGTTGTTTATTAAAAGACAAGTTTTCTTTTTGTTAAGGCTGCCTTCAAGAAGGCTTGGAAGACTGTAAGTTATAGACCAGTGGTAGGGTTAGACTATAGTCATAGGACTTTATCAGACTGATGTTTTCTGAGCCGATGAGGTAGCAGGATAGATATTCTGATTTCATACTTGAAAAATAGTATATAAAGCTTTTTTTCTTGGAAGAAAAAAGGGTCATGTCTTAATTATATAAGGTCGCTGTAAAGGAATTGATCTACTCCGTTTATGTATTGGCATTCACCATATTGAATAACATCAAGTATTATCAAGTATTGGCATTCACCATATTGAATAATATCTCTTTTCTCTATCTTCTCTCTCGAGTCTTGCCATTGCTCTGCTATTGTATGTGCATTATCAGACATAAAGCATGTATTTTGGAGCTCTTGTGTAAGCCATGTTTTTTTCAGATTTGATTAAAGCAGAGTATGCAGGTCAGTTTATAGCTCCTTTAAGGTAGATAGGAGTAATTACAGGAGATAATTATGACTAAAATGCATGGCAGAGATCTTTGGGGTGCAACATTGCATGGGCATTTACTTCTTGTAGAGTATGAGGTACATGGCATAAATCAATGAACTAGCTACATCACAGCTAGGATTGATACTTTAAGGATAGTAGGCCCCTTGAGGATAGAAGCTAAAACTGACATGATCCTGGAAGTAACTATGAGTGTGGCAGGCGAATTTGATTGGCTGCTATGATATAGACCTGGGAGCTTCTTGTCAATTGGAATTTGGGTGTATCTTAAGTGGTTGTGAGGAAAGGTTCTTAACTTCCCCACCTTGGTTCAAATCTCACTTTGTGACATGTTTGCTCTTGGTGAGACGATTGTTGATAAGCTATATATGATCTATTCATGAGTTGTTTACTTGGCCTCATGCCCTAAGAAATCTAGAGTTTACCCTGGGTACCATCCTTGGAATGAGGGAAAATGCCCGAGCGGTTTCTCCTGGGATATGTTATGTTACCTAGGAAAAAAGGACCGGGGAGCTTCATTAGGTTCCTCCTATACTGTTTTTCAATTTCTCTGGCATATGGCTACTGTGAAGCAAATAATTTAATTTGAACAAACGATTTCATGTTCTATGTCAACTTCAACACTTTAAATATCTCGCTTGGACAAGCCCTGAGACAAAGTACATGGATGTATGCCAATATTTATTCTTGTTGATTTTAGCTTTAAATTTAAATTTTAAACCCAAAAGCTGCAATAACAACTTGCAAGAGTTCCCTTTTATATTGAAATTCAGATATTTCTATTAGCTCTAACTTGCAAGAGTTCCTTTTATATTGAAATTCGGATATTTCTATTAGCTCCGTAGAGAAAGCTCGTAAAAAAAAACTTTAACTGATGAAGGCAGCGCTTCAAAAGGAAATAAATTTAACGTACCTTGTTGTAGATGTTAGAATTCCAAGGAATGAGTACCCTGCAGAAGGCTCCAATCAGATGGCCACAAGGATACGCAGATTGGTGAATAGATTGAAATAGATTATTAGAGTGCCCGCTGATGGACAAAGCATGATCTGAGCCTTCTGCTTGGGTGATAGATATCCCTGGAAACTAAAGACCAATTGTCAAGAAACAAAAATTGAATTTTTTGGAATTGAGTCGATCATGTAAACTTCATGCAACGGTTTGTGTAACTACTAATGTAAAATAGAGGTGAGCTACCAATTTCAACCCCAGGTTTCACATCTCCTTGAGCAGAGTTGGAATTCAATAGTCACCCTTGGCCTCACTAAGCCAGGGGCTGAATTTCCATGATGGTTGAATAGCCTCCGCTCTGCCCTTAAATTCTTCACTTTTGATTTAAAGAAAAAGCAGCGATCACACTTATAAGCCAGTAGCTTATATAAATAAGTGTATATAAAGTATACAGTGCTAAACATCCATAGTCATTAACTGTGGTCAATGAACATGGATAGACCTCAAGTTAAGTGTCAAGAATTACCTGTTATATGTCTTAGCTAGCCGTTATCACATGAAAGCCACTTAAGGTGTTGTGGTTTAATGTGTTGTGGTCTGTGAACACCCATAAACTACTAGTTAAGTGCATGAAAAACCGATTATCATACTTTTTATATATTAATTGTTTGTTTAACTCGATCGCATTATTTTGGGCAAAGACAGTCATCCAGTTTCAACCACATTTCACCACATTCCTCGGGCAGATGAAAGGGATGGAATCTTATTGAAATTATCTATTTCATGTTCAGATCAAATCAATCTGTTGGACCTTTGTCAAATTGCATTGTGCACTTCCAGCGCCCTGAAATTTCTATAATTAGTTTTAATTTCTAGGCTGTTGTCCTCATAGTCCTGACAATTGCGCCGATGACAATAACGCCGATGATTTGACCAGATATTCGTGCACAGCAAAGAACAAGCGTTGCCTAACATAAAGATAATTGTAATTCATATGCATATTTATAAGAGCAGGGATATAAGTGGTGACCATCGGTTTCGAGACAAATTCTGCACTGGATTTGATCGCCGGGTCCAGCCTCCAGATCAATCGTGTCCCGTTCCATCGTTAATAACCCTCCCGCTGCCCCTGCCTCTTGTGTGGGAGCAATCAAGGGAGATGACGAACTGCTAGATGGATCCGCCATTACCTACTTCCTTCCTTCCTATAAATACCCCGAAATTGAACCCTCTTTTACTTGGTGAAAACCCTCTCCAATTTGCTCTTCACAGCATATTTAAACCGACCACAATGCCCAGAATCCGGGATTGTCTAATTCAAAGCCATAAGCAAAAAAATTCCCACCTTTCCCAGATTTATTGTCTCCTCTGCCAGGTCGAAGCTAAATTCATTCCTCTCATGAGCCAACCCCTCATATTCCGTCTGTAGTTGTTAGTTGACTGTGAATGAAGGCAGCGGCAGATGTCAACCCAATATCAGAAAAAGAAAACGGCATCCACTGCTCCTATATCCCCATGCGGGGTCCAATGTTGTCACTGAGTCAATTTTAAACAAAATGGAACCTTTCGAGCCATTGTCGAGCTCTTCTTTCCTATGTTTTGTTTTCGTTTGGCGGACAGTATCCCACCCGGAGGGGACTGAGAGAGGACAGTGCACCTTCGAAATAAATGTATTTTCTGTGTATCGACTCGTTCCTTTTGGAAAATTTGAAATTTTTTAAAATAACCAAGATAGTTAAAATTATGGTTTTATGGACTATGTTCATTTTATCGAAAGGGAAATGACGATAAATTTTTAAAAAAATTGTAATTAAGTGAAATTATGATGGGAGATGATATGTTTGAATTTTTCTTCTTAAAATTATTATAAGATAAATGCTTAATGTTTGTGAGATAAAGGACCATATTCAATGGTTAAGATAAATATTTAATCCATAAAGCTCACATTTCTCGGGACCCTCTTCAAATAACAATTGCAAATTGTTATTTATATATTTTGGACAATTCAAGAGTTATGATTAAAAATATTATTTATGGGAATTAAGAGAATCTTATAAAAGAAAAGTATTATAAAGAATTAATGTTAGAAAAATCTTATTTATGGAAACTAACATTTTATTTTAATTTATCATAGTTACACAATTTTATGGAAATCAACTTTTTTTTCAATTTATTATAAAAAAGTATTAATTGTTTTTGGCTTGAAGTTAAAAAGCGGTAAGCTAAAATTTGGGGAGTGTTTTAGCCAAAATCCTTTAGGGGTAGGTTTTAGTGATTGGAATTGTATAATATGGGTGCCCAAGAGGTAATGGAGGGTCCTAAATTCATTTCTGCAATAAAAATTGCAATTTTAACACTGAAAATCTCATTTTCAACAACAAATCGTGTTGCAGACTTGCCTAAAAAGGTGCAAATGGTCTAGAGATTAGCGAACTTCGTTAAAAAAATATAAGAGAATGTTAAGAGTTCATATTTACATTAAAGGATAATTTTCAATTAAAATGGGAGTGGTTTAGAAGATGGTTAGGCAACTTAAAACCAACATAGATCTATCTTAAACTAGGATCTATCAAGCACCCAAGGGGATCCAATTTTTCTTGAGGTGTAAATTATTTGTACCTTAAATT
Organism: Pseudotsuga menziesii; assembly: GCA_001517045.1. Taxonomy (NCBI): domain Eukaryota; kingdom Viridiplantae; phylum Streptophyta; class Pinopsida; order Pinales; family Pinaceae; genus Pseudotsuga; species Pseudotsuga menziesii. Next base: position 1,250,848 of record LPNX011025473.1, on the reverse strand, counting down.
TTTTTACATATTAAGAAAAAATTACACCTCAAGATATTTGATCTCTCTTGGTTCTTGATATAACTAGGTTTAAGAGAATATATATATATATATAGTGAGGTGCTTACAACCCAGTATGGGGAAGAGATGTTGTAACACTTAAAGTTGTGTAACGTCATGTAACATGCCATCCCCATTAAAAAAATATATAAGCGGATATCATTTTTTTAATGGGGATGACACGTTAAGTGTTACAACATCTCTCCCCCATACTGTGTTGTAAGCACCTCACTATTATGTGTGCAATTAAATGTTGAATTGTTATTGAAACTTGATTTATGTAGTCCAATCACTCAACATTATTTAAAAAACAAAATTGCAAATTGATTTTTATGAACAGTTAAAATTACTTATAAATAAATTTACAAAGTAATAAAAAACATTTTAGATCTCACTTAAAAAAATTATGACATCTAAACTTATTACATTTTTCTATGGTAAGAGTCTTTGCTCGTGATTTGCGCTCAAGGCTAAAGCATGAAGACTAGTCAAAACTCAATCCAAGGAATGTACATTATCAATACATAATTCGTAATTGACATAGGAACCTAATTTTCCTTTGGAACGCGCTTAACTGGGTTTGCTTCAATGGTGCAGCAGGGATAAAGATGGTCAAGAGAAAATTCATGCAATTGCTTTGTTGGATCTCTGAAGATCGAGGTGCATGGCACCAATATTACTGATAGAAAGTAGACAACTTACAAAAATTACCCTTCATTGTCAAATTTGCAATTTTCCATGACACAATTAAAATTGACTAACATAAATGACTAATTCATATTCTTATAGCTAGTCATTTTTTATGCTGTGACAAAATTAGTCGTTTATGTTAGTCATTTTTAACTCTGCCACTTATTATCTAGTCATATTTGTTAACTGGTGACTAAATTAGTCGTTAATTTTAGTCCTTTATAGTTGGATCAATCAAAATTGCTCATATTTAGTTGTAAATCACTTAAAAAACCTGTGGGGACTATAATTTTTAGTCACCTAATAACTAATTCATCATTTTGTACTAGTGCATAGGCAGTGGAGACGAACATGAAAGTAGTAGTGGGAAGCATTGTGTCTATCGGAAGAGGTAGTTTTGAGAGTAGTGAGACTAAGAGAGCCTCTACCCGTGGATCCATGGTCTCAACTTGGGGGTGACCTGTTCAAGTGAGGAAGGCTTGACGGTGTCTACAACTAGGAGGAAAGTTGTCCGGCTGCAACCAGTGTACCATATTTTGAGATCAGTATTTCTCTTATGTTATGTTTTCATTACATTATTTTATTTGGTATATGATGATGGTTGTTTGGTTGTTTGAGTGTTCATGTATTGAATGTCAAGATTTTCATGGAGGAAGGATGAATCTCATATAATATGGAATTGAGTTTCTATTCTCGTTACCTTCTTTCTATTCTTCTTCTTCTTAACTAGAAATTGTAATTTTGGCTCTATTTTATTGAGAGGGGCGCAACCATATGATATGGTTCGACCATATATGCTCGTTTCTGTGTTTTGAGACCTGTTCCATTGCATCCGGAGCAGCGATTCCATTGAACAACACCTTTCGTTTCATTGAAAAAGCTTTCCATATGACCAAGATATGTTTGTTTTGGTCTGATAGTTTTCCAGTGCCAAGGTGAGCGCACCTGTCATTTGATTGTAAATCATTTGTTTGCATATTTGTTTTTAGTTTCAGATATGAGGATGAGAGATGTATTCTATATGTAAAAGTAATCGATGGCTGGAGGGTGGCAGCCATACGATTTGATTTTTATTAGTGAGAGATGAGTGTAGGGGACAGTCATCAAGAGCCAATTTTGAGGGTTGTAGTTGCAGTCGATGTTCTTTATTTGCTATGGTTTTTATGTGGCTGTATATTGAAGCCTGTGAATGTTCCATGATATGTGGTTTTCCTTACTTTTTATGCTCACTAACAACACATACATAACAACACCCACAAAGTACATTAATTTGCAAATAATCAATGACATCAATACTTGGTTATTTATAAACTATGCTATCAAACAAACCAAACGTACATAAATTAGCTATTCACATCGAATATGATGTTTATCACGTGTTATTGATGTTCATGTTTCAATTACGACCTTTAGCTTGTACTTTGGAAATAATTATTTGAGTGTCACAATTAATTATTTAATTAAGTGGCATAATTAAATAATTAAGTGTCGCAAACTTTAGTTATAATTCAATCTGTAGAATTAAAAGATTTAATTTATTTGGGACAATGGTTAGTAAGATCAATAGTAATTTAACTATATCCATTGTTCTTAAACTTAAGTTAGTCTTAATTTTAGCAGCTTTGGGCTTATCTCAAGGTTCAGGGACATCACATGATCAAACAATATAATAGAATTGTGAGCTCTAAGGCTAACTCTCACATTGGAATCTTAATATGGTCAATCATGTCTACATATATTTGGTGATTCTTTGTAGGTAATCAAATGCTTCAAGGGGGTGTATATGATGGGAAATATCCAATATTTACAACCACTATAGGATGAGATAATCTCTTTGCAAATACTTTCAATGGTTTAACTATCTCTCGCATCTTTAGAGAGTGGAACCAACAAGTAGATGCTCTATCTGAAGAGGCTCTACACTTGTTGTTGGATTTGTTCCCTATCTCTGCCCCTTGACCCAGGTTCAGTCTCTTCTGCTCAGCACAAAAAGGCCCAAGATATCGGCCCGACGGAGCGGAGCTCAGTAGGAAGCACTTGCGACACAGATGTCGTCACACCCGAGATATCTCAGTTTTATGGGTAACTGCCAGAACCACATTTCCATAGTTTGTGTGGGAGGGTGTTTTAGTACCTTGGCTTTGTGCCAAGGCTTCCAACAAAGACCAAGATGGTGGGTTACTTGTATGCATAGTATTTCAATACCAAGTTATGATCCAACCCTTCTTTATGCGACTTAAGTGAACTAAAAGTGAATAGACATCATAAGCATACTCATTAATATAATGCAACAGACATACATTTATCCAGTTGTAACACAATACTCAACCAGTCATTCAACACAACATTTACGCATATAACTACACTACTCAACATTCACACATATACACAACATATAACGTGGAAACCCATCTGGGAAAAAACCACAAGGTGCTCTTCATCTGGCATGAGGAAATAGATGCACCTTTTGTCTGCACATAAATATGTAGACTCTATTCAAGATCTTATGTTCTATCTTTACAAAATTTTCCTCCGTCTCATGCTCTTTGATCTTCTCTCTTTGTCTTTCTACTCTACTCCCACTAGCGATCTGCACACATCCTGGATCAACTCAACCTTCTCTACCTGTCTGCACACTCAGCTGCAGAACCACTACTCTGATGCACTCAATGATCCAGAGTCATTAACCAAAACTTCCCATCTCAAGTCTAGCTCGAGCGTCTTTTCCAAGAGTCTGGAGGTTACTCAAAATATTGTATTAGCTATTCAGCTAAAACTGGCTAGTTATCTGTCTAACCCAACTACAACTTGGGTTCCTTCTTTTATATCCCCATTACAGACTCGATACAGATCCCATACATGCTTGTTATAGACTCAATATCAACTCGATATAGACTCTAACAGACTCATTACATACTCTTCTTTAGTCGTTATCCCAACCGACTTACTGTCTTCAGCCAACATGTTGTTTTTCCTATTCTAGTAATACATAACAAAAGGCACTATTGGCCTGACCTACAAAGATGCCTTCACGCGTGTGGTTTCCGTTGGCTCTGGTCGAGTTCATACCCACGATCGCTAAGGGATGTCACTTTCTCAGCGTTATGCCTTACTATCACTTTTCGGCCATTACACTATCTACACGCCTGCTTCTTCAAATATTCTGCCATGTCATCTCGTATCTTGTTCTGTCCTTCCACCTTTTCTTACTCATCTGGCACAACTTCCTTGTCCCACACCTTCTCTTTGTCTTCTTCTTCTCTTTCCTTCTTCTGTCGCAACATCCTTCCCTTTTCCTTGATGCTCCTTCCTCTATCGTAGCTCATTCCTCTTACTCTTTTATACTCCTTCTTCTTACTTAGGAAAAATTCAACATGAATTATGCTCTACTATCCCAAGGCCCAACATGCCCCCAACACTCACATGTGGCTCGTCCCGAGCCACGCAAACTATTCCCCCATGGTCTAACTTGCGCTAACTTTGGTATGAAAATCCTCCACGATTTTTAGCAACTTCTCTTTTTTTGCACTTCTTCTTCTTATGTTTTATGAATGTGCTCCACCAGGTCGAAATTGACGTGTTCTGACATGACTCTCTCTACAGATGCCACTACTCGCTCACCTTCTGGTGTACTAGCTGAATTATGTTCCCTCTGTGTTTGACTGTATGTTCCTTATGTGTTTGAACATACGTTCCTTCTGTGTTTGCAACTGGCTGGAGGCTTTATACTTCTGGTACTACTATCATTTTTGCAAATGCAGACATCAATAAGGCAGTATCATTCATGAACAAAACTAACTCCTTTTTCAAACTTGTCATTTTTTTCTACTTCTGGATGATTTTACCGCTTAGTGGAGTAGGACGTAGGGGTAGGACACAAGGGATGAGGGACTTATCAGTAACACTAATGTTCTTTGTTTGCATTTCTAGCTTCAACTTCCAACTCATCCCAAGTTTTTCCTTCCCCCCTTCAGAATCTTCCTCGGTGTTACCCGTGAATGAGTACGCGACATCTGGGTAAGACTTAGAGCTTGCAGCAATCACTCATTCCAGCATCTAGTCATTGTTTCTCTTTTCTATAGTGTTGTTGAGATGTGGCATCCTCAATATGTAGTAGCTCCCTCCATTAGAGTATGCCAGTACAACACGTCTTTGGAATCGTCATCACCTCCCATAGATTCATCAGTTTACAGTGATGATGGTGATGACGTTGGTTGTTGCTTCTTCTTCTCTTAGTTTGTACATCCATTTAGACCGACAACTCCTAGCAATGGATATTATGCACTGTGGCAATTAATTCTTGGAAATTATGTCTGGAGGCTTCAGCGGGATGTCCTCCGGTCTATGAATTATTTCTAGTGCTTCTTTAGTCGTGCTCAGCTCATTTGAGACATCATTGATTTTACCGACATCAAAAGGTACTCACATTGAAATCTTTACCAAGCTGCCTAGAGCCACTTTTGCATGAAGGCCCAACACTGGCTGGATCTCCAAGCAGCTCCTAGCCTTCAATGGAACATATCCAACAACAGTTCTCTTACTCAAAAAAATCATTACAGTTTCCTCGATAGGACTCCCAGGTCCATTAGCACTGAAACACTTACTCGTCATACTTCTCCACAAGTTTTCGTTCATTCTATGTCATGCAACTATTCTGGTGGTGGAATTATAAGGACACGAGCTAGGAATTGACCATCAATAGAGGGGTCATTCCAGCAATATAGTTGTCAAAACCTCACATGCACCATCATCGAGTAGCATAATGACAACATGAACCATCACGTAGGTTCTTAGTCCAACTTCCTATGTGGAGGTGCCAACTACACCGCCCCTTTTTCATTGTGACATCATGATATTAATAACGAAAGTGACCCTCAACTTCTCTTGCAATCTTCCCAAATTTCCTTGTTTTCTGTGGATTTGAAATTTGTCACCTCAACAATCCTTCCTCATAATTGTTCCAACACACCATTGTTTTTAGTGCCACACTTCCCTCAACGCGCCTTGTGTGAAAGTCACACTATTCTCTTCTCCCTGCCGTCGTTGTGATTGTCACCATCATCATTTTTTTTTACCTAGTCGTAGTTATCAAAATAAGGCTTCAATTAACTCCCATTCATGAGCCCTCCGACTTCCGTACCATATATTTTTTCCAATTTCACTGCTCCTCCATCAATGATTTCCTTCACCACATAAGGACCTAACCAATGTCTCTTCAACTTGCCTGGGTGTTTGAAAAATTTGTTGTCATACATAAGAACAAGGCATCTGACTGAGAATTGATTGTTCTTAATGTGTCTATCGTGCCATATCTTATGCCTTTGTTTTTCTACATTTTGATGGAATCCTGCAATTAAGCGTTCTTCTTCCAAATGGATTAACTGAAGTAATATTTCTTCCACAGCATCAACATCTGTCATTTCTGTAATGGCTACCACCTTTAAACTTGGTACAATATATTCCATAGGCATGACAACTTCCTATCCATATACTAACCTAAACGGTGTCTGGATGATTAACTTCTTACATGTTGTGCGATCTGACCATAGTATTGCGGAAAGTTTCTGGTCCCAATCATCCCTTCTTGTATTGCAGACTTTGGTTAGTGCATTTTCCAGAATCTTGTTAAATACTTCGACTGCTCCATTGGCTTGTGGGTGATATGGATTTGTTCTTCTATGTTGTATCTGAAATTCATCAGTTAGTTCCTTAATCAACTAATGAACAAAATTTGTACCTTGATCGTTAATCAATATCTTAGGGCACCTGAGCCTTGTTACAACATTTTCAAATAAAAACTTTGTTGTTGTTGCAGCAGTATAATCCTTGACAGGAACAGATTTTGCCCAGCAAGTTAGGTAATCCGTCGTAGTGATAATATACCTATCTCCAGTGCGCTTCCCTACTGGACTAATAGGTCCGACAAAGTCAACAACCCATTTATCAAATGTTTGTAACGTGAGTTGTTGAACTAATGGCGTTTCATCTCTTCTGGATGGCTTGCCCGTTCTTTGGTAGATGTCACAACTGCAATAGTAATCTCGAGCATCTGCATGCATGGTAGGCCACCATAACCCTGCTTGTAATATCTTGCGCACCGTCGCCTTTCCTGCATAGTGTCCTCCTGCGATACCAGCATGTGCTTCACTTTAAATAATAGTGCGCTCATGTTCAAAAACACAATGTCGAAGTATCTCATCCGGGCCTAGTTTATATAAGTGGCCAACAATCAATTAGAAATATGCAGCTTGTGTTACTAACTGTTTCTTTTATGCTGTTGTGAACTCAGGTGGTGCAAAACCCATAGTGAGGAACTGTATGATATCTTAATGTTGATTATCAAAGGCGGTTATTGCAAATAGTTGTGCATCAGGGAGATTATCTTCCAAACTAGTAGGTTCTTCTCCATTCTCTATTCCTGAGAGATGGTCTGGTCTGAAGTTTAATCGACCTGGTTTAACGATTATCTCAAAATCAAATTCTTGAAAGAGGAGAAGCCACCAGCAGATCTCCCCCCCGCAACACTGGCTTATTGACCAAATATTTCAATGCAGAATGGTCAGTGTACATTTGTTTTCTTTCTTCCCTTGGGTGAACTAATCTATTCTAGAGATCAAGGATGGTGTGAGATTGGAGTTTCAACGTGCTTCATTTTTATAGTTTCAAGATCAACTTTTATATTTTATGTATGCTATATGCTCATATACTTATATTAATGTGGTATATTACATTTTTTTGTTCTTATGTAGGGTGTTTTCACTTTGATTAAGTTCTAAAAAGGCATTGTAATCTACAATGGAGTTTTAGGGGGCTATGTGGGGAGCTATGTTTTTATGCATGGCACCGTGTTTCCTTTTTGCATGAACCTGACAAGGCTATCTGCTTATGTTGGATTAAATGAGGTTGACTCTTGACAAATTCATGGGTAAATTTTCCATTATCATTGCTCTAAAACCATGAAGCTAGTCAAACTTTTGTCTTCTCCAACACATTGATTCCTATGGAATCGAACATCATCTAAATTTTGTTTTCCAACTATTCTTGATAGTAATATAACGGGGGGCTTTATAATCATGTGAGCTTCATGACTAAGTGGTTAAAAGTTTGAGAACTTTGCAACGTAAACTAGGGCATGGCCTTTGTCCTAGATTATGATGTAGTTTTGAGTCTTATTTTGACTAGCATGGCTATAATAGAGGAGCAAGGCTTGAGTATTATAATGCATCTCATCCTCATAATGCATTGGTGTATATTTATAAAACAAGACCAAATTAATGTAACTTGTATTAGATGACTCTCATTGGAAAATTTGTAAATGTTTTGGTGTTTTCAAAACATGAGGCCGGTTTGAGTCTCATCTTGGCCCGTGGTATCATTTCTAGAGACTTGAGATTTTACAAATTGTTCATGGTCAAAATATGCCCAATGGGACAGTTACAATGACAAGGTTTCATGGGATTAAGATACCATGTCCAACGCTTGATAACTCTGTCAAGTGAACAAGAGATTTTGTATATCCTAAATACATAAATAATTGAACCATGTTTTTCTCTCTTGAGTTCCAACGAGGGTTTCTATGAAACCCCAAAAAGTTCATCCCCTAAATCATATACACATAAAAACTTGTTAGAGTTATAATTAAATCAATTTCACACATATTGGCACTCAATTTTCAAAGTTTAATCAATTTTTAAAGTGCATCGGAGCCTTTCATATCTCCAAAATTAAGTGACATGCTTTAGTCATATTTTGATTACTGTGCTTGTATAGATATTCACGTTGAAGGTCAACTTTATGGATAAAAGTTGAATAGTTGTGAAATTAGACAAAATGAATTAGTTTGTCTTTAATAACTTTAATGGTAATCATGCAAGTGCCACAACTATCACACATTGAGTCCAGTCTGAGTCTTTGTTGCCAATGAGTTTATCTACATGAAAATAGTCATTGGACACCTTTGCTTTGTGGGGATTCAATAAAATGCTTTATAGTCAAGATAATTTCATTGATAAGCACTGGAAAATTTGAAAGTGTTATCATGCCAACAAGAGACTTTTGGATATATCAAACCTTGATATGGATTGTGTTCTTATGTAATCTTGCATGTTTTGGATATAAAATGATGGCAATTATGGGAGTCACATTAAAAAATCACTACAAGGAAAAGACCTTATAGCGAAGGTTAAAGCGAAGATTTTTAGTGCTACAAGATTGGCCAAAATTGAAAAAAAACCTTCGCTACAACCTTCGCCAATGGTACAGGATGGTTTGGTGGAGGTTTTTACGAAAATTTATTATAACTAAAAGAAACTAAGCGGTTGGAGGATTTAGCGAAGGAATTTTTCTGGTGTGCTTGATTGAAATGAACGCATCGATGCGTACAGTGCTAAAAGGCATCAATGTGTATTAATTTAAAAAGCACTTGTGTGTTTTAATATAAATAATCATCGATGCATATAACTATCTTAATGGCACTTATGCTCTATAACTTTCTATGCACCAATTCTCTATAAGCAACATCACATTGGTGCGCATGTCTTTTTATCATGCATTGATGTTGATAGTGAAGGAAAACGCACATGTGAAGTTGACTAGGACATTGACATTCATCGCATTTTTACATTACGATGTGATCACAATATATAGTTTCTCTAGTGTGCTATTACTTTGAAAGTACTGGTGCGTACAAATAATAAAACTGCATCGGGGCATATAACTACCACTTCGTTGCAATGGTGCAATGGTATTTTAAAAGCATCGATGCTTACATTCAATTATTAATTGCATCGGTGACACTTCTACTTAAACACACTGGTGCGATTAAAATAATTAAAAAGATTGGTAATCATTTTCTCATTGGTGACCAGTGATCAGTGACTATTATAAAAATTACAATGCACCGATATATCTATATTTGATTTTTTTCTTTTCGATTCGATTATTCATCAGAAATTGAAATATTTTTTATAATAGATCATATAATTTTTATTTTAATTATTGCATTGGGATATGATGTTTGGATTAATTCGTGATATCATTAGATTTTGCATTTGTGCTTTGTAATATTTAATCATCCATACTTTTAATCAATCATGTAACATCTCACAACGACATTGCACAATGAAATAGAATAATAAACTTATATATGAATAAGTGGCCCTTTGTCATACAAAATGGGACAACATAAAGGTTTACAATAATCAAAATATCAATATATAAGTGTTACACTTATTGGTAACCCAATGTCTTCCAATTGGGAAATTATGTCCAATACATTGTACAAAATGTCTTATTTCCATAGACAATCATTTCAAAACATATTACAGCTTGCATTAACATCCAATTAACGGAGGTTATAGCGAATATTTTTAGTGTTACAAGATTGGTCAAAATTGTCAAAAAAACTTTCGTTACAACCTTCGCCAATGGTACCAAATGGTTTGGCGGAGCTTTTTACGGAAATTTATTATAACTAAAAGAAACCCGGGGGTCTGAGGCTTTAGTGGAGGAATTTTTTCTAGTGTGCTTAATTGAAATGAACGCATCAGTATGTACAATGCTAAAAGGAACCAGTGAAAATTAATTTAAAAGGCACCGGTGTGTTTTAATATGAACAAGCACCAATGCATATAACTATCTTAATGGAACCGGTGCTCTATAAGTTTATGTGCACCAGTGCTCTATAAGCACATCATATTGGTGCGTATGTCTTTTTATCATGCACCAATGCTGATAGAGAAGGAAAATACACTGGCGAAGTTGACTGGGACATCGACATTCATTGCATTTTTACATTATGGTGCGTTTACAATATATTGTTGCTCTGGTGTGCTATTATTTTGAAATCACATGTGTGTACAAATAATAATACTGGACCGTGGCATATAACTACTACATTGTTGCATCGATGTGATGGTATTTTAAAAGCACTGATGCTTACATTCAATCATTAACTACATAGGTGCCACTTTTACTTAAACACACTAATGCCATTAAAATGATTGGTAATCATTTTCTCATTGGTAATCATTTTCTCATTTATAATAGTGATCAACGACTATTATAAAAATTACAATGCAGCGATATATCTATATTTTATTTTTATTTTTTTCAATTATGTTTTTCATCATAAAATGAAATAATTTTTATAATAGCATTCATATAATTTTAATTTTAATTATTGTGTTGGGATATGATGTTTGGATTAATTTGTTATATCATTAGATTTTGCATCTATTCATTGTAATATTTAATCAATGACGTAACATTTCACAATGGAATATAATAATAAACTTATATATGGATAAGTGGCCCTTTGTCATACAAAATGGGACAACAGAAAGGTCCAAAATAATTAAAATATCAATTAATAATTCCTACACTTATGGGTAACCCAATGTCTCCCATTTGAGAAATTATGTCCAATAAATTGTACAAAATGTCTAATTTCCATAGACAATTATTTCAAAACATATAATAGCTTGCATTAACATTCAATTATATTGATCATCATTATCTGTACTCACACGACTTGGGGTAATTTGGTAGAATGTTTTGTTGATTGCCTTGATTGTGTTACTCCTCTTCAACTTCCATCTACAAACAGAAAAATAAAGTGTAATGAATGTATCTACATTGGCGAGCATGATGCAAAAATAGATATTATAGATGATTATGTAAATCGAAAATCATACCATAGCAAGAATTGAGTCATAAACAATACACATTCTTCCAAAGTCATGTCTCATGCCTCCTCTCAACAACTCTTTTGTTGACTCAAATCCATACTTTGTTTCCTAAGGGTTTTATACCCCATCACAAATCATAGGTTTAATATAAAGGTTTTTTGTTGCTCCATTAATTATAAAATAAGAGAAGTAAAACAACATAGATACAAATTTCACAATTAATTTTGATATGCCAACACATACTCACAACCCATACTTAACCAAGTGTCAAAAAATTATTCCAAGGGCTATTTTTTGTACGTAAGAAAATGTTTGAAGGCATCCAAGGATGGGTGTAAAAACATTAAAATACAATGATCACAACCAATTTGAAATCTTAAGTTGTAAGGAAAATTCACAATTACTCACAAACTTTGATATCAACCCTTTTCTTCCCTCTCCTCCTGTATTATGTGCTATGATGGGTTCTATTTTCTTTTCTTTTCTACAACAAAACAATTGAAAATTAATATTTAATGCCAAATTAATTAATTATATGTACATAAAAAGGAAAAAAATCAAAGATTGCATACATTTGCAGCACATTATTGTTGAGATGGCTCCTCCTGCGATGCAATTATGTCAATTTCTTTGATCATCTCCTTGTACACAGTTTTGGATATCCCTACTGGAATTTTTCGGATATCACCTCATTCATCCTTTTGGATTTTCATAATTTTCTTAAAAAATCAAAATGACATTAAATTAATTGATATGAAAAGTAACCTATCCAACCAGGTCTTCACCAATCCTCAACCTATGAGGGCGTTTAACTGACGTGTTAATCAATGCTTTTGTTCAATTTCTTTTTTGGCTTTTGATCATTATTTGGGTCATAACCCTCGACCTGTGGGGGTATAGGAAAATAACCACCAAACTGATAACAAAATCTTGAACCCAACCTAGTTTTATATCTTCTTTTTTTTTTTGGACATGTCGAACATGCTGAATAGGCTAAACATGTTTGTATATATATGCATATCATTTTTCTGCAATTAATTTAAATATATGAATCTTACAAAAAAATGATGAAAAGTAAATATAGCATAAAAAATATTAATGAAGGAATGCTTTATATTATTATATACGTATTCTAGAAAAAAACATGTTTAGGAATATTACTTTTTCAATGATTGTTTTTTGTTGTTGTATGCTTTTGTTATTGCAAGTCTAACATGTTTCATTGACCATTGCTCTGGAAATGCTTCTTGTAGTTTAAATACAACTTGATTCTTGGAGTCATTAGATTGATTTTTTCGTTGTAAGTGGAAAGTATGTGTATGTATTCTTTCCACTATATCCCTCATAGCTGTATAAAAGTTTTCCCCCTTTTCATTACTTTTAACACCACTCCATATGAGCTAAGGACCAATTCATCGCCATTTATATCTTCTATAATTTTTATTTTCTGAGGACAACTTTCCCTTCCCTTACTGTAAATCACTTCAGAACATTCAACACATGTGAACTAGATTGTTTGAAACACATTATAAAATATTCTTAAGTACATTATTATTGAAAACTCAAAGAAAAAAATCATATTGATTTTTTTTTTATTCACTCGATTCATCTTCTGCAACTTTTCTATCAAGGTTATACACTCTTTTGCACTTAGATTGCGGAGAATCTTACCGAGTTTCCTTATTTTTTGGCTCTGCATAACACACATTAACCAATACGAATTAGGTAAACTTACATATAATTCAAACATATTAATTTTATGTTAAAATTTCAAAGATCTTGCCTTTTTCACTTTTTTGGAAGTACTCCAATTGTGTCGATTAGAATTATTGTTCCTTTAACTCTTATCACACATTTTCTATGAATAAATAACCCAAACCAATAAACAGAGAAGATATTAAATATACAAATAAATTACATAAGTTTCAGCTAAAAAAATAGTCTAGCATATCGGTGCACTTAATGAATAAAAACACCCCCGTGCATCTACAATATATACACACCGATACATTATACATATTTAAGCATTGATAATAAATTAAAAAAAAAGTTATAGCTATATCGATGCAATATATTTATTCAAAAGCATTGGTGTGACTTATTATCCACAGTGCACCAAGAGTTCCCTGAAATGTTTTTTTAAATTACAGCGAAATGGCACGCTTTTATTAAAATTGCACTAGTGCTATCTATGGAACTGTCTGCACTGAAAACTGCAAAATCATTTTTTATGAAACACACTAATAGAGGCAGGGTTTGTGATCTGACGCAATAAGTGGTACCATTGCATCAAATTCCCAACCCCTTATATATAAAAAAACACAGACCTATTAAATCTAAAGTACCTAAAAAGAAAAACCCTAATTGTGAAATATTAGAGGGAGTTAAACGTCAATGTTAAATTTTGCAGCCATATAAACCAAAATGAAGCAACAAGAAAGCAAGGGTTCCATCATTGAAGGTCATTGTAATTTTTTTTGCCAGAATTTATTCTAAATCTTTATAGCAATATAAATAAATCATGAATTGAGATAAATAGTAAGAATTTGCTTACGTGACCCCCCATGATGGGTTTCAGGAGGAGCCATCCCACCATGCATGAGGACTCACAATCCCACATGCAACTCGCACCAGACTCCACTCGGTGGCTTCCCTAAACACAACCATCATCTGCAGTTAAGGGGACTTCATGCAAACATCAACTCAAGTCTGGGATACTTTAGATCCCTCGCGTGAACGTACCACCACCTCCCTACTACAATTTTGAACCTAATTGACCATCTAAAAGACATTAAGAAACCACATGCGCTCAGTCACAGTTGGATTTTCATCCAGGTGAAGGATGCCCAAGCATATCACACGATGAAGTGGATGGAAGAAGCTATTCAACCCAAAATCCTCAACATTCAGCCTCAATTCTTAATCATCCTAGAAGATAGTGACGGTGGTGAGATAGGAGGCTACTGTAATATCCAAATTGATTTAAATCCCAACAGAGTGGCCACTAGAAAAACCATGGTTAGAAGTAAGATAATAGGGCATAATAACCCTACTAACATGAGCTACTCCCATATGCCACACATCATGGCTAAGCAAGAGAAATCCAAAGCATGATTCTCTGGTGTGGTTCATCTGGAAGGTTGTTGTCGCATGGGTGAAATGGAGGTTTGAATGCATAATAAGATTCAATGTCCTGAGCTTGAGGAGCTCATCATGGATTTGGGGCATCTCATGGAGGATCCAGGATACACCCACACCCATGAGACCCACTACACCAAGATGCATACTCTTCTTTAGTATATGAAGTCTCTCCTAAGCCAAGCAATATCTAAAAGAACCACAAGAATGCTTTAAGTTGATAATGGTGGAATGAGTTTGGTAGATAAACTAGACCATCTGGAAAATTAGACCAGATTCCTAGAGAAGGCATAGATGGATTTTGATGCCAAGCTGGATGCCTTTGCTTGAGAACTCATTGGCAAGGTTTTCAGTAGATCGACCTCCTCCTCGCTGCAGTATGGACTCGTTTACCACAAGCACTCAAACTTCCTTCCTAGAGGAGAGTCCTTGACTATGAAAGGATAAATAGACTCAACAACGGACTACTAGACCTGACACATTGAAATTTTGAGACTTGGGCTAGCCTTTCTTATATTCAAGTTTCCTTTGTTTATCATGTTTATATTTAAAAGTTACATTTACTTAGTGATATTACTTTTTCCTACTCATACACCTTGGCTTGTGGGGGTTAATAGTTTTAATCTCTATTGTTAGATGTTTATGTACTGTCCTATTATTAGTTCTCAGTTTATTTCCTATGAAAATCACCATGAATAGTACTACTTGTCTACTCTACCTAATGACTTTTGTAAACTTTTCCATTTGTATATGATATAGAAGTGAACTTTAAACAAAAAAAAGAATTTACATACTTGAAAATTTTACTATGAAGATTTTTGTGTGTTTTACCATACTTTTACAAATTTCAATCTTCTGAAAAAGCTGATTGCAAAAGTCCTCCTTGGTAAATCTATCTTGCAAAACTCTCCCCTCAAAATTTTGGCAAAACTCTCCCCTCAAATTTTTAAAACACTTTATCAAAACTAGTTTTTTGTAAAAGAAATTCCTGCTCATTTTTCAGCTCATGGAAAAAAAACTTGTGTGTGTGTTTTCCCATTTTCCACATACCGGTGCAATGTAATATATAAGTGCACCGATGCGACCTCATAGACAACGCACCTTTCACATATAATTTTGTAATAAATTTTTCACATAAACAGTGCACCTGTAAGATATGATTGCATCAGTGTGCTATAGGTTTTAAAGCACACCATCTGGGCATAAAATAGAAAAATAAACATGTAAAAAATGTATTTTCATGTTGGGATATGTGACAAATGGTGCGATCATAATATATGTGATCCCTATTGCATATGTTGTGTATGGGAGCATTGTCGCGATATAATTTGCAAAGGGATATGGGTAGACATAAAATACTCAAAATTGATTATTTCGTATTGCATTTTTTCTATCTCCAGTGCATTTTAAATATATTAGTGCACTATAATATAAAAATGCAGCAATGGTGATAATATTGAAAAATGCATAAATAAATATCCTCTATCAAACATAGTGGATTATTTTTTTTGCGGATGTTTAGCGTCAATGCGTATGTGTTTGGTAAGCACCGACGTGTCTTAAACCAATGCATTAAAAAGCCATATGACTGCATGTTTGAACTTAAAATGGTATATTTATCTCAAAATCCCAAAATTTATTTTAGGAATGTAAACACGTATTGATTGTTGATTTGGATCAAATGCAGGGAGAAAAAGTTATAATATCAAGTAGTCAATTCTGCAAATTCTAACTCATTCCATATTCTTCAAAGTTCATCAAGTCCTCCCTTTCCATCACTAGTAAGTTCAAATATTATTTTATTTTGATTATTTAATTGAATTTATGTTATTTATCCATGTGAATCTGAATAATAATGCATTCAATTTTGTAGGATCTTGATTCAAGATCGAGTTCAAATGCGCAAGATATTCCACCAGTTGACAAAAGTTGCAAGCTTTTATCAGGAGCAAGATACCACAAGTAGTTGGTAGATAAAAGTGGACAACCTCTTTACCCTGCCAATTGTAACATGCCATCTTCCAACCACGATCACGGGTCATTGATGGTAATTCATCAAGAGATAGATCTATTTTATTACACCCTAGTAGTATGTGGTTGTTCAAAATTCCAAGGGTTGAAGAAGAACCCTCGGCGTGCCACACTCATGTATTATATTAATGATCAACTACCCATTGTTGATGGTCTTATATCTCCTACTGTAGTAAAAAATCCAATAGGTGATATTGACAAGATACGTAGGAACACTTCCTAATGCTCAATTTTTGAAAAGTTGGAAGCCAAAACAACTATGTTTCGTCATAAATTTACCTATGCCTTTGTTTTTGTTTAGTTAACTGAAAGTTCTAGTGATCTAAAATATGATATCAATAACACCCAAAAAATCTCTACTAGGAGATCCAAAAAAATCTATGAGTTGAGAGCAAAAAGGTTGAAATACACACCAAGGTTTGTCCAATTGTTGGACGGTAGTGATGAATTCTCACTTCTTGTGCATTTTCAAAGTAAATGCCAAACTTGTTACAACAACGCTTTGTATGATGCTTGGCCATCTTCTCTATCTGTGACTGATGTTGGAACTAGATTTTCATTTTGTGGTAATAATTTTATGATTGCCAAATCTAATATAGATGTTGCAAATCTTGGGTTGTTTATCCTTTCACACGAACTCATTCCTCTGAAACAGTCAATAGCACTTATGCCATTTTTCGCTCCTCTTTATTGTTGGTCTGATTCCTTGAATATTATTAAATACAAACATAACATTTCCATGTATCATATGTGCATGATTGGTTATGCTTCTAGAAATTTTAGCATAAAGAACATGTTATATATTGATGATCGTCCCTGCACTAGTGGGAATATTGTAGGGGTCATAAATATTTCTAGGCATTCTTTATTTACTACAATTTGTTCATTTGAGGAACACTCCAATGACTAGGATTTCTTTATGAAAAGGAAAGTGTATAGATTTGTTGTTGTGCATGAAATTTGTAGTTTGTCTCCTAGTGATGAGTTGTTAATTAACTATATCTTCCATGGACCACCATCTGCTCATTAAATATGCCTTGCATTAGGACTACCTTTAGACATTCCCTTGGGGTGTATGAAAAAAATCATTGATTAATTGTATATTTTATTTTATTTTCAATGGAGTTAATGTAAATATATTGCTCCATTTGGAATTTTGTTTTATAAAATGCTTGCAGTTGAACATTTACTATTTGAAAAAATTCTCATACTTTTATAATAATTGTTTGGTATAATGTTGAGCAAACCAATTTCATTGTGCTTACTAATATCATCAATGTGATGTTCAATATTTTTGAAATTGGGACTCTGACGATGAGCAACCCATATTCCATCTTTTGCTACACCCCACTACAACGTGAAAGCAAGAGAAGGCTGTAAAAAGAGTGCAACTTAAAGAGGAAGCACACCAAGCATGGTTGAATCAACCACCTATTCGATTCCCACTATGTCCAAATTCACCAAATAGGAATGTCTATAATAACACTAGTTCTTCACGTGTTGTAAATGAAGGCAATGAAATAGAGGTTGGTATGGATGATTTCTTACGGGATACAAGTGCCATGGCATCAACGTTGTTAGATGCATTCTAGGAATATGAACTAGGGGATGATGCTCATATCACTGATACCTTCTTCGAAAGCCTAAAATATACTTCTGCCACCCCTCTCCTTGGACCTGGTTGGTCAAAGTCTACCCAACTAGGGACAATAATGTTACTATACAACTTGAAAGCACTCTATGGCATGTCAAACATGTGTTTCTCAACACTTTTGAGGTAACTAACCATCAAGTCCCTTATGTTTTGAGGAATCTTGTCACACAATCAACATTGAAAATGGTCTATTTTATGAACATTAAATGACATTGTACATTTATATTTCCCACTAAGTGCAGGTTATTCAATGATAAGATAATTCCAAGTGATGATGTATTTCTTGATAGCTACGAAGAGGCAAAACAAATGTTGAAAATGTTGGGTATTGAGTACATATCATATCACAAGCATCCAAATTATTGTATTATATATAGAGGTGAATATGTAGACAAATAGACATGTCCAACATGCTAGAATGATAGGTACCATAAATAAAAAAACAAGTGTAAAGTGCATGGTCCTTCTCATAAGATAGTGTGGAACATGCCTATAATCCCAAGGATTCAAAGGCTCTTTCATTGCAAATAATTAACTATCTTGAAGGGATGGCATGCCTCACACAGAAGTGAGTTAGGAGTTATGTGAATCCAAACAAATTCAATAGCCATGAAGCATATAGAGGTTACATGGCCCAGTAAATTCAAGGATAAAGTACGAAGCCTTCAATTGAGCATAGCCATGGATGGCACTAACCCATATTTCGTTCAAAACACCAACTATTATATTTGGCTTGCAGTAGTGGTCAATAACAATATCTCCCCATGGTTGTCCATGAAGAATGAACATCTTATGTTTGCTCTTATAGTCCTTGGTAGAAGACGAGTGAATAATATGAATGTTTACTTACAATTATTCATTGATGAACTGAAGGAATTATTGGAAGGGATACAAGTATACAATGTATCAAGACCTATACCAATAGAGAGGAGTTTTAGTTGTATGGCATATATGCGTATACCACACATGATTATTTGCGATTAGGATTTTGATTTTATAAATATTTAGATTGATTTGTTTATATTCATAACAATATTTTTTGGCATAGTTAATTCAATACGATTTTCTTGATATCCAATGCTAATTTACTCTGTATACAATAAAATTACAGGTCTTCAATAACAAAAGGGTATCATGGATGTAAATGTTGTGGACCTTTTGTGAAGGCTAAGTGGTACAACCACCTATGAAAGTTGGTGTATGAATGCTCCAGGTATTCCTCCCATAAGACCACCATTGTATAAGAGCAACATTTACTTTCAATGGTAAACCAAAGAGAACTCAAAGGATTGGAATAATGACACCAGCTGACTAGATTAGGGAATATGACAGAGAGAAGGAAAAGGAAATTACATAAATGTTCGATTCAAATGGGGAACCTATGTTCTATGATCTTGAATTATTTGACACCTATGTTGATAAAATGCCCATTGGGATGAAAAGGAAACCGATATTTTATGAGATGCCATATTGGGAGCTTCTTAAGATTGCCCACTTACTACATATAATGCATATATCTTAAAATGTTTCATCTTCTTTATGGATGCAAATGTCATCGAAACAAAGTGATGGAGATGTTAGGAGGTCGGTCCCTCTTGGCTTTTAAAGAAGGTGATGCCCCGTGGATTTTTAAGAAAGATAATCTTTCTTTGGAAAATGAAGTTATATTGGGTGTGAAGGTGTCTTCTTTATATGGGTCTAGTCTATGGTGTTGCTTCATTGTAGAGGAACATTGGTTGAGGTTGAAATTAGATGACCACTTGAACCTTCTAAGGGTATGTATGTCAAAAATATGTTTTTATTTTTTATGCCACAACTTAAAACAAAATTAATTTTGTATGTGTTTACTTTATAGTGTGATTATCCTTTGCTCGAGCATGGGTGTGTGAACCATGACTTCCCTAAGGACATGCGGCATGCCATACATAAATTATATGCATTTGTATGTTGGATCACACTAAAGGATATTCATATGGCTAGCATTCCATGGTAGCATGAAGATGTAGTTGAGATTGTTTGTATGTTTGAGAAGGAACTACCAATGAGTTTCATGGACTTGTTGGTTCAACTTCTAATTCACCTAGTTGATGAGGTTGAATTATGGGGGTGGTCTCATGTCATTAGATGTTTTTATTAGAGAGGTACATGAAAAAATTAAAGGGATTTGTTCTACAAAGGGAAAAACTGGAGGGTTCTATGGAGGGGGGGTACATAGTATATGAGTCATTGTATTATGATAGTAAGTACATCAAGCGAATCGAAGACACACCGAGCACAATGATTTGGTATCACCAAAGGGATGAGGAGAAAAGTGGAGGGGAGCTACTCCAAACAAATGGAAAAAGGTACATGATAAGGAGTAAGTCACTTATCTTTTGTCAAATTTCTACAGAGTTACTATTCACACTAAACTTCATAATGTATGTTTCATCTCATACATAATATATGTCGGTTTGATTTCATGAATACAACAACAAATTCATAATTTGATGCCATCAATAAATTCATTCTCTACAATGCGAAGGAAACATAATCATGGGTCGCATTGCATGAAGAGAAGAGGAGGAAATGGGATAGTGACATGAAATAATTCAAATGGTTGAATGGAGAAGCATGCCTTTTCCTGGTCATTTAAAAGAAAATATGCCAATGATTGTCCCAACAATTGGGTTGATGACCTAGTTAGGTAGAAACATGATGCATTCATGTGTTACTCGCCTACTAAAGAGGATGCACTAAACATAGGGATCGAGTGCAACAATTTGGTATATCTTTGTGTACACTTTTAACTTTATAATGCACCTTCGAATTATAACATCGATATTTTATATATTAATGGTTGTGTTATTAGACATATGACACTATCATTTGTTCACATTTTTATTGTTGCATTTTTTTCCATCTATGTGGGCGTATGGGAATCAGTTTTGCATTGAAGATGCTGATGATGGATGTGTCACACAAGACTGTGGAGTGGATGTCGAGTTTGACCAACCTAGTCATGATAGCCACCACAATCAGAACATAATAGAGCGAAAGTTAGGCTACGTTGGAAAGATACAATAGATCATTCAAGTGGACTTGTCATCTTTCCAATGTGTTATTTTTAGGTGCAAGTGGTGGGACACCTTCGACTAGAGAAATGCAAGGGAAGAGGGATGATCACGATAGTGGGGTGATATGTATTAACTCTAGAAATATGTAGGATGAAATTAAGGATCCTTATGTTTTCCCAAAACAATGCAACCAAGAGTTTTTTAACCCCGATGTGTTGGATAGAGATTGGTTGTTTGTATTAAGACATGACCCTAGATCAAAACATATTTTTGAGAAGAAGAGTGCTATGATTTCGAGTGAGGAATATAATTAGGGTGATGGCAGCAGAGGGTGATATGTACATGTTTTATTCCATCATTTATTGTGTTGTTGTATCATTTTATGATTATTATCTTTAATTTACTAATTATATTATTTTTTATTCATTTTATGACAATGGAAATGGAAAGTTAATTACAACCAATTTTTAAACAATTTTTGTTGGTTAACAATCAATTTGATGCTTAATGTGTTCATGTATCTAGTAATTTGTGATTGTATGGAAGGAATGCTTGTTTTTTTAGTTGAAAGTATTTTTATCTCATTGCATATTTAATTTAAAATTTTAGAATTATTTGCATGATAAAATCACATAAAATAATTGCTTGGGTTAGTTCTACCTTCGTAAGCTCTCTTTGGAACCTATATATACAATGTGAATTAAAAATACAATATCCTTATATACTCAATTCAATAGTATACTATGTTAATTGCTTGATTTAATATAACTTTAAAATATATTAACATTAGAATTATTTGTAAGATTTAATATGATATTTAATATAATAAAACAAATGGATGTAAAAAATTAGTGAAATTTATTGATAACCTTTTATGATTATGTTAACACTATAATTTTCATTATGATTTTTTGTTTGTTTGCTAGAATCTCCTTGACTTGTGGGAGTGATCTTTGGTCTAAGAAACCATGACCCAAGGGCATCTAAGCTGTCGAAATCACCTAGGGATCACACTTGGCCTGGGCCACACCAACCGTCAATTGGTTGGATTTTGGGTGTCTCCTCCCAACCAACTCACCTCTAAGGGGAATTAAACCTAAGTCACCCTGCAGATGAGACCCACACCTTAACTGAATGAGCTAGTGGGAATTTAAATAATTTTCATTATAATTAATTTGTAAATGTAAAAAACATTGTAATTTTCAATATAATTAATTTAATTCCTCATTAAAAATTAAGAATGTTTACCATTACTAAACATTTTTATATTTAATCTAATCTAAATAATGACTTTTTACAAAATTGTTTACATTAATTGTAAAAATATGATAGTAATTGCACTGTTAGGAGAAGTTATTATTGATTTTTTTTAATAAACACCTCTCTCAATTTTTCAAAATAAATATGTATCATGTTTTTCATGATTCAATATGCATGATGTTTATACACAATATAAAATTGGAGGAATAATTATCTTATACATATCTAACAAACACAAACAATCATATCTAATATCACATAACATCATCTAAGATATTGGAGAGTTGCAAAAATCTTGAAGTTGTCCTCGACTTGTCCACTATAATTTTTTGAGACGAGTGTTTGTTTTTGGAGAAATGCAAGCTGCAGAGGCGGCCATGAATCCGCTAGATCTGGCCTGGTATTGTTGAGGATTTAATGTCGATTTATGTCAGGGCTAGTTCTATATGGGATTTGATGCATGCTCCCTCAATAGGTTTTATCCAACGTACTACTACTTCGGAGGTCAAGATATATTCCACTTCTGCAAAGATGAAGGCACTGGGTTTGACTAAGCATGGCTTGGTGGGGATCTTTGTAGGTTAGTGGCCCTCACCTTGAGCAATCGAACTTAGGATTAATAAGAATTGGAGACATTTAGTTTCAGGTCGGATGCAACATCATTTTTGTGGAACTTTGTATTATACTTTTTTGTTTGAGTTCAAATAATATCGAGACTTGATTTTATGCAATGGTCCCCAAAGGAATGCATTTGGATTCCTAGAATATGTATTTCAATATTGAAAAGGATATTCCACCTGCTATCTCTGTTTGGGTTAAATTACCTCACCTTCCATTGCATTGTTGGACATATGAAGTCTTAGCAGATATTGGGAATGCTTTAGGCAGATATATAGATTGGTTTGAGCCTAAACCTATAATGTTTTCTTGTGCACGCATCTGTGTTGAATTCGAATTGGAAAAGGGTCTCCTGGAATCAATTGTTCTTGTCATGGAAGATTGGAAACATACTCAAAATATAGATTATGACCAGCTTCCTTTGAAGTGTAAAATGTGCCACGAGTATGGACATTTTGCGAGGACTTGTTCCAAAAATTTGGAGCAAGTAGGGGTAAATAAAGAGTAAAATAATGAATGGAAGCAACTCATCAAAAAAGGTAAACAACCCATCATTACAAAGAAATAGGCTTCTGATCTAAAAGTGTCTCAATCAAATCAGTTTCAAGATTTAAATACTATTGAGGAAGAGAGTTTGCATGTGGATGAATTGGATCAGTTATCCATTGTGCCTTCTTTAGATCCTTAGCTTGTTTTGGAGGAAAATGATGTTGGTGAGTATATTTCAAGTATTCTTTATGTTCCGTATATTGAAGTTAGTTCCCACTTGAACAAGGATAAAGGAGAATATGAATTTGTTACCCCAAGATCTCTTATTTCTATCTGTCACATTGACAAGGATAAGATTGACTGTTTGGGCCCCAAGACTAGGCATCATTCAAATTCATTTCAAGAGGAATCTTATGAAGAAATGAGGAAGATAAACTTGCCATTAAGAAAAATGGTAGGAAATCCTGTATATAGAGAAGGGAAGAGGAGGAAGGAAAGGAAACAATGGTAGGTAAATAGGCTTCATTAGAAAAATTAATTAAAGGGTCTGTATCATCCTCAAAAGGAAAGAAGGTTGATGCCAAAGGTAAATCCGATCCCCCAACTAAGAAATAAAATTCAATTGTGTCTCTTGGAATTGTAGAGGTCTAGGTGGTAAACAAAAGATTGAAATTGGTAAAAATTTGATCTTTAAGGAAAAAGTTACTATTCTTATTCTCCAAGAGACAAAAAATGGAAGAAAAGGAAGTATAATTCAAATATTGACTAGAAACTGGAACTACAATAATGTGATAGTTCTTAGCTCGATTGGAGCCTTGGGAGGGTTTGTAATTCAAGGGGATGAAAGAATTTACAAGATTAAAAGTCATAGGAATAATAGAAATTGGATCTTTGTTGAGTTGGAAGAAACTAGTTCTAACAAAATTTTGAAAACCTGCAATGTTTATGGTCCAGTCTTGTTCAACAATAAGCAAGATTTCTTGGACTATTTAAGCACTTTTATAGAGTTGGGATGCAATATAGTTGTGGGTTATTTTAATGCTATGATTTCTTGCAAAGAAAGAAGGGGAGGCTCGCTGGTTTGACATCCTTTTGGGGAGAAACATGAAGATTTAATTAATGATTTTGGTCTTGTGGATATTATCCCCAAAAAATGTATATACAATTAGACAAACATAAGTGTGGGTCCAAGGAACATTGCTGCTAGGTTGGATCGCTTTTTAGTTCATTCTTCTTTGATGGTAGCTTCTTGTTATTCTACTATTCTTCCTTATGTTAGTTTGGGTCATAAGCTAGTATTGTTGACTATCGAGGAGATTAAGGAATTTGGTCCAATCCCTTTCTCTTTAATCCATTGTGGTTCAAGTATGAAGAGGAGCATGTCCTAATTAAGAAAGCCTGGAATGTTTATATTAAGGGTTCTCCAAATTTTGTTTCAAAGTCTAAACTCAGATGTGTCAAATCTGCCTTAAAATCTTGGGCTAAGAGCCATTTTCGGTCCCCTTATCTAGAGAAATAAAAGTTTGAATTAGATCTAGAAAATACGTAGGAGAATATGGAGACAACTGAATGTACTTCAAATATTCTCCAAAAAGAGTATCGGTTAAATCTAAATTTGAATGCTGCATGTAGACATGAAGAAAAGCTTTGGAGACTTAAATCTAGTGCCCTATGGTTGAGGTTGGTGATAAAAAACACATCCTTTTTCAAAATCAAGCTAAAATAGGATTACATAGAAATACAATCAGAGAGATTATAAATGGTGCAGGGAATCAAATTGAGGGTTCATAAGCTATAAGAGAGGAAGCTAATGACCATTCCAAAAAATTATACACTTAAATCAAGGAAGTTTTAGCCACTTCAAAGGTAGACCTCTTGACTAATGTTTCCTCTCTCGTTACAAATTTAGAAAATCAATATCTCATTGATTACATCAGAGAAGAAGAAGAAGTGTTGAATGCAATTAAAGGTTTAGGAGTTGATAAAGCTTTGGGCCCTGATGGTCTTGCAATTCATTTCTATAAGGCTTGTTGGTCAATAATTAAGTACAATCTATGTAGAATGCTTAACTGAACCAAAGGGAGAGATAATACTGGTGGAACTATGAACTCATATTTCTTAGTTCTAATTCCTAAGAAATTAATCCTACTTCTATGCCAATACTTTGACCCATTTCTTTATGTAAATATTCTTACAAAACTTTGACAAATATTTTGGCCAACATAATAAAGAAGTTTCTTGGTATAATCATTCCGGAAGGGCAAGGTGGTTTGGTGGAAAAAAGAAAAATCGTTGATAACATAGTGATTGTGTAAGAAGCCATCCAATCTAGTGTTTCAAGAAAATAAAAGGGCATGGCCATCAAGCTTGATATGGCCAATTCCTTTGATAGAGTTTGTCACAACTTTATGTTTGAGGTTTTAGCAAATTTTGGCTTCTCACCTATTTTCATCTCTTGGATCAAAGCTTGTATTTCTCGGCCATGGATCACTCCTTTGGTCAATGTTTTCAATTTACCAACCCTCAAGAGGCTTAAGGCAGGGTTGTGCTCTCTTGCCCTTCTTGTATATTATATGGATGACTCTTTTGGATTTTATTTAGCTATTGAAAGGGATGAAGACAGGATGGTGGAATTGGTGTTTCTAGAGGGGTTATGGTAGCAAAT
The DNA here is from genome assembly GCA_001517045.1 of Pseudotsuga menziesii. Lineage (NCBI taxonomy): Eukaryota > Viridiplantae > Streptophyta > Pinopsida > Pinales > Pinaceae > Pseudotsuga > Pseudotsuga menziesii. Next base: position 1,224,520 of record LPNX011025473.1, on the reverse strand, counting down.
AACACTCGGTTTTCCGATGATACATTGATACATGGTGGGGTCAGTTAATAATGCTTTAGGCTTCAAGAAATATTTGGATCTTTACCTGGATGCCTCAGGAGGTAATTTTAATAAAGAGAAAAGTAGAATTTATGGTTGGAATGTCCCTGTGTTAATTATTCAAAGTATTTCTTGTATTTTTGGTTTCATTGGCACTTGTATTTGGGAATATTTAAAGTATTTGGGCATGCCTATATCCCATAAAGGGATTAAAGGGACAGAGTGGAGTTTAATTATACAAAAGATAAAGGATAAAATCAACATTTTGGGAATGAAATGGCTCAATCTAGTGGGTAATATTATCTCTATTAGGTCCATTCTCTCATCCTTTCCTTTATACCAATGTTCTTCCTTCCTTCCTCCTATAGGAGTTATGGATATTATTAACAAAATCCTTAGAATTTTTCTATGGCAACGTGGAAAGGGAAATCAACAAAAGTTTCATTTAGTTAAGTGGGATATGGTGAAAGATCCAAGAGGTAATGGAGGGATGGGCCTATGTGATCGAAAGCTTATGAATTTAGCTATGGATGCAAATCTTAATTGAAATTTTATTTTCGAAAAAATTTCCTAGTGGAAGGAAATTATCAGGAGAAAGTATTTTCATAGGCCTAGGCTGCGATGTATTGATGGTTATAATTGGAGGGGAGAGGGTTCTGATGTTTGGAAACTTTGTAAGGTGGTTGGGAGGATTATTTAGGAAGGTATTTACAGGATACCCAATAATAGAAGAAAGATAAATCTTTGTCAGGATAAAATAATAGGAAAGGTTCCCTTTATTCATTTGCCTTATTTTGATCTTTTAAAGGAGTGGATAATTGAAATGTCTATCTCAATTTTATTTAACCTTTCGAATTGGGATCCAAATAGAAATTGGAATAATTGGAAATCTTTAAATATTCTAGATTTGTTAGTTTGAAAATATAATGATCTTTTAGATTTCCTTCATGGAGTTGCACCCCTCAACTTGGACACTAGAGAAAACAGAGGATGGGGGATACAAGGATTTTATTTTGTTAAATCAGGGTATGAGGTTTTGTACTTGTAGCAGGCTCATCCTCCTTATTACCGCATTTGGAATCACTACAAGGAAAATAGATTATAGATGAGGTCATAGTAGAGGCTTTTAGTGTTACAAGGTTGGAAAATAATGTAAAAAAAACCTCTGCTACAACCTCCACCATTGGTAGTGGATGTTTTAACAGAGGTTCTTACAGATACATTTTATAACTGAAAAACAATCGACGACCATATGTTTTTTTATTGGCGTGCTTAGTTGAATTTATGCACATCGATGTATTACATAACACAACACACAATGTTTGAGAATGTAAATTATTTGCTTTGGTGCATTCAAACAAAACGAGCATCGGAAGTAATAAAATTTCAACGTCGCATCGATGCTTGTCTATATATTAAATGCACTGGTGCTTGCATACATCACAAACACACCGATGCGATATGTTACATCATATGTACCATGCAATTTTTAATATTTTTAAACTTTATCAGTGCGGTCAATTGGTATGAACACACCAACGCATTCAATTGTCTAACGGATTGGTGCTTATAAACTATCTAAATCAGCTAATGCATTTAAACAACTCGAACACGCAAGGGCGCTTAAATACATATCAAGCACTCGTTCATATAAGATTTCATAGTTATCGGTGTGTATAAACCATTGACATGCACTGATGCAAAAAACAAATGAAAACACGTCGGAGAAGTTGTCTGGCATGTGGGTATATTTATTTTAAAATTTAAAGCTGTGTTTAATTTACATAAACACACCGGTGTAGACTGTTCGTGTAGACGTACCGGTGCATCGTCGATTACCAAAATCACCGCATATGATTCTTTTAACAATGGTTGACATTGTAGTCAAATATATATATTATATTTGTAATTTTTTGATTTCATTATTCATTTGAAATTGGAATATTTTTTTATAGTACTTTTCATTTCAATTTTAATGATTGCGCTTGTGAGTTTTATTAGTGTTTGTCAACTGTTGACATTGCAGTCACACACACACACACACATATATATCATATTTTTTTATTTTTTTATTCCATTATTTATCTGAAATTGAAAGATTTTTTTACAGTACTATACATTTCAATTTTAATTATTGCATTTGTTTGGATTAATTTCTGATATCATAGATGCAAGCATCTATTGTAATATTTAATCATCCTTACATTTAATTCCCTATGTATCGCTTCACATGTAACATTCGACAATAACATTAAAGAATGAAATAGAATAAAAAACTTTATTTTATTATATATAAATAACAATGCCTTTGTCACATAAAATAAGACAACATAGAGATAACAATAATCAAAATGTCTAGGCGACATGTGCGAGAGGGGTGCTCTTTGACCCTGGAGGAAAAATTGTTGAAGCATTCTCACGGAGTCTTGGAACAGAGTTCAACAATTGTGTCGAGATGTTTGCGCTTTGGATAGGGACTAAAGTATTAATTAAGAAGAATATCTTTGATGCTATCATTCTTGGAGACTCTCATAATGCAATCAAAGCTGCTAAGTTTCATTCTCCTCTGCACAATACTGCCTTAGCAAGGATTCAACTAAGAATCTAGAAAAATATGGCTGAATTCCAATGAGCTGATCTCTATCACCTGTTAAGAAGCTAAAATAAACATGCATACTCTTTGGCCAATCTTGCAACAGATCGAACTAGAGGAAGTTTTCAATCTCAAAACGATGAGGCACAATATGAAGCTATTCCTTAGGATAATCGATTTTATGGTTAAATTGGGATCTAAATTCCCTCTCAAAATCATCAACTTGAGGTTCGAAGTCTGGAATCGCTCCGTCCCACCAGTCGTCCTCATGAGGCTATGGGAGAGACACGTGGGGAGTGTTTGCATTGCCAACTTAAGGATGGAGTCTCTCTCTCTCATTAAATTACTCTCAATGCTTAGTACCAACACAAATTCTTCCATGATTTCATTCAAGTGCAGAAATATGATGATAGTTGGTGGGACCTATGAAAGGAAATCTACAAGTAAACTTCTCACCCACCCCACATGTAAAATGGTCCTTCCCTACTTCATCACTCCTAGAGATTCAAATCTAGGCACTGGTTCACATATGATAAAGGAATATTGAAAAGGATGGGAATAAATGGACATAATGGCACAAAGAATGGGATTTCTTTATATATAAGTGTTGGGAGACCTGTTAGAAATCCATCTCAATCCACTAGTAGAAGGAGAGCGTTATATATTGAGTTCTGATGTGAGACAAATAGAGTGTGGTTTAGCTTCTCCGCAAGAAATATGGATAGGGATTATGGAACACATGAATCCTTTTGTTGTGTCGAATGTGGGATCTGTAAGTTAGAGAGAAATATATTAAGGCTTAACCAGAGGATTAGTTGGATGGAGATTGACAGGAGAAATAAAGAAATATGTGGGGAAGAGTGAAAGGAAGAGGATGAACAACAAAGGGTGGAGGAGAAAATGAATTTTCAGTTGCAGTTTGACATGTTAGCAGACAAAGTGGAGCAGTAGTAGGACAAAGCTGATGAAATGAAAGCCAAAGTGGAAACTCTAGAAAAATAAGTTACAGACCTTAAGATGAAGCTAAAAGAGAAGGAGGAGGGTGAAGCATCATCAACTGCAGCTCCCCAGATCAAAATGGAAGACCAGGTTCCTTGGTTCCACTTTTAGTTTGTTGTAATGGTATATTCTTATGTAATTTTGCTAGGATATTTTGTAAGGAAATATAATCCCAGGACATTAGAAGTAAAGTTTTATAGACATAATGGAAAGCCTAAATTTTTGCAAAGCTCCTGCAGACTCAATCTCGATTTTCAGGCAAGATGCCTTTCTATGATGTTATGTATCTCTATTTTGATGAGGATTTTCCATTCATTTTATAAACAATAAAAAATCTTCTTGTTCTGGTAAGAAAAAATAAAATCAAAATGTCAACATGCGTGTAATTGTTACACTTATTGGTAACTCGTCGTTTTTCAATTCAGACATTATGTCCACTACATTATTATACATAATGTATGATTTTTATAGACAATTATTTCAAAATATAAAGCAAGCTACAACAACTTGCATTAACATCAAAACTAAATGTGGATAATCATTCTTCACTTGACTTGTTATCGACGCTTGAGCCATTTGCATCAATTGGGTTATTTGGCCATTTTTTGTTGTTGATTGGCTTGATTTTTCCCTCTTCTTCAGCTTCCATCTACAAACATAAAAATAAAGTGGAGTGAGTGTATCTACATTTTCATGAATAATGAAAAATAAAATAGATAGTATACATGAATGTAAATTGAGAAACGACATACCTACATAGTAATGATTGAGTCATGAATTATACACATTATTTTAAACCATATCTCATGGCTTCTATCAACAAGTCTTCTGTTGGCTCCATTTCATACTTTTTTTCCTGCAAGTTTTATGCCCCATCATAAATCATAGATTTAATATAATGGATTTTTGTTGTTTTATTAATTATAAATGAGAGAAGTAAGACAATATAGATACTTACAAAATCCACAAATAATTTTGAATACCTCAACATATACTCACAACCCTTGCTTAACCCAATGTCAATCAATTCTTCTGATGGATCCTCTTTGTATGTTAACACTTATTTCAAGACATCCAAGGATTGCCAGTGAAAACAATAAATAAATAAATATACAAATCACAACCACTATGAAAGCTTAATTTCTTATTAGGAAATCACAAATGCTCACAAACTTTGCTATCAACCCCTTTTTTCCTTGTTGTCTTGTCTTGTGTGCTGACTCGGTTCCATTTTCTTTTATTTTCTGCAACAAAACATTTGAAAATGAATATTTACTGTTGAATTAATTAATGAGATGTACCTAATCCTAAAAATCAATGATTTCAAACATTTGAAGCATGTTGTTGTTGAGATGGCTCCTCCTGTGATGCAATTATGTCAATTTCCTTATTCATCTCCTTGTACACTTTTTTGGACACCCCTACTTGCACATTTCACATATCACCTCATTCATCCTTTGGGATTTTCATAATCTTCCTGGAAATGTAAAATGACATTAAACAAATTTTATGTTGATATGTAAAATAAATAATATAGCAAAATTAAAATTATTGAAGGAATGACACTTTGCAGTAGTTATACATACATATTCTACATAAATATGTTAAGGAATATTACTTTTTCAATGATTTTTTTTATTGTATGTTTTTGCTATTGCAAGTTTGACAGGTCTCATTAACCATTTCTCTAGGAACACCTGTTGTAGTTTACATATGACCTGATTTTTAGAATCATTTGATTGGTTTCTGTATTGTAAGTGAAAAGTACATCTGTACATTCTTTCCACTATATCCCTCATAGTATTATAAAATTATTTTCCCCTTGTATTAACTTTCAACGCCACTCCAGATGAGCTAAGGACTAATTGACCATCATTTTCATCTTCCATTTTTTTTCTTCTTATGAGGACGTTGACTTTTATTGTTTTCAGTCCCTACATAACATTCAACATGTGTGAATTAGATTATTTGAAACATATTAGTGAATATTCTGAAGTACATTGTTACTCAAATTTGAATAAATAGTTCATATTGGCTTCTTTTTTATTCACCTGATTCATCCCTCTGCAACCTTTCCATCGACGTTTTACACTCTTATGGAGTTAGATTGGTAAGAATCTTATTGAGTTTCCTCATTTTTTGTCTCTACATGTCACACATTAACCAATACATATTAGTGAAATTTACAAATAATTCAAATAAATTATTAAGTACATAAATTAATTAAAACCATTTTCCTTCATTGTAATTATGGATGTGCTTCCATAATGTTGACTAAAGTTGTTGTTCATTGATATCATACAATGCATTTTCTATCAATAAACAAACATACCATTAAATGCAGAAGCTATCAATATATTATATAAATAAATTACAACTCTCCCATGCTTAAAACTTCTCAATGAAGATAGTAACCTAGAATATAAGGGGGATAAACAACCCTTAGAAAGCAAAAAGCATAAGGAAAAAGATCCATAGGACAAACCCGGTCATTGTTTTCTTTCAACAAACCAAGTTTCCAACAAATCAGCTTCAGAAAATAAGCAAGAAAATATGGAAAGGGAGTGAAGGAATGGGGATAGATACAAGGGGGTTTTCAGAAGTCCTAGGAATATTATGGCACCCCAATAAAGTGTGCCTATCTAGTTTCACTGTGAACCATAGTTTCATTTCATCAAAATTTAGGGTTATTGGTTTCCCGGTTTCAATAGTACTAACCAATGTCTATGGGCCCCATAATCCCTGTGATAAAATGGATTTTATTAATTCCCTTAGAGGTATCCATGAATGAAGAGAGGGGAGGCATTGGATCTTAGGTGGAGACTTCAATCTCATTACCTCACTGGAGGAAAAGAAAGGAGGAAGATGAAGGTTGGAAGAAGAATGTGAGTTATTCAGAGATGCTATTGAATACCTTAGTCTGGTGGATATAAGCCGAGGACATGGGTAGTTCACCTGGAACAAAAACATGAAGGGTGATAGGAATATATCATCTCTGCTAGACCACTTCTTAGTTTCTGAGTCAATATTGGAATCAGGTAATGAAATACATTCTTCAGTTCTTCTGGCTATTGGGTCAGACCATTGTCCTGTGGAATTATGGTGGAGTGGCCTGGGCTCATAGTTAAAAAAACCCTTCAGATTTGAACAATTTTGGTTAGGACACCTAGACTTCAAAGAGAAGTTCAAGCAGTGGTGGGAATAATTACGTGAGAGAGAGGGACAAAGTATGTACGAGTTTCAACAAAAATTAAAAAGTCTAAAAGAAAGGATCAAGAAATGGAATAAGGAGGAGTCTAGAAACAATTTTGCAGACAAAAAACTCCTTGAAACTAGGATGGAGGAGATACATACCACATGGATGAATGTATGATACACTACCGAACTTCAGGAAGAAGAGGAAATTTTATGCAATAAGCCTGAGGAAAGAGAGCGACATAAGGAAATCCTTTGGCACCAGAAATCGACAGTTAGGTGGCTTAGGGATGGGGAAATAAATACAAAGTTTTTTCACATACCAGTTCTCCAAGACATATCACATAACATAATTCTCTCGGTTAAAAATTCCAATGTAGAGAGGGATGAAATGAGGGAGGAGATTGAGGATATTTTGAACCATCATTTTCAGGATGTCATGACTGAGCCAAGTTTGGACAGAAGAAGAGACCTTGAATAAATCACCCATCAAATTCTTTCTCTAATTTCTCAAGAACATAATGACATGTTGATGAAGCTAATCACTCTCCTTGAAGTGGAAGAGTTCATTAACCAAATGGCAGATGGTAAATCTCTCAGCCCTGCTGGCTTCACCGTTAATTTCTTTCATCATTTTTGGGATCTTATCAAGCATGAAGTCTAGCAGATAGTGGAGAACTCTCAATCATCAAGGAAGATTCTTTTGGCTTTAACCATCACCTTCCTCACCCTCATTCCTAAAAGTGAAGGAGCATACTCTCTTGATAAATTTTGACCTATAAGCTTGTTCAATGTCATCTATAAGATCATAACCAAGGTTATTGATAACAGACTCAAATGTATTTTTTCCTCCCTAATCTCTCCAAAACAGTCGGGGTTTGTTGAAGGTCATCAGATAATGGATGGTATATCCATTATCACCCTTCTTAATCATCATTATGACAAAAGGACTGGGAAGATCGATTAAGTCGATGCAAAAAAATCATGAATTGTAGGGGATTTTAATCCACCCAAGGGAGGATAGACAAATGCACCAACAGTTTGTTGACTACACCGTGCTAATGGGCCACCCCTCTGTATAAGAAGCCAGGAATCTCAAATCTTGCTTGACAAATTTTAGTAAATCATCGTGTCTAGAGGTTAACAAAAAAAGTCTCAAGTTTTATTCTTTAACACCCCTAGGATCACAAGACGTAATATTTGCCAAATTTTGGGACTTCAAGAGAGCTCCCTTCCATCTAAATTTTTAGGAGCTCCTATGTTTGCTTCAATCGCGAGGAAAGGATCCTGGTCGGAGCTGTTGGATAAAATGAGGAAACGTCTATCAAATTGGACTATGAGGTTGTTAAATTTCGTGAGTAGGTTTGTTATAGTGAAAACAGTTCTTAAGGCTATTCCAATCTATTTATTTTTTACCCTTGCTTCCCCGAAGGCGATCTTGAGAGAAATAAAGAATATGCAACATTTTTTTATGGAGTTGGACTAATGAACAACAAAAATGGGCTTTGGTAAACTGGGAGACATTATGTGCCCCTAAGAATAAGGGAGGTCTAAACCTTCGTGACCCTGAAAAGGAAAACTATGCAATTGGGGCCAATTTATGGTGGATATGGGTTACCTAGAACCAAGAACCATGGGCAAAGGTGTGGCACAAAAAATATGATGAGGAATGGGAAAAGGAAAACATCATTCGATTTTTTGAAGAAATCCCAAGGTCTCACATCTGGAAAATGACCAAGCAAGGAAGGAAACTGGTCCAGGATAATAGTTTATGGGAAGTTAGAAATAGGCAAAGGGACCAGGCATGGGAGAATTCTTGGTAAACGCAAATTACACCATTGGGAAAAGATGTGGAGATACCTCAACTCATAAGGGAATGTATCAATCAAGGAATAATAAAGGTCAAGGACCTGTGGATGAATCAAGAAGATGAACAATATTTTAGGGTATGGGATAATAGGGAGTGGTGGGAATGATGTGGCCCAAGCGAGGAAGTGGACTAAATTAAGGAATCATTAAAAAATATAAGAATCAAGATTCACTTGGGGGAGGACAAACTTCACTAGGTATTTAGGCCAAAAGGTTCGTTCACCATCTATGAAGACTATAGATTATGGGCAGGGGATGCAATGCCCTTATCCGTGTTTTATGTGTGAGGATGAAGAAGAAACAACGGTCCACCACCTAGATGCATTCTTGTTTTCCTCTAGTTTATGGGACCAGGGGGCCATGGGATTCAGAATATTCGACAGAATCAGATAATGCCCAGACCAAACCCTATCTGAGTGGTCAAACAACCCTTTCCAGAACCCCGTTATTAATCGCCTTTGTGAGTTTTTTCCGCATTTCATTCTCTGGGAGATGTGGAGGGAACAAAATACCAGGAATTTTAGGAGAAAATTTAAGAATGAAGAAAGGGTATGGACCTACCTAAGGAGTAAGACTATAGAAACAATGATAATGAATGCTTGGGATAACTCGGTCTAGGAAGAAACTAGATTTGAGTCTGTCATCATGAAGGAATGGAGAATTTATGGGCCTATGCACTGTTTCGATAGACTAAACGAAGTAGCCATGATAACTGAAAGCACAAACATATGGTCCCATCCCCCCTCAAGGTTCTTCAAGCTCAACTTTGACGGAGTGTCGAAAGGAAATCTAGGTCCAACATGATATGGATGCATCATTAGAAACCACTAGGGGAATATGTAAGGTTTTAAACTCGGCTTCATGGGCATAGAATCCAACAATGTGATAGAGGTTGAAGGCCTTTTGCAGGGTATCCAAATGGCCAAGGAGTATAGTTGGACCCCACTAATTGTGGAAGGGGACTATGAGGTGGTCATACACACAGAAACAAAGATCCTAAATGGAAACTCAAGTGTAAAGGTGGTTGAATCATGGATCCTGGAAGGAAGACTGGAGCGGTTGGTGAAAACTGAAAACCTTAGACCCTAGGATGGTTGTCACCTTCAACCACGTTAGGAGAAATGGTAATAAGGTGGCAGAAATGCTGGAAAACCTCGGGGATGAGACCCAAAGAAAAATTAAAGCAAAGAACTTGACAGAGGTGATGAACACGACAACTCGAGATAGGTGTATAGATCTAATGAATCAATATATGATGCGAATTCATGGAGGGGAAGGGGAAGGACAACGAGAGGGATTGGAACCATCCACTTAGCATGATATTTTAATAGTCATCTATTTTTGATCTCGTGCTAAAGGTGGTCTTGAATTAATATGCAAGTTATCCCGACCCATTCACAGTCTTTTCAAATCAATAAGCGATAGGGTAGTATTGAATGAGAGAGGTGGTAGATGTAGTCGAGCGCATGGGAACTATTCCCGCAGGACCACGAAGCATGAGCAAGTTATCATGGAAGGTACAAGTCTCATCATGTCTTAAAATTGTAAGTTTCTATTTAGAGTTGGGTAGGGTGTCAAAAAAATACATAAGAGAAACACCCAACTATGCATGCACTTATTCTTTGTTGGGGGCGAAGGAGTTCTGGTGATTTGGAAAATGGATGCTAACCAAAGGGAGAACATGGAGTAAAACATGGTATCAAGACAAGGAAGGAGAAAGATGAAGACAATGCTGGACAATGAGAACTGTCATGTGACTCGGGATTAGAAGAAAGCCTTGTAGGAAGCACACATGTTTGAACTGGGCTTTCCCACAAGTATGCAGAAGATCAACACAAACGAGCAAAAACTTTGGCTAGAGATGGACAGGAAGACATTTCATGAGGAATGTTGTAAATACGGAGATTATATTTTGGATCCAGGCACCAATGCGGGAAGACTTAGTCTCTACGAGTGAATTGTTTCCCTTTTGTGGGTTATAAAAAATCTAATGGGTCGAGCGATGTGGGAGAAGCAAGAGCAGGGATATGGTGAGGAGCAGTTGAGGCGATGGAAGATGGAGATGAAGGAGGAGTACAAGGAGTTGAACTAGAATATTGATCCCATTCTATAGGGTCTCGGCATGCAGGTTCCTTCGACTCAACCTCCTCCAAATGCTCAACATCCTCCAATGGGTAGAAACCTTCATGTTCACATTCCAGACCTTCCTTATATTCTGCTGTAGGCAGTTTGTATCTAAGGTTGTCTATATTTCCAAGGTCTATGTTTTGTGGCATGTTAAGTGTTTTATGTCTATTAACAAGAACTCTGCAAAGGCAACATGTTAAGTGTCAGATAGTGCTTTATTCTAAAGTTAGAAAGGAATGGATTTTATTGTGTAGTATCTCGAGGTTATATTTTGGAACAGTCAGTGTTTTAGTATTAAGGCTAGAGAGTCAGGTAAATGTTGTTATTGACAGGGAAATGGCCTATTTAGTTATGGTGTAATTTGATCCTTTATATATAATAAAAATCCCTTACAAAATAATACATAAAAATAAATTACAAACCTTCAAAATAGAAAACAAGTTTGATATTGGTGTGTTTTATCAAATAAAACGCACCGATGCGTTTCTATACATAGTCACACCAATGTGTTATACCAACACATGTGCACCATGAACAACTGAAAATTATTTACCATTTTATGGAAATAAAAAAATGGTGTGTTCCTCCCATGATCGATGCTATATTTGTATAAACACACAGATAACAGATAACCGAGAAATGAAAAATGAGAAAACATTGTGTGTTGCATGTCATCACTGGTTCTCTCTATAGAACCACGCATTGGTGTGTTCATGTAATACAAACGCATCGATTTTGATGCAATTGTTTTTTTACAGAAAAAATAAAAAACTGAAAAAAAAAGAAGTTTAGAGGGACGACATGGTTACATATTCGATCCAAAAAATGGCCCTATCACCCTACGCTTTCTCTATATATTCACAAGCTCAACAATTCTAAAATCTCTAAAAGTTTAAATCATAATTTATAACAATAGAGGGATTTAAACCCTAATGCAAAATTTTGGAGCCACATAAAACGAAAAGAAGCAACGAGAAAATAAGGGTTGCAACATGAAGTTAAGTATGGAGTTTTTTTTCTTAATCTAGTTAAATTCTAAATAAGATATTAAGATCAATTTTTTTTTTTACATATTTGAAATTTTTACTATGCATGTTTTTGTTTCATTTACCATACCAAACAAGTTTCGATCCTTAGAATAATCGAATTGCTCCAAACAACTTTCTCATAATTCTCTATTCCAAATCCCTCCCCTAATATTTTCGACAGAAGAATGCATTAATGTTTAGGTTTTTTTCTTTAAACACAATTTAGAATTAGTTTTCGAATTTAAAATTGTCGCTATTTTTTCAGTTTTAGGAAAAAAATAACTAGTGTGACTTTTTTTTAAAATGTTATTTTTCGGCATTTCAATGTGCTCATGTTCAATCCACACTAGTGCATGAGTATATGAAACACACTGACATCCCACAACTTAAAAAAACTCTTATGCCTTAGTGCGCCAATACTCATGACGCCCCAATGCGCTTGTGTTTAAAAAACTCACTGGAATGAAAATTGGTGTAAATGCATGTATAAATATCCGTTACCAAATGTGGTGGCTATTTTCTATTATGAGGGCTTTTGAAGAGGTTCTTTCACGGTGCGTTTATAATTGTTAAGCATCGAACACCCACAACTTAAAAAAAATCTTGTTCCTTGGTGTGCGTACACATATGACGCCCTGGTGCACTTGTGTTTATAAAACAAAATAGAATGAAAAATAGTGCAAAATGCATGTATAAATATCCTCTACCAAATCTAGTGCATATTTTATACTACAAGGGCTTTTACGAAGGTTATTTTAGGGTGCGTTTATCGTTGTTAAGCACTTGTGTGTTTTGTCTATGTGAGGGCATCGATGCGTGATTATTTGACTCGACACATTGGTTTAATTTTTAAATCCTGTGGTTATGTGGGTCCACTTAAAACTATATATTAATCTCAAAATTTCTTTTATTATTCAACCACACCAATTACAATATTTCATAGTATATATATGTTGTTTAAACTCACCAAGTATTCTTACAAAATGGTTTCCAAACCATATTTGAAGTTAGATCGTAATATAGTTCTTGAATTTTTTTTAGGACTATAGAAACGTATATTGATTGTTGATTTCGATCAAATGCAGGGAGAAAAGTTTATTGTATCAAATGGCCAATTCTTCAGGTTCTAGCTCATTCCATCATGTTCAAAGTTTGATGAGTTCCCCCTTTCCATCACTAGTAAATTCAGGTTTTATTTATATTTTGACTATTTATTTGAATTTATGTTACTTATCCATGTGAATATGAATATCAATTTATTCTTTATCGCAAGATCTAGATTCAAGTTCGAATTCATATGCACAAGAAATTCCACTAGTTTCAAAATGTCGTAAGCTCTTATCAGGAGAAAGATACAACAAGTAATTCATAGATGAAAATGGCAGCTGCTTTACCTCGCCAATTGTAACATGCCATCTTCAAGTGAAATTCTTGGTTCATTGACTATAATTCGTCATGAACTAGATCTCTTTTATGACACCCCAGTAGTTTTTGGTAGTTCAAAATGTCAAGGTTTGAATGAAAACCCCCGGCATGTCACACTCACCCATTACACCAATGATATATTAGCCAATGTTGATGATATAATACCCCCTATTGCAATAAAAAATCCAATAGGTGATATGGAAAACACATGCAGGAACACTTCCCTATGCTCTTTGTTGAAAACGTTGGAATCCAAAACAACTGCGTCTCATCCTAAATTGGCGAACCCATTTCCTTATGTTCAATAAATTGAAAGTTCCAGTGATCCAAAGTATGATATGAATGCCACCCAACCCATCTCTACTAGAATATCCAAAAAATTGCATGAGTTGAGAGCAAAATTGTCCAAGTACACACCAAAGGTCCATCCAATTGTTGGAGGGTAGCGACGATTTATCCCTTCTTGTGAATTTGCAAAGTAAATATCAAAATTCTTACAACCAAGCTTTGTACAATGGAGATCAGACAAGACTTGTGTTGGAATATTGGTGAATACTAAGAGGGGGGGGGTGAATCAGTATTGTTAACTTTTTTATCATTTTAACCACTTATTAAATATTTTTCAAAACATATAATTAACAAGATACACAAAACACATATTTTTATCATGGAACCCCAATTGAGTAAACCACCAATACTTCCTATTACTACAAAATTGTTATTTACAAATAGTTTTTCCTGCTTCTACAGACAAGAATGGTATTACACCCTATTTACCAGAAACTACTGGAAGGAGGCTACGCCCCCCTAGTTTATCAGCTGCTACTGAAAGGATTCTTCGACACCCTATTTACCAGCTACCACTGGAAGGAGGCTACAACCCCCTATTTTATCAGCTGCTACTGAAAGGATGCTACGACACCCTATTTACCAACTACCACCAGAAGGAGGCTACAACCCCATATTTATCAGCTGCTACTGAAAGGATGCTATGACACCCTATTTACCAGCGACCACTGGAAATAGGTTAGCAAGCCCTGTTTTTCCAGCTACAACTGGCATGATGCTACTACACCCTATTTACCAGCTACAACTGGAAGGAGGCTACAAACTCCGACAGGCCTGTTAATTGGCCTAGCGCCACCCTTCCACCCTAATATGTTTTTAGTAAACTTCCAGATCCCCCCCCGTCAATCTCTGTCATACACACTGGTCTCTACTTCTTTTTCTATGATCTGGACCACAGAGACCATGTCTCTCGCTTATCCCTCTGGGCATAAATACCTTCATGTTTCATGCGGACGCATCTCTTCATTATGGAAACATGTCCTTTCAAATCTGATAGTCACACCTTCTTCAACAATCTGTTATTAACGATTTTTTATTACATAATTAATTAATAATTTCTTGATCATTTCTAATCTTTGAGCTCCCTTCTTCTTTGATCATGGGATTTATCAAACCAATGTTTGTGGAATTCCTCTTGTCCATCAACTGGATTATTTTATCTTCAAGCCTTCGAGGTTCTTTTCCTCCTCTACGATCTCCCTATGGACTACCTCACGTGAGCTTATCTTCTGTGGGCATCTCCTAAGCTCCTGTTAATCGATTTTCAGTTTAACCTTTCAGTTGCGTTCTTCTGCAGTCTCTATTTCCGAAATCACCCTGAGCCGTTGATTTTAGATCGAGATTTTTTGTGACTGTAGATCTTAAAAAGCCTTTCCATACTATTAGCTTTTCTCAGTTTTCTTTTCCACATTCATCTTGAACCGTTGATATTTGTCCAAGTCTGTTTCATGACTGTTGATTTGGGGTGGGATGCAAGATGCGGATTGCTGAACCAAACGTTCTCAAGGTGTATTTCCACACTTATCTTTCCGCACCAAACGTTCCGCACCGTCGATCTTCTGCGGGCTTCTTTGTGACCATTGATATTCGATAAGATGCATATAATAGAATGTGGGTTTGTGACTTTTCCTAAATGTCATTTCAGGATTTCTTCTTCCATACTAATATTTTTTCCCCAATCGTTCCGCACTGTTGATATCCTACGGGATTATTCGTGACTGTTGATATTTCGGAATGCGGGATGCAGAGTGCGGGTTCTCAAAATCTCAAACATTGTTTTTGCACTTCTTCACCTTCCATTTTATGCACTAACCTTTTCGCATCGTCGATATTTCACGGAAGTCTTTCTGACCATCGATATCCCGGATCGTGGGATGCAAAAGATGAGTTCTCAAATACTCAAGCGTTGCTTTTGCAATTCTCTGCCTTCCGATTTCTGCACTAATATTTCCTCACCGTTGATTTTTCATGGACGTATTTCTGACTGTCGATCTTCCGAATCACGGGATGCGAAATGCAGAACTGTGGCATTTCCCACATTTTTTTCATGATTCTCTGCCTTCCGTTTTCTGCACTAAACTATCTGCATCGTCGATCTTTCATGGATGTCTTTCTGACCTTCGATCTTTCAGATCATAGGATGTAGAATGCAGAACTGTGACATTTCCTACATTCTTTTCGCGATTCTCCACCTTCTGCTTTCTGCCTTCCGGACTTCGGTTTTCGAAAACTCATATTATCCTAGACCTTGATCTTACGCTTTTCTTATGAATAGTTGATTTCTTTTTGGGTTCACTCATGTCTGTCGATCTACGATCTACTACAGGTTAAATCCTGATTGTTCGTTCACTATCTCACAAATCCTCTACGGATTCAACCACAACCATTGATCTCTTGATCAGATTCGGATTTCTTCTTCCGTACTCCTTCTTTTGTGGAACCCTCCTACGACCATAGATCTATTGCATAATGCTCCTCAAGCGTAGATCTTCATACACTTACGAAACTCTTCTCGACCTTAGATCTTCTACAGATCTAATATCGACCATCGATCTATAATCTTTTGCGAAACTTCACCTTTTCCACCTATCCTTTGCGGAATTGATCCTTAACTATCGGATCTTGTGCGGGATGCTTCTTGACCATCAGTTTTAGATTGAATGTGGATATCACCATGACTTTGCGTATCTGCACAATTTCTTTGCAGAAATCCTCTGCGATTGTTTCTAACAGTTTTGAATATTTATACACAGAAAATTTCATCATGCTATTGATTATAAATAATTTATAAATGCTCTCGTAGATATAGTGTTTCTGTTCTTCGATTGTTACATAAAATCTATCTCACATTCATTTCACTCTTCTACACTTCCACTCTTCATTTGTCTAACCAGCTTTGTGATTCATATTGCATCTGCACTTCCACTCGACCTCTGTTCTTTGTTTCATTAACCATTTTTTACATATACTATCAACATTTCTTTAACCATTGTTACACATACTATTGACACTGTCTTGGAAGTCTTCAGATTAATCATTCATGTTGTCTTATCGTCCATGTCCATTTCATCCATTGCATTTGTCATTAATGAACTCTTATGACATCATCATTAGGACACCATCATATGCCATACCATCAGATATTCCATGTCACATCCTCAAATATTCCATTCCATTCCATCATATCTGCCACATATCATCATATATGCCATGCCATGCCATCACTATCTTTGTATTTCACTGAGTTTGTCCTGCCATCGTATCCACTGGTTATTCCTTTGTCATTCGTGAACACCTTTCACATCAATGAAAACTATATACTCAACAACTTGTTGCTATCCTGAACAAGGCTATGATACCATGTTAAATTTTTTAACCATTGATCTACAGGAAAATGACAGCTATTGAGAGGTGGAATTGTGCAGTGGAATATCAAGAACAATGTACACTGAACAAGACAAATTTGAGAGAAATATGATAAGAATTGATCAGTAAATTACAACATTAATCTTCATTATTCTAGCAGTAATACAATGGTGTTACAATAAGTAGTATTCAAATCATGTTGATAATATTTGAATCTACCAACTAAACATGAATGACTGGATAACTAGGAGTGTCTAAATCACTGCATGGGAGCCACTAGTGTAACTCTAGATAACTAGATCAGTCCCACAATAATTTAAACTAGTTAAACCAGTTAAAATGACAAGGTAGGTGGAAAAAGGCGTCATTCCCCCCTGCAACCATGAGAAATCGGTGCTAGACTAACTGAAAGTGATCTAACTAAATGTAACTGAAGGTTGACTCAACATAACTAGTTACCTACCACAACCAACTGATGGAGGTTGCTGGTGGCACTCAAAGTGGATCCTAAAATGTAGGGAATGGTCTCAGAGGGACTTAAACTCATGCATGAACATGCATTAAGTGGAAGTTAACCTCTATATGCGTTCCCCATACTCAAGTATAGTAAATATGTCTCCCTATGCTATACAAAATGATCAATAGACTATATATGGACAAGGGAAGATTATAATAATCCAAACAATTTGATGATGTATTAGATGAAGATGATGATACTCTATACACATACCCTATGATGATGACTATGCATACTCTACAGTGATTGTGATATGATGTTGATGATGTTTGATGGTTCCTACCCTATGAACATTTCATGACTTCCCTAGAAGTGTCATATGCAGACCTCAATAACATATGCATATGACAATCTACAACAGTTTGAATTTGATGACTATAATACCTTAATGATGTTTACTTGTTGATATTCCATACTGATGATGCACATTTGATGCATACTCTGATGAACACCAAGGTTCTTGCCAGTTGATGATGATGACATGTTAATGATGTTGATATGAGTTAATTGATGATGAGCAGATTGACCAGAGATTGAACAGCAGTGTTGACCAGTATAAGATGATGAGCAGAGTCGGTTAAGCATCAAATTGATGACAATCAGAGATTTGAATCAAGCTTGCAAGTGGAATCTTGCACTTGAGGATTGAACTCCTCAAACCCTTCTTAGTTGGATATAAGAAAACTAGGCTCGGTCCTGTTACAAGAGTTTGTGCTTCTTTCATCAGTTGGTGCTGATTGTAATCGAGAAGATTGTAGTATTCCATGTACAATAAATAAAGATAAAAATTACATATATTCTTGTGTCTCTTCAATGTGATGAATGTGCTTATGAATCATGATTTATTTAGCAGATGTAATTGATAATATGATGGTTGATATAGTCTGATTAATTAATTGAAGGTGAAAAAGGTTTAAATTTCTCTCACACTGATTCATCCCCCCTCTCAGTGTGGCCATTGTGTCCAACAATAGTTAGCTTCCTCGGTGTGCACTGTAGCTCAAATTTCTGATTAAATGCTCTATTGAACCCTCTTGTCCTGTTCCTATTTTTCATATTGCAAAAAATTGAGAAGGTCATGGTTGAGTGAAAGTCATCACCAAGCACCCTATTCTCTTTTAGATAGGTCCCAAATGGCTCCTCCGACTCTTCTGGTATAATCGGTTTTGCGGCGGTATTTTCCAGAAAGTGAGTCATGGTAGGTACATAAGGCATATTGTATATATGACGAGTGTTCTGCATATGAGTGTACTCATGTATCCCACTATTGCTAGTGGATCCTCTATCTTCCGGTGAAATTGGTAGATTGTTCTGACATTGCTTTGATTTAATAACCAACCTGTTCATAGCATGTAACTTCTCTTTCTGTCCCTTTTCCAAGTCATTTAATGCACTAACAAGACTCTAGAATGTCATCCTGTCTTCATCTTCCCCTATTTCCTTCATCTATAAGTGTATATCCCTGTTGTGTCCATGACTGACTCAGTGTCTTCCAATTTAGTCTCTTCTAACTCATAATCCTCTGCGTACCTTCTTTTTTTTTTGATATGTCACAAAAGCAACGTCTTCTGGATTCATTACTATTCATGTTCAAGCCCATAGCTTATGAGTAACATTCTTTGATACCATTGTAATATACCAAACTGATATGTTTCCTTTACACAGATAGGTCATGGTGATTGTTTATATGTTTTTGGGTTTTAGGTATGGACGACATATAGATTTGTTTGCATGCAATAATAGATTATGTCTTTAAACCACAAAATATGACAAATACTGAGATAAAAACATGAAATAAGATTCAATGATACTATTGTGACATACCAATAATCATAGCTATGATAGTTGTTCAGTATACAAGAGACATGTGTGCCATGCATCCACTGTAACTCCAAAACCATGTTGCTTGCTCAATTTGCCGCCTATGCAAGGAGAAAAATCCTTCTTTGATGATAATCCCTTCGCATATTCTTGAATACTTGGAAACCGATTCCGAAACCCTATAGATAGGGTAGTATGGGTATCTTGATGATTTTGATGGACACATGCAGTCCTTGTGAGACATCTTAGAGCCCTAGCGAATTGATCCTCTCTGAATAAGGGCAATCTCTCTCCCACACGAATTTTCCTGTAACTTTCCTGAATGTGCTAAGGATGCCTTGATAATCACCTAATATGGTAATAGGGTCCCTCTAATGAGAACGAGAGAGATATACAAGATAAAAGAACACTTTTAGTGTAACACCCCAATTTTTGACCCCGTTGCATTAGATGTATATGATGTATATATTGTAAATGATCATGGTGTGGAGCTAAAGGCCAAGGCCCCACCATTGATTGGTCATGTTATGTTTTGGATTTAAATTTGTCACCGATGGTATATCGGGGCATGCGACATATATTATGTTGGTCATCATGTAAATATGCATCTATAATTAATTAAATGAACCCGACCAGCTACGATCGCGGCAACTAAAATGAGAAAGGGGCATGATTTTCACAAGGATAAGGGTGTGGGGAATTTGTCAAACCTTGGCCAATGAGGGAAAATACCCATGTGTTCTCTTCCTTTTGCCTCACCCAACCATTGCAATTAATAATTACTGCTGGTAGTTGATGCCGTTATTGTTTGGGAGTGGGTGTGGCAGGATTGTCAGTCCTTGCCCACACGCACACTCCACCCTCTGTTGCCTTCACAATTGCAATTCCACTCCAATTTGCATCCTTTTCTCCACTACCTATTCACCTCCATGATTTTGCTATTCATCACTCACGCAGGCAATTCCACTCTCCCTACGATTTTGTCTATTTTTCTCCTCACGCACAGGCTCTGGGCGGTTTGGGTCTCACGCAGACATTTTCTTGGCTCCACGAGTTTGCTGAACACCCATGCACTGCAATTTCACGTCCCCTCCATTGCTGTGCATTCTCACGCAGAGGGATTCTTTCCCATTTTTGGTCTTCACGCACAGAACTTTCTGGGTTTTACCCACGTAGTTTCTTCCCCCGCAGATTTGTGGATGATGTGGTCGTATCCACTCCCCACCGGCTGATTGTGGGCTCGACATTGTTGCTCACGCTCATCCACAGGCCGGGAGACTGTAATTCCTTCCCCAGCATGGTCTGTGTATGTCTTGCCGATGATTTTGTTGCCCAGGACGGGCTGTGGGTTTTCCCCTGTTGTGGTTGTGTTGCTGTTCCGTTGGAACGGTTGGGATTCGCTTAGGAATTGTTTTCCCGATTTAAGCTGTGATAGCTGAAATAATTGCTTGAGTGCAATGGTTGGTATTCAGACTGTGAGAGGAGCAAGGATGTTGGCTTAGATTTGCTTGATAAACCTGGTGGCTGGAAACCACACAGACAGAGCTAGAGGGCTGGCCTTCTTCTCCATCACCCCTGAATAGCACTGGAAGGGAATGCAGGGCCTGAGGGACTGTGTAGCAGAGAAGGGACTGATTCCTTGTGTTGGGTGTGTTTGGGTGTCTTAGAGGTCGGGCTAGTTCTGGTGTAGGTGTTCTTGGATCTGTAATGAGCTCACCAGCTTAGCAATTTTCCTTCTCCAGCTCCTTGATGGCCTGATAAACCCAACTCTGTTGGCTTGGCTGTGTGTTTTGTATATCCTTGGCCATGTGTAAGCCTGCTAGTTCCCTTATTCCTTGGAGAATCATGCCCAGCTCGGGGGTGGCAGCGCTGCTGAGAGATTAAGGAGCACGCTGGCCTATGGTTGGGTGGAACGTTGCAGCGACGTAGCTGGTTGCGGATCACAGCTCTTCATAAGATAAGTGGTCTTGTGCATTTTAATTCTGCAACTATCTCTTCTGTTAATGATATGATGAACATGATAAATGCATGCACGACTGAATGCTGTTGGTTTCCGCTGTGTATGATGAGTAACTGCATATGTGCATGTTTTTAGTTCAAAATCTTTGTTAAGCAATTTGTTTCAGCAATTTTCATATATGTATATGTTCATGGGGCTCTTAGCCTGGGTGGTTTGAGCCATGGGTCGTGTCCTCTTTTCCGGTCGGAGGCACGGGGACATGACATTTAGTTATATAGCAAGTTGTTGCTCAATGAGTGCGTCCTCTTCATGCTTCTGGAATTCAAAGATATAGATTATTATGCCTGGATATGTTGCTCCAATGATGATAGAGGATAAATGTGAATTGCAAGGATAGACCTGGATGATCTATCTCCCAAAGTGATTAGGGAAGATAATTTTTGTTGTTGAAGACAATTGTTGGCTGGGGACTCATGCCCTCAACCCAAATCACTACTGTTGCTGCTGTCAATCTCTCAAAACCAATATCAAAAGTGAATAATAAACTTCGATACCTTTTTGGTTCAACTTATCTTCTTATATATATTTTAGGGTTTGTGTGACTTTAATTTTGCATGCATGCAAACCTAATTGCCCATTGACACATGCAAGGTGAAACAAGGCCCGCATGATCTGCATGCTTGTTGATATCTTCTCCAATGGCCTTCTATAATATACTGATGATCTAATAACACTGAAGTGGTGTTCCTTTATGCTCCTAGTGATATTAATCCTTGGTTATTCCATTTTATTTAATACCCGTTCGAACTTATGGGAATACAATAGGTTAACGTGTGTCTCTGGGTGATTTAATTAAAAGAGGACATTACATTGGACTTGATTATTCCATTTTTGTATATAACTTTTACTCCATGAAATAATCTCTGGGGGATCACTATGTAGAACCCACTCTTGAATCTTTTTGTGGTTCCTTGGTCCGAGAGCAAGATAAGCTCACACATCTTGGAGTAATCAACAATGGTGATACCTCTAGCAAAGCCTTAGTGGCACAATAGAAGAACAAAAAATATTATTCCAAGAAGCAACATCTTCACAATAATAAGAAAAACATGGGTCCCAAACCCTCTCAGCCAACTCATTCTTCCAATGGTGACAAGGGAACCAAATCAAAAGATAAGAAGACTGAGCACCATTGCAATTTTTACGAGAAAGATAGTCATGTGGAATCAAAGTGCTTCAAGAATATGGTAGCCTTGGAAGCAGAAATGAAGAAGCACAACATCAACCTTGATTCATCCTCTGACTACAACTCAAGGACATGCACTTTGTGCTTCTGGTTTTTCCTTCAATGCATATTCTTCCTCTTCTTCTAATGAGTGGCTCATCAAGTCCGGTGCATCTTATCATATGGATAAGGATAAAGCCATTTTTTCTACTCTAAATGAATGTAACACCAAACAAATATTTGTTGGTGATGATAGATCTCTAAATGTTGTAGGATATGGAACAATTCAGGAAGATTTTGACCAGTTTAATGATATATTAAGTATCAAGTGTTACAAGAATTTCTTGCATTTTGTTGTCAATCTACAAAATCACTCATTCTAGTGAAGGTAAGACTGTAATGTTTACATGTCACCAAGTTGTAATCAAGGATTTCAAAGATCTTACGCATGTCTTGGCTACTAGAAATGTTGATAATATTACCAGGTTCTACAGATTAACCAACTTTGGTTCATCACCTTTTCCCTCAGTTTTGATTGCGCATAGCAATGAATTGAGAAAACATTGGCATGAGTGATTTGATCATTTAAACTATTGCTCATTGAAACAACAATGTAATCAGAAGATGCTTCCTGATCTTCTCTCATCTCTTGCAGAGATGGTGTTTGTCCAACCACATTCCAATGATATAACTATTAGAAGAGATGTTAAATTTGATGAAAAAATCTCAACTTGCAAGCCTATTTCGGTATTTGTTCCATCTATGGCCTGCAAGCCATATTCAACACTTGTTCCATCTTCTATTCCCAAATTCCTTTATAGAATTCCTACTCTATCTTCGTTTCTTGATGATGACAACGAGGATGAAAATCCACCTCTTCCTAGTCATTTTCGTCCAATTGCACCAAAACAATTGCTTCCTCTGTGGGTTCAGACAACATGCAAAGTAGCTGGTTATCTTGTCGATGATCGTAGAAATCAACATCAAACACATTCACATTTCCAGTGTGTTGTGCCCCTACCCAACAACCTTTAAAAAAAACATTATTTCATCAAACAAAATTGTGTTTTGTTTTGATGAAATGTTTGAATTTCATATAGTAAAACTAAAGAATTGAGAAATGGTGACATTCCAGAAGCTACTGAAACATGAAATTCAATGTTTTTAAAGAAACCTTTGCGAAACTATGGATCAGTTGACAAAATCACTATTTTGAAATTATTATTTTGAGTGGATAAGTGTTAATAATTTGTCATAACCTAGTAGTTTCTTATCCAATTATTTATCATTCGATTATGTGGTTTTGTTTTGAAATTTGAAGGCTGATTATTGTATTTTTGGCACCTTATAAATGGATAATTTTGATTCAATTATTCGACTTGGTAATTCTGATTCATTTAACGATGGATATTGGAGGATAAAACCATGCATTCAATTTAAGAGTTTGAAAAATATATTACTAAGCCTATCCTATTATTTTTGCTACATTATTAAAAAATGTTGAATAATTAAAGATCAAATAAGTATCTTTTCAATTAATAGACTTTATTTATTTTTATTATTTATACAAAATAAATAAATCTTTTAATTATTTTGTATAAATATAATAAATAAAGTTCTTTGATCTTTTAAATGTTTACCTAGAAAATTAAGTAAAATTAACACTTTATTTTAATTTTATCATATTTGCAAAAATACCAGGAATTAACGTGAACTTTATAAAGGCTTAGAAATGAGCATACTTTTCCCTTTTATTGAAGATTCTTGTCTGATTTGTCCACCGGTTATTTGAATAACGTCACGTGGTTATTAATGAAGATTGAAGGGGCTATTAATTCAATGGAAAGATTTATGGATTTTTGTTTTATTCACAACAGGATTCTCATATCAAGCCAGCCATCTTTTTTCCGATATTGTAGAGATTTGAAGGATGCCAGCCGAATCTATGGATTATTATACTGCCACTAATAACAAAACAAATATCCAGTAGATGCCGAAATGTTTTAATTGCACATATTGAAACAAATCGCAGATTTTGAAAACGCCAAAAGAGCTAGAAAGATCATTGGTTGAGCTGTTTATTTTCTTATGATTGAATTCTATTTACACTTCTTTCTTTTAATAGGTTTTTTGTTTTTCATGTGCAGATGCTAAGGAGATTGTTATGATTCTGGAATCATTAGATGAAGAAACTGCCAGGAGACGAATTTTATTCTCTGCTAGTTATTAAAAACGCGTTTTCAAATGACAGGCGTTTTTCCAGGCCACGTTGTGAGCAAATGGTGATAGATTTGAAAAATCTTCCACATGGGTTTTCTCCAGAACGGACCCATTTAGTTTTACTTAGGAGGATTTTGCCAGAAAGTGATGGATTCTGGGAGATTTCAGGGATCTTTTGGACGCGATTTTGGCAGTTGCGGCCGGCAAAATTTCGCCTGTGTAAAACCTAATTTGGATTCCGTTTTTGTTTATTTAAGCAAACTGGATTTGATGGAAGAGGGGGTGGACATAGGGGTTGCCAAAGCTGAAGATATTTCTCTCTTGAAAGCTCATAAAACACTGCTGCCTGGGGTCGATAGTTGGAGGAATGCATGACAAGACTGTGGTTTAATTTACCTGTGACTTTAGACAGCTACCTGTCTGCAGCTACGATATGTTGAACTGATGATATTTTTAATATATGTTTACAGTCTGTACACTTTGCATATAGTTTATGATATCGGTTGGTCTTGTCATCCCATTCTATATTATCAGTGTTCGTCATAATATTCATTAAAGAAGTTGTGCGAATATATCTTGTTTGATTATCAACTTTTAATATTTCGATTTGGCTGATATGTATCGTTGTGAAGTTGATGATTGGTATCATAGCTTAGACGATATATTGCGATTACTGTATGATCTTAGTAATATTTGAATTTCTTTTAATATTCTCAAGGGTATTCATGCAATAGTTTTATCAGCATAATTCGATTCCAGGTTTAATATTCTTTTCGCTCTTGATCAGGATAAGATCAATGATAGATTAATATGCTGTTTCTTTTAAACTATTTTATGGAAAACAGCCAGTGAATCACATTCAGGATCAAACTTACAGCAAAATAACACAATTTCTTTTCTTTTCATTATGTTATTAACAATTCATTAAATCATAATTGAATATTTATACTGCTGTGAGGTTAGTCTTTGATTTTTGTAATTAATGTATATTTGTTAATAATACAATTTTATAACTCTTTTAATATGTTAATATTTGATTAACTTTGTGATTATTATATTATAAGTTAAGATTAATTGAATAGATTTAGTTTATAGATTAATTTAATTATATTACTAATTTATTAGTAATCAGATTAACTAGTTTAATTTGTACATTCGTTAACTAGTTTGATTTGTACATTCATAGGAATTTGGTAGATTTAATTAACTAGAACGATAGCTTTGTTTTAGTTTTAGACTTTCAGGCTAACAGAGCCTTTAAACCTGTCGGAAACAACCATCCCAAACAGCTTGGAACCTGCTCTAAGGATCTCGGTCTGGGTTGTCTTCCCCGTTACGTGCATAGTCACCTATGCCCGTCAACACAGTGAGACTCTTCTCTTTTGGCTCAAGTTTTAAAGAATTATGATCTAAAGACATTTGTTGAAGCTTCAGGAAATCCAGATTGGGATGCAGCTATGGATGAAGAATATCATTCCTTAATGGCGAACGATACTTGGCGTCTTATACCTCTTCTGAAAGCAAGAGAACTTTCCAAATGCAAATGGGTATATTGAACTAAGTATACATTTGATGGAATTACTTAAAGACTTAAGGCAATTTTAGTTTCCAAAGGATTTTCCTAAGTTCAAGGAATTGGTTACAATGAAACCTTTGCCCCTGTCGCCAAAAATGAACTCCATCCGCTTTGTTCTTTCTATTTCCCATTCACATAAATAGGAGGTACACCAAATGGATGTCAAGTCAACTTCTTGCATGGGGATTTGAAGGAAGCAATTTACCTGGAACACCCTTCTTTGTATGTTCAGAATGACTCTATCCTTGTCTATCACCTTAAGAAATCTCTATATGTCCTTAAGAATGCTTCTTGAGCCTGGTATGCCAAAATGGATAGATTTCTTCTTAACACTGTTTTTTCTAGATTCCATTATGACCCCAATGTCTATACCAAGAAAGTAGGAAACCATATCACAATCCTTGTTCTTTATGTTGATGACCTTATTCTAACTGCTAGCGACCATAACCGTTTAACCCGTGTGAAATCTAGCCTTAATAAGAAACTTGAAATGACAGAATTAGAACATTTGCACTATTTTCTTGGCCTCCAAGTCCTACAAACCAAAGAGGGAATATTTATTTCTCAGTATAAGTATGCTTGTGAAATTCTTCGTCACTTTCACTTGGAAGATTGTAAACCAACCTCATCTCCCTTCCAATTTGGAGTAAAACTTTCTACCACTTACACTTCACCCAAAGTTGATGCCACCTTTTATCATCAACTAGTTGGTAGTCTCTTGCACTTGAATCATACTCATTACGATATTTCCTTTGTTGTTGGTCTTATTGCTCGTTATATGCAAACAACCCATGAAATCCATTCGAAAACAACAAAAATGATACTTTGATATATTCAAGGTACAGTTCAATTTGGGATTTAGTACAGTTCAGGGGAGACCTCTTTGTTGGTTGGTTTAACTGATTCAGATTGGGTCGATGACCCTAATGATCAAAATACTATTGCAATAAATGTTTTCAGCCTTGGTTCTGGACATATCGCTTGGGCTTGTAAGAAACAATAAGGTCTTTCTCTTTCTTTCGTAGAAGCAAAGTATCAAGTCACAGTTAATGCAAGTCAAGAAGCCTTGTGGCTTCGACAGATCCTTTTAGAGTTTGGATTCGATCATCAATACCCGACTACCCTTTGTTGTGACAGTCAGCGTGGCATCAAGCTCACCAAAGATCTAGTTCAAAATCAGTGAACAAACACATTTAGCTACATATGGACTTCATTCGAAAGCTTGTTCAAAATAACGTACTCTAAGTGCTCTTTTCCCTACAGATGATCAAATCATAGGAATCTTCACAAAGTCTCTTACAAAAATTGAAGTTTTCTAAACTTCTATCTATGTTAGGAGTTCGAGAATTTGTCATTAAAGGGGGATAGGATCTAATGCCTCCTTCCTTCTGCTATAGTGTCACTTTTGTAAGTCCTTCAATCCTATCCCAAGTTGTTCTTAAGGAGGGATGTTAGGATATTGACACTTAGAATTTAGTTAAGATCAACTTGTTATAATGTATCTTTAGGAAAAGTGTGTTTTTTTAGTATTCATTAGTATGCATTTCTACATATGTAATCTTATAGTCACGATATGTTCTAGACATAGAGTGATCTAATGGTTTATTATCACCTCAATCTTAACGACCATTGATACATGGTTTAACATCCAATTGGTCAAGGATCTCTATTTAAAGAGCATGGAGGGTCATTTTCTCGATGATCGATTGTGAGAAACTCATTGTAACATTTATATTCTTTTGCATAGTATATTTCCTTGTGTAGCTATTTGGTTGGGGTTGCGAATTGTTTCCCACTTTGAGGGTTTTAACCACGTAAAAAAATCGATGTGTTGATCTATGATATGTTTATGTGAGCAGTTTCTAAAGGTGTTTGATCTTTTGGAAATACACTATGTTACTCGAACAAGCTTATCTAAAATCTAACTCATTAGTCTATTTCAACTAGACCAAGAATTTCAAGTTTGCTTTCTCTTGGGGATGGTTTAAAAAATTATTGCCACTTGATGCTTTAAAGTATAAATCAATTGAAATAGGTACCATTGGGTAGCTTATAGGTTTGAACTATAAATTAGTTAGCACCATTTAGTAGTTACTCCCATTCTAAGTTTCAATCTTAGAATCACCCAGTTCCTAGATCAAGGGGTGTAGTAGAAAGGGGTATAGTCATTAATAATACCAATCAAGGTTCAATGCAACAACAAGGCCATAAACTCAACCATCCTTGTATTGTTTATAGGGATGATCCCTATGGTCAAACTATGTTGATATTACTAAATTCATAGAATTGAGGGCTCAATTGTGTAATCAAACTAACACACAACTTGCAATGTTGTGAAAACCCTTCTCATAGCATAATCTTTTTTCTAATTACAACCTCTTCGAGTCCATTACAACAGGGTGACCCTTGCCATTGAATCTCCAATGCTTCACAACTACAAGACACCTAACCCTAAGTCTTCTAAAGGTAAGGAGATAGTATCTTATCCCTCTAATGGTCCTTTATAAATTAAACCGCCATTGGCCAAGCCTCCGTTGACTTTTCCCAAATATCATTTGCAAATAATGGCGCATAATATGGTTCTTCGACATTATGATGTCATTTTAACCTTTGTTCTATGTTTGCATTAGAGGTGCTGCAAATTTGTCTTGCACAACGTAACGACTTGTTGAATATTATTAGAGCAATTAATCCTACAAAATTTAGGTTTATGACATTTGAATTAGATAATGTTGAACCATGTCTCCCTAATTTTGTGGTTTTCAAGTCACAAATACAATTAATAATTTAAACATTCATCGATGCATAGTCAATGAGGGAGATTTTTCTTGTGTCGTAACATTAGAAAACTGCAAGTAAATAGTCTCTCCAAATCTTGCCCCATCATAACTTACATTTACAACCTTTGAAACCTATAAAATCATTTTGATAAGTATCCTTCACAACCTCTTAATGTCTGATGAATTTATCTGTTACTTCATGTAATAAAACTGCTTTGATTGGCGTAGAAGTCCTAGATGCTCCTTTCGACTACATCATGCTACTTGGGAGGACCTATATGTAGAACATGAAGGTGGTCCTGTCATTTGTCTTTCGTACCATGCAATTTCCCCATATAGGAAAATTAGTTATGATAGACCAACTTATATATAGTCCTACTCCTATGCAAAATTCCTACAACATGTCCTTGGTAGGTTTTCAGAGTCTAGTTTCTACAATTTTTGTTATTGACCCCGATATTTATAATCGCTCGTCATTGTTGGGGGAATTTTTGGTGCTCCTCAACAATTACCTTACATGGCTTTCTCCACCCTTTCTAAAGTCTCTATGCATAATGAGATAAAACCTTTAGCTTTAAGCCATAATCTTTGTTATCTAACTAAGAACTTAACATCTTATTTGATGACATTTTTTTTATCCACCTCCCGTTGTATACTAAGTATTCCTTGTTGATGAAGATTTCTTTGAGGCTTTGACTACCTTGGGATTGTAAGAACATGTTATTGAACCTTTAGACTATGCCCCCCTTGATAAAGTGATCAATTTCCACTCCTCTTTACATGCTCCGTCTACTTTGGAAGATGATTCTTTGGCCAAACTTGCTATAACAGAGACTATTGATTTTTCTATCAAACCAAATGTCATTAAACAGTTTAAGGATGGGAACACTTTCATTGATTTCATAGCTCATAAAGAATATGATAATACTTTTCAGCCATTGTCTTGGATGCAGGACCTTAGACTGGATTTCATGGTACTTTTTTACCATTCTCTTAGCCAAGTTAGCTCAGTAAGTTATATTCTTAACCTAGCATTTAGGTTTAGATATTCCCTCTACAACATTACATTTGAAACTTTTTCCACTGAAGTTTGACATAATATCAACCCCCATTGGACATCGATGTGTTATCCCAACTCATATCTTCACCTTTGAACGTGTTTGACAATAGAGCTTTCCTAAGATGGGTTTTCCTAGAGTACCACATCTTTGTCATTTGGCACCTATCCTAATAATTTCCAAAGGACGAATAGCTCCTCTACAATTTTTCCTTGTAAGCCTTATTATTCTCACTTATCTCTTTTTGGCCATTCCCATACAAGATCCCAACTTTTCTTTAGCTATTTTTTTCCATGCATTTCTTTTTGTTGCTCGCTTCCATCTATTGCCTGTTTCTTTTTGTCTTTGTCACGTTGACTACATGCAAATCATCACATTTAAAAATGAAGAATCTACTTTAGTGTCCACTGATTGTTGTGCATTTTCTACTTTGCTTGCTTTTCATCATATGGTCTTGCATGTGCTTGAGGCTTGAGTTGCTTGCAACATGAATACCAAGTTCCTCTATTGATTTTTTCATTCATTGATTAATGACAAAACCCCCCAAAAAATAAAAAAACATAAAAATACAAAACCTAGGGGAAATAAAGGAACTATTGTAAGTTTGGGGCTTTTCCCAACTTTTTAGGTCCTCGTGAATCTTCTTCGAGTAGTGGTGGGTGTCACATGTGACCATAGAATTTACATAAACTCACCTACTTGTGTCCTTCCACCTAGTTATCACGATCATTGAGTTTTGTCTAAACCCAATTTGCCTATCAAAACTGAGTCTATGTTCACCAAATTTCCTATCAAAATTGAGGCTCTATTCACCTAATTTACCTATCAAAACTAAGGCTCTATTTGTCCAATTTTTTGGTCAAACCTGAGGCTTTTTTGCCCAATTCACTTACTAATTCTCACTCACCTTTACAAAGTAGTGGCCAATTTGCACCTTTGGTTGAGTCATTTTTTTTCCATACTTTCATTTGGAATGTTTCCCACGTTATTCTATGCCTTCTTGCTCCATGTCAAAGAATGATTTGTGACACCTTTCCCATGTTTGGTCGATGCCCAGTTGAGTCTATGTCTTGATTACTCATTGTCTATCTTCTTTCTTTGTGTTGGTTGAACATATTTACCATTACCTTTCTTCCAATAGTTCTACTCCTATCAATACCAACTCATTTTCTTTCCTCATTGGTGAAGTTACATGCATTTGAGAGTGGATTATCATCATTCGTCCCTGGCCAAATGGTTAATTTCAAAGTTCAACTTCATATCATCTATTCACAATTTCAAGATCATATTAGTGCCTTCAAAGAAAAAATTATCAACAAATTACAGCAATACTTATCTCATTTTTCATCTCAAAAAATGTGCCACAAACTTGTTAATAGCTTGTTGTACGAACTCCTCGAAAAATGTGCCACACATGTGACTGTACGACCTCGATTTCTGTGCATATATATGTAGCCTTGAAATATGTGCAAGTATTGACTATTGTACGAACACAATTAATTGTTGTACCTACATTGAAATTTGTGTTGTACGGACTGCCTGTAATATGCCTCAAAAATAGTTCCCAACTTCCTTGATTTCTGTGTTGTACGGACCTATACGAAGTGCAATAAATTTTGGTATGTTTGCCTTGGAATTTGTGCCACTCTTCTGAAATAAATGTCCATAAATCCGTGCCCTTCATCTTCCTCCCGTTTCTTGGAATTTGTGAGGGTTTTTCTCTTTCCCTCTCTCCTTCTCTATTGCTCTTCTTCTCTAAAAAAATTCTCTCTTTGGAATGTGAAGAATGAATTCTCTGATGCCTTTCCCCATCCTTTTTGTTTGAGTAACCACCATTTGAAAATCGAAGGCCAAGATTACAACATAAATAGATGAGATCTAGGGCCAAAATCAAATCTCACTTTTTCTCATTAAAAAACATTTAATTACTTTTTAAATAATAAATGAGACATTTAATGCAAACCCACTTTTAATTCTCATTAAAGTCACATTTAACTTTTATAACTCAGATTCATTCTATAAAGTGACTTTATAATCATAAAGTCAATCTCACTTTATAAAAATGTTAAGGACCACATTTAAAATGTCATTTTCCACCCCAAGGCACAAGTGAATGGACAAACACTTCCTAGGTAAAATTTCAACACTCCCTCTTATCGAGGAAAGTGTTCTTCACCACCCCCATCTTGTCTCTAAAATGAATATGCTTCCCTCTTCCCAAAAACTTCATGAGAATGTATGCTACCTGCTCATCGAATGTACTGCAACTCCATAGCTCCTCTCTGAACATAGTCTCTAATGAAGTGATATATGATCTCAATATGCTTTGACATTTCATGAAACACCAGATTCTCATAGATCCTAATGCAACTCTAATTATCACAATGTATAATAATAGTATTCCAGCTCTTGACAAAACAAGTCTACCATCAACTTGTGAAGCCACAATGCCTTGAAACTAGCATGATTGGCTTCCATGTATTTAGCCCCTGCAGAACTCAAAGCAACTAAATTTTGCTTTCGACTGAACCACGACACAACTGTCGAGCTCAAACTGAAATAAGAAACAAAAGTGCTCTTCCGGTATGAAGCACTAGCCGCCCAATCTGAATCTGTGAAACCAACCAAGCCCACTCCATCCGAACTCCTATAGTCGATACCATAGTCTATTGTTCTAGAAAGGTATCTCAAAATGTGTTTTGCGGGTGTCCAATGCACTCTCCTGGGATCCACCATGAACTGATTGAGAGTGTTCACTGCAAAACTCATATCTGGTCTAGTGTTGACTAGATACATCAATGAACCAATAAGGCGATGATACAAGGTAGGATCCACCAACTCTCCCTCAGTAGCATAAAGCTTCTTCAAGTTGGTGATCATAGGCATGGACATGGGTCTGCACTCCTCCATCTGAAATATCTTCAGAACATATGTAGTATATTTTCCTTGCCCCAGGAAAACATGCCCATCCCCTTGCCACACCTCCATTCCCAATTAGTAATGCATCAACCCAAGGTATGTCATCTAAAACTCTGAAGCAAGATATTTCTTACATGCTTCAATCAGGTTCTCTCCTCCTGTGATAAACATATAATCAACATATAGCATAAGAATGATCAGATCACCTCCAACAACAATGAATTATAGGTTGGGATCAACTTCACTCTTCTGAAACCCAATAAAAAACAAATATGAATCAATCCTCGAGTACCAATCCTGAGGGTCTTGCTTCAAACCATACAAGGCCTTTTTCATCCTACACACGAGACTCTCTCTCATGAATCTCAAAACCCCGTGGCTTCTCCAAATATACCTCCTCATGTAGAATATTGTCGATAAAAGCTGTATTCACATCCATATAATTAATCCTCTATCACATCTCTACAACAATGGATATCACTGCTTTGATTGAACAAAATCTAGAAACTGGCACAAAGGTCTCATCATAATCAACTTCATCTACATGTGAGAACCCACGCGCTACAAACCGAGATTTGTACTTCTCTATTTTTCCATCTACATCATGCTTGATTTTATAGAGCCACTTTGAATTCAAAAGTGACTTTCCCTCCGGTATCGGGACAATCTCCCACACACCATTCTTCATGATGGAATTGTACTCTTCCATCATGGCATCTCTCCAAACTTGATGTGTGGATTCCTCCTCATAAGTAGTAGGCTCATACTCATGCAACTTGGGCACCATCACCATGTAACTAGAAAACCTCTCTGGTACCTTGCTCTCTTTGACCTCACTCCTAGGTGGTCCAACAAACTCCTCAACTTCCTTCACAAGCTCCTTAATCCAACTTGGATTTTTCTTCTTAGAATTAGTTTCCCGTGGAAGACCCTCCTCTACATTGTCATCTGACGACTGTCTCCCATAATAACTACATGTGGTCTAAGATCCTGTACCTAGTGAACCTGAACCTAAACTTGAACCAAGTGATCTCGACTCACGTGAAGGTGAAACTTCTGAACCTATAATCCAAGAACCTGTCCCTGTACCAGTAGTTTATGTAGACTATGTCCCTGAAACTGATGGGCATGTAACCTGTGACCTGGTCACCCCTGAGACTTGTAACCTTGTGCCCTGACTTCATGAACTCTGTGATGATGTCACATGTGGAGTAGTAACCTACTGCTGCTACTCCTATGACTCTCGATACTTTCTAAAGGCCCACTCCTCCTCAAAATTCACCTCCCTCCTCACCAAAAATTTCCTTTGTGCATGAAGGTATATGCGAAAGGCCTTTGAAGTCTCATCATAACCAACAAAATTACCCCTATCTCCAGTAGCCTCCAACTTTGTCCTCTTCTCAGAAGGGACATGGGAATATGTAGGGCATCCAAAAATGTGGAAGTGGCCTATCTCAAGTTTCTTCCTAGTGAACATCTCCTCAGTATTTGTGCACCCTAAGGTACGGTGCAGACTCTTGTTCTGAACAAAAATAGTTTTACTAAAGGCCTCAACCCATAGAAAGAAATGAAGACTTTGATAATACAGCATGGCTCTAACTACACCCACTATCACACAGTTCTTCCTTTCAGCCACTCCATTCTGTTGTGGAGTGTAAGGAACTGTCAACTGCCTCCTAATGCCCTCCCATCTACAAAACTCATCGAATTCATTGGAGGTATACTCAACCCCATTATCTGATTTGATCACCTTGATTTTCTTTCCTATATGGTTCTTCGCAAGAGCTTTGAACTCTTGGAACATAAGAAAGACTTCCTCTGATTTCTTGCTTCCACAACAAGATTTGAACCAAAATTCGACGACATTGGACAAAATATAATGTTTTGTCAGATTTAACTTTCAAATTACAAATTTAGTCAAATTTCGACACAAATCTTTGTTGTATTTTGTACCTTCACACTTCGTCGTATTTTTGACCTTCCACCTCGTTGAATGTTCGACACCTAACTTTGGCACTTCGTCGAATTTTCGACCACTATATTCGTCGAATTTTTGACCTCCAATGTCGTCGGATTTGCGACCCTAAACCTAAAACTTCGTCGAATATGCGAAGTTCTTGGTTTTTTTTCTTCAAAGGGTAACTAGGTTCATATTGTTAGTTATCTAATGAGAGTTCAATTTCAAAATATATAAATTCTAGAAACATTCTGAGATGTTTTCTATAGAAGCGACAGACGGTTTACATAAATTCTTTTATTCCTCGATGGACGGTTTGAGGAATTTTTTTATTCTTCGATAGACGATTTGTAGAATTATTTTATTTTTCGACAGATTGTTTGAGGATATCATTTTATTCTTCGACAGACGGTTTGTAGAAATTATTTTATTCTTCGATGAACGACCATTTGCAGAAATAGTGATGTGTGGACCTTGATTTTTTAATATTGGCGATAGCCTCCATTCAATATTTTTGTGACAAAATGTCAAATAGTAATATTTCTGATCGAAATGAACAAAATCGACAATTGCTTGGTAGACTGTGGGATGCAGTGAAAAGAAGGGGTGATGGGAAATGTAATTGTCCATGTAGTCAATGTAGGGATTTTAAGAGGAGAAGAATATTGACCACAACAACCACAAAAAATTGTAGGGAACATGGACACACTAAGGGGGGGAATGAATATCATCCATTTGTAAGTTTAGCATTATAAAGTTTTTTATATTTTTTGCTTTGGTAAATGTATGTATTATTTTAATATTTCATATATTAACTTATATCTATTGATGTATTCATGTATTGTAAAGGAAAGAAATTGTATGACATATAGTCCAGAGGAAGTGATTTCAGAACAAGTACCGAAGGAACATGGAGCTATGATTAATGGAGACCAAGTTAATGATCATATTGAAGAAGATGATCATACTGATAACATAGTTGAAGATGATGGTACAAATACATTGATCCATGATTCATTTAATGTTAGAATGGACGATGATGATGATCATGAAAATATTGATGACTTTGATGATGTTCACGATATACCTCTTCTTGAGAAGGCATACAAATCCCTTTGTGAAGGCAACATAAATATTCTCTCTGCTATATTGTTGATAATGAACTTGAAGGTTATGAATGGTCTTTCAAAGATATCAATCACATGGATGTTAAGGTATGTAAAATAATCCATCTTAATTTATTCCTCTAATAATTGTATTGTTAATTCATAATTCAAATTAATACGGATGAACTGTGGTTCGTTAATATTATTGATATATTATATTAACTCGATTTTTATTTTAATTTGATGTAGCTTGATAGCTGAATTTTTCTTACCACTATGAAATATTTTACCTCGCACATATCGATATTTATCTGCCATTACGAAAGAAATTGGAATGCATTATGAAGCAATTCATGCATGCCCGATGACCATGTTATATATTATAATCAGCATGAATTTGCAACAAAATGTCCAGAATGTCATATAAGTAGATATTGAACAGATCAAGTAACAAAAAAGGTGCCTCACAAAGTTCTTTGTTATATTCCCATCATTCCACATTTGCACGACTATTCAGGTGCAAAAACATAGCGCAATTTATGGATTACCATGCAAGGAACATAAGTTAAGATGACGTTATTCGAATTCCTACAAATGGTTCTGCATTTGGAGATATGGAGGAAAAGTGGACTCACTTTAAAGAAGAACCTCGTAATCTTAGGATTTATTTGGAAGCATATGGTGTTAATCTATTTGCGGAGATGAGATCTGTTTACATGGTGTGGCCTATTTTTGTTATCAACAATAACATTCCTCCATGGTTGTCAATAAAGAGGGAGCACATAATGTTGTCGATGGTTACTCCAAGTATATTGTGTCTACATCTGTTTTATTTTTAATGTATATGTGGCATCTCATTTGTCGTATTTTGTTTCCTAATGTCATATATATATATATATATATATTATTTTTCTCTTGTGCATGGTTTATATATCTTAATGGTTCTCATAATTATATATTTTATATGTTCAAATCAATCAGGTAAGTACCAAGTTAAAGATATGAATGTATATATCAGAACTCTTATAGACGAGCTACTAAAGTTATGGAATGACATCATTATGTATGACGTATCTATACCAAAACGACAAAGGAAATTTTAATTCCATGCAATGCTTGGAAGGACAATACACGATTCCCTAGGGTTAACCCATTTTTGTGGTTTGTATTTTTAAGTTACACTTTAATTGCATTTAATTTTATGAACTAGTTAATGTAGTACTATGCACATATGTTTTTATAAATATTCCATTCATTTTATATATAATTATAATTGACATAGATATTCCATATCTATATGTAGGTCTTCAGAAAAAGGGAAAATTCACATGTCCATTTTGTGGTCCTAAGATCAAATCTCATCACTCAAAAAGCTTAAGAAAGGAGGTGTTTGATGAGTATAGGCACTCCCTCTCTAAGAATCAAAGGTATCAAAAAACCAAAAAAAATCTATTCAATGGGAAGCAAGAAACTGCATTAAAACCACAGAGAATGACACCTCACCTATGGAAGTTGCAATATAATAAAAATCGTCAAGATGGTACGTATGGATCATCGTATATGAATTGTTATGTATTTTTTAATTGTGTGTTGTTTACTGTAGTGGCCATTGATTTTTGTAATTTCTTTATAAACTAATATCATGATGTCCATCGTGATCATAAAGGCATTAATGGGCTTCCACGAGGAATGAAAATTCATCCTAAACAATTTAGTAGGTTGCCCTACTATGAGCACCTACAAGTTGCTCATCTGTTTTAAACAATGAATATCAGAAAGAATGTGACTGAAAAATTATGGCGAATATTGGATCTAAGGAGCGGCAAAGAAAAAAATGTCAAAATTTGCAAAGACATTCAAGGAGGAAACCATGCAATGAAAGACGCCATTCAATTTCATAGCAACGGAGACCAAATTAATATAAACTCACTTCCATGGATGTTAAAATAGCAATAAAGTAATGTTGTAAAAGAAGTCATGCGAAAAATTAAATTTTCCATTAGATTTTGTGTGAACATGAAAAATATCATAACAAAGAAAGGTGATTTTGCAGGGGTGAAAACACATGATTGACATGTCTTCATGAATGTAATTATTATGGTATTATTGTTTTTTTAATTCTAGTGCATATTGTTGTTGTTTTGTTTGTCTACTCTTTGTTTAAAAAATGATGTGGTTTGTATATTGTTATAGTATGGTCTACCTCTCTCTCTCCCAGACAACTTGGATAACAATGTCAAACAAGTTGAATATAATCTTGGGAAATACATGAGGTAAATAGCGTTTTTTTGCATGTTCTTAGTGTTTCTTTAATTTATCGTAGAACTTATATTTGTTTTTTGTCCACTAATTCACATTATGCAATTAAATGTTTTTTTTGTTAAATATCATTATTGGTTTGCGTCACTTGTAGATGGTTATCATCTAAAGAAATCCATAAAGAAGATATATAGTATTGAAGGATATAAATTCCCTGTCTCATGTGTGAAATGCAGAAGCATCTACCTTCCTCATTTTTCAATGCGCACGAACACTACCTCATACACCAAGTTGAGGAGATTGAATTGTGTGGACCTATGCATTGAAGGTCCATGTGGATGGTTGAGAGGCACTTGAAATTTATGATGGGTTTGGTTAGACAACGAGCACATGATGAGGGTTCTATGATGGAGGGATATATGGTATACCAAACCATGTTTTATATCAGTGAATATCTTCCTAATTTAGCATCAAAGCTCAATTTACGTCGCATTTGTGATCCAAAATCCAATAACAATTTTGAAGGGAAGTACCTGAAGGGGAAAGTTAGATCGGGGAAGGTGAAAGGAAATTATTAGCTAGTGGATATTAATTAATATAATACATTTGAGTGTTGAATTTTATGTATATATATCATACATATTCTATTTTTATATTTAATATATTGCATCAATTAAGAGCGTATACTTTGTTAAGATAATTTACAGTTATATTGAATTTTAATTTTCATTGTCATCAAGCATTTGGTCGAGAGTGGGATGCAATTCATTTATACATCACAAACAATCTTGAATGGATGAAGGTGTGGATTGAATGATGTGAAAAATATGGTCATGGAATATCATGGGAAGGTGTGGCTTCATTGGTTAAAGCAGCACACCGCAATGGAGATACAAATCTTACACAAAGGGAAATCGATTTAGAATATGGTTTAAAAGATAATAAGGCAAGCATATTAATCAACCACTATTTTTTTTTGGAAAATTACATATTGATGTGCATGTTGAGTTTTTCCTTGTATGGCATAAACATGCACTAAATCATAAATATTGAATCAATATGTAATATTTTCGTGTATGGCTTGTTGTAGATAAAACACCATAAGGCTATGGTGTGCAATGGCTGTAGATATCACATCAAAAAGTTGTATGAAACAAAAAAAACATCAGATTGTGGGATATCTGTAGTATTGGAGGTGACCAATGTTTCCTCTAGAAGTGATAGATATCCAGAACTCTCTAAAAATTGATACTATGGGTATCTGTAAGATATTCTTCAGTGTGACTTTAACTCCTTCAAGGTAGTTCTGTTTGTTGTCAAATGGTGCAGGTTACGATCAAATCAATGTGATCTCGATAGAACTATTATTGAACATGATAATGGATTTACCATGGTAAATACAAGGTTGTTTGAGCCAGGAATATAGCCCTATGTTCTTTTAAGCCAGTGTCAATAGGTATTTTAATCTGAGGTTCCAGCTAAAGCGGGTTGGTCATTTGTTGTGAGACACGATCCAAGGGGAAGGCTGGTAAAGTATAACATACAGGAAGGTAATGAATAAGGTCTCGAAGAAGAAGACGATGATGAATATCATGATCAACAAGATTTAGATGATCATGTTCTAGAAGAAGATGTCGAAGACTTAGTTGAATCAGATGATGTGGCAGACAATGTCCCTGAAGATGATATCGATGATGACCGTAACTGACATAGATGATGATGATATGGACCATCCTTACAATATTGACTCTAGTTTAGATGATACAAATGATGACTTGGATGAAGAAGATGATGAAGTATATTGAAGTGTATGAGGTATGCATTAATATATCTACTCTGTATATTTTGATTGAATATTGTGATAGAAATATTGAATTTTATTGGTACTCAAAATTCAAAAATTTAAGAAATATTATTTTATCTTATTTGTTTAAAAAAAATTAACTAACATTATTGAGATCATATTAAATATAGGAGAAAAGACGAGGCTAAAAGAATTTGTGACAAGTATCCAAATAGCATAACTAAAAGATCCAAGTCTTGTTATGTAAATAAGTTACTTTTTGATATCTGAATTTTAAAATATTTGACTATTATTATAATTTGATTTGCAAAATAAATTAATTTGATCACCAAATAGAAGATACAAATGATGTCCAAGAAGTGGGGGACGGAGCCGAGAGCCGAGGGCCGTGCTGCCGAAGACGATCTGAGTAAAATAAAACTGAAGGTGCAGTCGCCCAACACTCATGCTGCTCTACCCACGGCCGAGAAGTAGCTTCAAGAGAAAGATCTCCAGCTTTCGGTGTGGATTTGATGCTCAGCTTGACCATCGCCCTTCCAGATTCACAGACAATTTTTGTAGAAGAGCAGTGGTGGAATACCTCTGGTGGAAGAGAGGACAAGCGCGTGGTGTTCAGATCGTATCACTGGTGACAGTGCGGCGAGGCCAGGTTTCTCCACCACTGTCTTAATCCCTGCAATAAACTGGTTAATCCCTCCATTGAAGGTAAGCCACCGCTTAATATTCCATATTTGTGAGGGATATAAAGCTTTTGGTTTAATCTGTGGTGGATCTTGGATCTTGGCCGGCAGTCGCCTTTGGAGACAAGCTGGGAGTTGCTGTCTTTTTGTAGTTCCCGGCTGTCGATTCCTCTGTGTCCAAGAGAACAAGGGTTTGAATATCTGCCGGGGTGAGAGGCAATGAGGCACAGTGAGGCAATGAGGCACAGCACGGCGAGGCCAGGTTTCTCCACCATTGTCTTAAACTCTGCAATAAACTGCGTAATCCCTCCATTGAAGGCAAGTCATCGCTTAAACATATTTGTGAGGGATATAAAGCTTTTGGTTTAATATGTGGTGGATCTTGGATCTTGGCGGGCAGTCACCTTTGGAGACAAGCCGGGAGTTGATGCAGCGAATATCTTTTTGTAGTTCCCGGCTGTCGATTCGATTCCTCTGAGTCCAAGAGAACCAGGGTTTCTGGGTCGCGGATTGATTTTGGGGGTGTTGCCGATCTGGTTCTTGGAGCTACCTTTCTGGTTCTTGGAGCGGACGAGCGTTTTACATCAAAAATATCTGTTTCTTGGAGCTGCCGTTAAAGAACCCAGAGTGGATCAGTTTCTTGCTTTCATGGGGGAGTTGCTGATCTGGTTCTTGGAGCTGTCGTTCTGGTTCTTGGAGTTGCCGAGTGTTTTTCATTGGAATTATCTGGTTCTTGGAGCTGCCGTTTTAGAACCCAGAGTGGATCAGTTCTAATGCATTTAAGCTTACATGGGGGAGTTGCCGAGTTTATTGGAGCCGTCGATCTGGTTTTTGGAGCCGTCGAGTGTTTTATGACCTTTTCTGGTCATTTTTTTATGACAACATTTTTGCTGTTGATATATGGAACTGTGAAGTTTCAACTTCATAGTCTTTCATGAATATGGATTTCATGTTTTTTTTAGGGCATTTTTTTTCTGTATGTAATGATTGAGTGGATATACTTTTGTGTGGCGACCCGTTTTTTTGCGGCGGCAACGGCGTTCTCAGAGGTGGTGGCCTTTGTTTTTCGGCAGTATGTTTGTTTGGTGCTTGCTGATATGCTTGTATTTCTGCATTTTTGTATGAAATGACAAATTTCTGTTGGATCAGTTTTTTTGGATATGATAATGGTATTTTTTGCTCTTTTCTGAGGCAAATATCGGTATGTAATGACAACTTCATAGTTGAATTTTGTATAATGGACTTTTTGGGCCATCTGCGGAATGTGAATAAAATATTTACGAATTTTTTCTTTGGAAAAAGAAGATACAAATAATAATTCATTTTGATTGTTATAACTTCTCGTTGAAAAAATATGATAAAAATGATTCTACTATATTTCTAGATTTCCTTTTATAGAATGAGTTTTCTTATTGATTTTCCATTGAAATTTTCTTGTGTATCATATATATGTGTGTGTCTGTGTGTGATCTATTCATCTATAATTTTAAAAATATTTGAAGAGTTAGCTTTATTTTCTTGTGTATCATATATATTACACAAGAAAATAAAGCTAACTCTTCAAATATTTTTAAAATTATAGTTGAATAGATCATCATTTTGGATTTGCAGATATATGTTTCCAATAGATTTTACAGCGGGAAATTTGTACATATGATACGCAAGAGAATAAATTTAGGTGCTGAGAAAGCAATATTTATTTTTGTGAACAATGTGCTTCCACATACTGGTAAGTTATATCTTATTAGTTTTAATTTGATGTTCAACTTGGCAGCTAATACTGTTTGGTATTTTATTTTTCAATACTTAACTCCATCGTATTTCAATAATGATGGCATAGACACAAATATGCATATCTCCATCGTATTTCAATAATGATGACATGTCAATTGAGAATTGATGTTTGTTGTTTGTGGCATTTCACAGATGTCTAAAATAAATCGTAAGCCAAATAACTATGAGTTCAATGTTATGCTCTAATCATAGTCAATGTAATTCTTTGTCCTTTTAATCAATTTAAGGAATTTGGTGTGAATTAAGGTGGTTATTAACATACTATAGAGTTTTCCTCTTAAAATCAACATCATCATCGTCATCGTCGTCATGATCATCGTCATCGTCATTATAGCTAACATCATCATCATCATCGTCGTCGTCGTCGTCAGCTTCATCATCATCTTCATCGTCAAACATGACTGACACTAAAAATTCGAGTCACAAAAACCATACCTATAGATTAATTAATGTGCTATGTGGGCCCAACATTGAATTTTTTTTCTATATGTGTCGGTTTGATCTGAAATTTGGAATGGTTAGACTAGATGCATGCATTGATTGTGTTGAAGGGTTTCCAGACTCAAACATCATCATCATCATCATAATCATCATCGTCGTCATCATCATCATCATCATCTTAATCATTTCATATGACATCAACATCATGATCAACATCTTCATCATCATCATAAAACATGACTGACAATAGCAATTTGAGCAACAAAAACATACCTACAAATTAATTAATGTGCTACGTGGGGCCAACGTTGAATTTTTTATATATATGTGTCGGCTTGGTCTGAAATTTGGCATGGTTAGACTAGACACATGCATTGACGGCCTGGGAGGGTTTCCAGACTCAAACATCATCATCGTCATCATCATCATCATCATCGTCATCATCATCATCATCGCCATCATCATCATCATCATCATCATCTTCATCATTTCATATGACATCAACATCGTGATCACCATATTCATCATCATCATCATCATCAAACATGATTGACACTAACAACTCAAGCAACAAAAATCATACCTATAGATTAATCAATGTGCTACGTGGGGCCAACGTTGAATTTTTTTATATATATGTGTTGGCTTGGTCTAAAATTTGGCATGGTTAGACTAGACACATGTATTGACGGTGTGGGAGGGTTTCCAGAATCAAACATCATCATCGTCGTCGTCGTCGTCGTCATCATCATCATGACTAACACTAACAATTCGAGCAACAAAAACTATATCTATAGATTAATTAATGTGCTACATGGGGCCAACGTTGAATTTTTTTATATATGTTCGAGATTGGCCTGACATTTGGCATGATTATACTAGACATGCATTGATGGTGTGGGAGGGTTTCCAGACTCAATCATCCCATCGTCGACATCATCATTGTCATCATCATCATCATCATCGTCATCATCTTCATCATTTAATATGACATCAACATTGTGATCATCATCATCATCATCAAACATGACTGACACTAACAATTTGAGCAACAAAAACCATACGTATAGAGTAATTAATTAAATTGAAAATATGTTTTTTATTTTTTGATTTTATTATTTTTAATTATTGCGAACTTTATTACTTTGGTCTATTAAAAACAATCATCAATATTTTATTTCAAAAGTTCACTTTTATGTAAAACTAAAATTAATTAACTATTATTTTAAAATACATCAAAATTAAATTAAAGATGATATTTTTCAAATAATTAAAATTTTCTACATAATTCTATAATTAAAGATTATCTTATTTGAAACAAATTTGCTCCTCTTTAAAAACGTCCTATAATAAAAAAAACACCTAAAAGCATCTCCAAAAAACATTAAATCAAATTGCAATTAAAGTTCCATTAAAATTTTGAATACACAAACCTAAACACTTATTTTGCATTATTATAGTGTTTTATTAACCACCTAAATTAAAGATTAAATCTTATTACAGGAATTGTCTTTGGAATACATTCCATTCATAATATTGTTGGTCCATTAAACACTTTAAACTTAGGGTTGGACTATTTATACTATTTCATATATGAATTATAAATAGTTTAATCCTATAGTTCTCTAGATATGATAAATTGCAACAAGATAATTTATGAAAAAAAGCGTGACCTTTGATTTGAAAATAGCAATCCATATCATGCAATGATTTGGTGTAATATTTTTTTCTCAAAATAGTTAATCTATATTTTCTCATTGTTGATTCACTTAAGAATTTGTTGTGTATTATTTTTTTTTATGTATATATTTTAACAATATATGTTTGAATATTTGTTTTAATATGCCATGAA
This sequence comes from Pseudotsuga menziesii, assembly GCA_001517045.1. Lineage (NCBI taxonomy): Eukaryota > Viridiplantae > Streptophyta > Pinopsida > Pinales > Pinaceae > Pseudotsuga > Pseudotsuga menziesii. Next base: position 1,179,562 of record LPNX011025473.1, on the reverse strand, counting down.
ATGAGAGAAACGCAATAAACTAATATTTTGTTAAAAATTATATTAAAAATGAGATAGGGTGGTTTAAATTTGAAGAGGTTTAAGAGCCAACATATCACAAATAGCTATATAACATTATCCTACTGAAAGCTAATGCTTAAAAATTGTCTTGAGAATTTAATTCATGAAATAATTAAATGTTTAAGAGACAAAGTGAAAACATTATTTCAAATACAATAATGATGAGTATCAAAGAAAAACCTTTAAATACAAAAATTCAATAAAAAATAAAATGTTAAAAATCTAATAAGTTTAATTTAAAATTATGATAAAAATTGATAAATTATATATACAAAAATGTAGAGACTTAAAGCAAAGACATAACTAGTGAATGAAATGATATCTAATGTACATTTTAAAAAAGATGTTAACTTGAGATTATATTAATCCACATATATAATAGCTTTTCTATCATCTTGTTTGTCATATTTAGGTATTTCAAATGTGATTTTATTGAGATTTCTTTGTTAATTTGTGTTTGAAGAGTTTGGACATGGTAGATAAGTGGACTTTTCATTGGTGAACATAGAAAAATGACAATTGGCATGAATGGTCCATGTGGAAAATTAGTGCCTAGCACGGATGAACCATACAATTGGGTTGTACATATAGATCTTAGAGGTGTACATGGTTACCTCGGATTTTTTGTTAAATCATATCACTGTATAGATAATGGCAAATAACTGTCGTTAATGAAAACGACAACTTGTAAAGTTTTAATGGGGCATGGGATCATATGAACATGAAAGGAAGCCAATGGATTAAGCAACAATGCTTACTAATGTATGGAATTGACAGGGACACTGTGCAAGAAAAGTAATAATGGAAGAGGAATCATTACCGCGAGACACAAGGGAGGGGGTCACAGGTGTTTGTATTGTCAAATTGATTTTTAATGAGTCAGGAACACATATAAAGATAATTTCTAACCATGGAATACAATCCTAATAGAAGTGCATACATTTCCAAGGTGAACTACTATCTTTAATCATAATGTATGTATCCTGAAAGTTTCACTTGTGATTTTCATCATAATGGATGGAGTTTACAAGTGGTCACATGTGGAACTTTTTGACGGACTAGGAGTACACACCTTCATGGTTCCCTTCATCTGTGCATACACCCATCTGATTAGATATGGTAGTATCATTTGATTGAGTTGATGTTTCACTAGGAGGAGACTCATTTCTGCCTCTTGGATTATCATGCTTGATGAGTCAGCTATTGACACTTTTTATATGTGCATGGGTTCTCTTAATGGATCATCCTCCTAGTTGATATTTGATGAAGTGCTTTCACCTTGCATCACGCGATGCATCTTAACATACTTGCTCCACTATGCACATCTATGTGGAGATCTAGCCCTTGGATTGATTATGAAACATGGGTTTTGTGTTGAGTGCCCTAATTATTATTGATGGATTGATAGTGACATGACATGTTTCTAATGGATGGTAGTTTGTTGGAGTAAAGAACTCCTCATGTTAAATGACTTATCCTTCTCAATGGATATATTTTGACATCAAATGACATGGTTTGAAGCCTAGTATATNATTTTGGGTTTTTTTTTTTTACATGTTCCAAAAAAATAACAAAATAACAAAATAATAAAAAATAAAAAATAAAATTAAAAAATTAAAAAAAAAACCAAAAAACCAAAAAAACAAAACATATAACACTAAACATTTTTGTTCATTATTCACCTACCTGTAACTAAGTCCCCTCCCGCGCATTACAAAAATTAAATACCGACACTTTTCAGTTCCCTTGCAAAGCCGACCGTTCCTTCGGATTGATACTCTGCAACTTGTGATTTGACTTATGCCGGTTCCTTCACTGGATTGATTCTTAAAACTACGATGAATCCATGGATTTCTTCACGGGTTCCTTCTTTTCTCTGTCGGTTTCCTTCATGGGTTTATTGACCCACCGTGGCTAGTTTCAGGACATCGTGACTGGTTTCAGGAGTTCATTGACTACAAAATGTCTTTTGTAAGTACAATTTTCTATCCCATATTTCCACTCCATTTGAGAAATAAAATATATGAGTGTGGGAGTGATTCGACCCTCACTTCTTGGTCTTTATTTGAAGTCTGTAGATTGATAAAAAAATTCACTCAAGCTAGTGAAAAGTGAGCTCTGCTTTTTTCTTTGAACTGTGGTAAATTCATGGGTAGGAGGATTAGAAATAGATGACAAAAAGAAGTGGTACATTTCTCCATCCATAGGAGTAGGGAATCAACCCACATATGATTAGTGAAGAGAAATATTTATTTTGGCAGGCATGATTTCGACAGGTGGTTTGTCTTCTTTTGTTCCTAAAAATTTCCCAGCTTTAGAGTTGGGGCTTCTTCATTGTTGTTTGGAATGCCAAACCAGGCTAAACCTGCCCTGAACTGTTGTTGTTTATTACCTCATAACTTGTCCAGTTTACAATGAGAAGAGGGTTACACTTGGACATTTCCATCTCATTGGATGCCGCACATTGTCTTTCAGGACTATTTCCATAGGAACATTAAAGAAATCATTATTATATGTTTTTTTAAATAGACCCACCAAATCAAAACGTTCAACTAGGATTAGGTATCCCCTATTTATTTTCTTTATATGTGACTGCAAACAATTGACGACATAATTTCATGAGATTATAGATGTGAAAGTATTCATCCTCTAGAAAAATATCCATATCACTTATTTAACCTTTGACCTTCATCATGTCATTTAATATGAGGTGTGGCAAAACCAACACTGCATTTTTCCTCGCATACAAAGATCGATCATTTTAAGGCATGCATACATACTCTTAGTCCATGGACCCAAAGGATTAGGAAACACATTTCCAAATATCCCAAAGCTATGATACAATTTGAACGAACAAATTCAGACACAACATTTTGGGCTACGTGAATAGAAGTTGTTTTTGTTTATTATTTGAGGTCTGACAGGTGACCATAAATAAATATTTGAGGTAGTGGAGGCAACCAAACCTCATATTAATGCTTGTTGCTTCTGTTTTATACATCCAAATCATTGAGAATAGATAATTTATTTCCTTTGGTGCCTAAAATTAATATAGGATTTCTCACGACTACTCTTTGAGGGATGACTTAAATACAATATAACTAAAACATGCCATTGTCCATTACCTTCATGGGTATTACCATCATGGGGATGATCATGCTTAAACTGAAACGTAATCAATGAAAGGATCAATAGTATATAACATAGAAACAAATGAGGCTAAGCTAATCCCCTATGGTTGTGTACAGAGAAAATGAATTTGAAATTATCCAGGAGAGGCTTGGAGCCATAGTTTTCCAACTCTTCCTCATATACTTGTCATGGTGTCTAACAAACAAGCTAAGAGTATGCTATAGAGAAGTGATTTATGCAAGGCACGAAAAGGAGTTAGTGGCGTGTCAGTTTATTGTACTAGAGCTCAGATTTTGATGAATTATTAAACCACTGTTTCACATAGTAGTATTGAGATTTAAACTTGGATATCAATTGTTTAGTATTTTCTTATAATGGTCAAGTTTGTATGCAAAATATGAGAGCTTAAAATGAAGGGTAAAGCTTCCAAAGTTGCAAGATACAACTTCAATATTTTTCCAAGCATATATCAGTAGTATATAGATCACATTTTTAATACTTAGAAGTAGTGGAAATATTGGTATAATGTTAAGAGGCTTCTCTCACTTTAACTATAAAATAGAGTATTAGTTCCAAATGAATTGAGATTTTCTGACCTAGTGTCATAACCATATTTACAAGAAAACTGAAAGAGTGAAATAAATACTATTGGATCTACAATGCATGAACAATAGGGAAGAATAAGTGTTATCCAAGGCTTGCAAAGGACAAAGAGAAATATAAATATGTGGTTTAACACATTAGGGAAGTATGAAGGTTAAACAAGGATGGGAATGCACCCAGAATAGTCTATAACCATTCCCAAATGTGCCTGGTAACAACCCATATTTTCCTATCATGCTTATTAGGGCGCTCATTGCTACTATTTATTGTCTCAAGACTTCCCAGGAGTGCCAAATTATGAGAATGAGTGTGATGACATTATAGTTAAAAGAAGCACCAAGTTTGGACCTTTTTATATCCATAGATCACACAATACCAATGCTTCCCTTAAAAGATTTACAGTAGGTGTAAACTGATAAAAAAGAAGAAGAAGGAGTGTGCTGACCTTAAAGTTGAAAGGGGAACAAACCACATAACCTTCCCTGAAATTGCCCAAAACAATTTTCCAAGGAAGAGCTTTTTGTGAAGATAAGGGTTTAAATCCCCAAATAATGGCTTGCCAAAAAATAGGGTGCTTAGGTTTCATTTCCATTGCTCATTTTTTTGCCACACATTTGTCCAAAATTAACTCAGCGTTGACCAGATCTATATTAGGGATGATTTGTGACTGCTAGGTGTCATTATCATTCTCCAAAAACTGTTAAAACATACAAAATATAAGGCTCAATGTGCTGACAATATTTGGTTGCAATACTGGGATGGATTAAGGTTATTTTCCATGCCCACTTGACTTCCTAGAATGCTTGACTTAGGTCTGTAAACATGCCCAGATTTGGTACTTATATTTAATACTACTGTTATATGGGTGGAAAGGTCCCAAATATTGCTCAGGACCAACAACAATGCTACTGCACATGAAACTATGCTCAAGAATCACACCCAAAACTAATAATTGGGGATATTTAGGGTTGGTTAAGTACTTGATAGTCCCCCAAATGTGCCCAGAATTACTCAGTTTTAGGGATGGTTGCATGATTAATCAGTTCACTCAAAACTGCCTCCTCATGCCCCAAATTGCTGATGAGGTGTTACTTATGTCCTCAACAAACACCTCATAAAAATAACAAGGCATGTGCATAATTTCAGTGTTTAATGACCAGAGAGCCCTTATCCCCAGCTTGTATATAGCCTTAAAATTTGTATAAAACCAAATAAAACACAACAACAAAATTCATAGGACATGTTATTGCAAAATTCATAGGAAATGACTGACACTAACAATTCGATCAGCAAAAACCATACCTATAGATTAATTAATTAAATTGAAAATATGTTTTTTATTTCTTGATTTTATTATTTTTAATTATTGAAAATTTTATTACTTTGGTCTATTAAAAACAATCATCAATATTTTATTTCAAAAATGCCCATATGCTTCTTTAGTACCTAAGGAGGTAGGTTATCTACTAATACCATGTCCAAGACTGAAACACCCATACCTAACTTAATTAAAATCTCACAATGGGATTGGTATTTGCACTTAAAGGAAAATATTACTCTTAAGATGACATGCTTGGTGGTTTTGTTTTTCTTTGCTAGCCCTCGATTCTTAGAAGCTTGCTCTAAGGTTAAAGGCCTAATTTTTCTCCCATGACCATGTCTAATACCCCACAACCCATACATGGTGCTTGAAACCTTGTAATAACACACATAGCTTCTCTTTGATGTGAATGGCCCCATAAGATATTTTCTATGGTGGTTGTTGATTTTGTTGATGACCCTTGAACACTTTAAGTTATATTTAGGGTATAAGGCCTGGGTTTCCTCCCTTGCCATGATTAACTTCATAAGGCCCATACCTAATGCTCAAAAAATCCTATTGACATTAATATCTTGACTAAAAGGTGAACAATCCCTTCAAAGCTAATGTGTGGTAGTTTGAGGCATCATTCTTGGACATGGAGACTTAGAAGCTTTGTTTAAGTCCTAAGAATCCACCCCTAGCCATATCTGGATCCCCAAGAGACAAACCTAATGCTCAACAAATCCTTATGGAAAGTTCCATCGTCGCTCCTTGGTGAAGGAATCATTGAGGAGGTCATGTGTGGTGGCTTGAGGCATTTTTATTAGCCTTGCATGCTTAGGATATTGTTTTAGGGCCTCCAACATAAGTTTCCTCACCTAACCATGTCCAATACCACAAAACCCACACTTGGTGCTCAAAACATCCTAGTGGTGGACATCAATCCTTTCAAAGCATGTTTGGAGGAATAAAACCACTAGAAATGTTTTGGAGGAATATAAAAGTAGAAATATGGTCGTAGGAAAATAAGTATGTACTTTTTTTTAGTCTAAAAAATATGCTAGTTTTTTTTGGTAAACTTGAAATTCAAAATGTTAACATTATGGATATTTTTAATTTAGAAAGGTAGTATTAATAAGAGTTTTAAATGATCATTGCTGCTCCAAGATTGAATGCTTGAGTTGGACAACTCCATTTCTACATATTTATATGGATTTAATGTCCAAACACTGATCCATCCATTCCATTGCATGTCATGCACATTGATCTCATCTGATCCCTAAAGTTTTTTGTAACATCTGATGGAAATAATTTATATTGGATAACAAAATCACAAACAAAAAACAAATTTAACAAGTTTTATGAATCCATAAAGATAGCTTATTTATGACTTTAATTTAGTTGCCCACTATCATTTACAACGAATACTATGAAATACATCCCTTGTTATGTTTGAAATGAATATGATAAGTTACACACAATCCACCATTATAGTATGTTCTTTGGTCTCCTTTTGAAAGGACCAAACCCTTTTGAAGTTGCAATAGTATCCTCTGTATGTTGGGATGCACATAGTACTTGGGTGCCTCCTTGCCATATATGCATGTTGGTGATATAAGTTTCAGTGTCTCTGAAGAAATCTCTTGTTATCCACACATTAGTGGGTCAAAAATACCAAAGGATTACATTTTACATTAACATATAGAACAACAATGATTGAGTATGATATAAAACTCTACAATAAGACCATTTAAAATTTAAGCATGAGAACTTGCTTACTTCATTCTAGAATCTTCTGGTACACTACCATTAAAGTTTTTTGTTCGATCTCCTGCCAATATTGAACCAACAATATCTCTTTCCATTAACACATGCAACTCTTCCTTAATTGAGCATCCCTTAAAAGAAACATTAATAGAATCTGCTTCAGTATTCCCTAACTGTGCAATCTCCATACAATCAAACACCTTCATAGCCTGTATTTTGAAGGAAGCTTGCTTTGAATTATGGTGATTTTAAACATTAGAGTCACTAATTATGGGTGGAACATCTGACACACAGTAGAATATTCACTAAACATACCTATATTCATAAATCTAGACTATGCATGTGATTAGTTAATGACTACAATGCCTTTAACACTATTCAGAACCATGGTTGAGTTGTTACATAAAGTGGAAGCATTTTATTAATTTTACCAAGGTCGATATTATTGTTTCCACGTAAAACATCCTCTCTCTATTGGTCGTGAAGTGTCTCGACTAGTGTGACTGTGTGTCACTACTGGGCATGATTGTGTCTCTGCTAGGCATAACTGAGTATCTTTACTAGTGTGATTGTGTGTCATTGTTGGGCATGATTGTGTCTCTGTTGCACATAACTAAGTGTCTCTGCTGGGAATAACTGAGTGTCTATGCTAGTGTGGTAATGTCATTGTTGGGAATGACTGTGTCTCTAATGGGCATAACTGAGTGTCTCTTCTAGTGTGACTGTGTGTTACTACTAGGCATAACTGATTATGTCCGCTAGTGTGACTATGTCACTGTTGGGGATGATTGTGTCTTTCCTGGGTATAACTGAGTGTATCTGCTAGTGTGATTGTGTGTCATTGTTGGGCATGACTATCTCTGTTGGGCATAACTAAGTGTCTCTGCTAGTGTGATTGTGTGTCATTGTTGGGCATAACTGAGTGTCTTCTAGTGTGACCGTGTGTCACTATTGGGCATAATTAAACTCTCAAATTGAAACTAAACATATAGCAATTCAAACCAACAATAAATCCACTGTCAAATATCTACAAGATAATTTATTTTTGTTTTAAGATCATTAAATGGATTGTATAAATTACATCCATGGATAAGAAATTAACGACTAAAATTGATAATTCCAAGTATTAAATTTCCCATCAATCATTTGAGTTTACAAGATTGCATTGAGGATTAAGGACCGTTAGTAATTGTTGTTATATGTATGGAACCTACTACTGGGAAACCTTAAAATAGAGGACCTTATCGGTTTCCTCCTTGCAATCTCAAGCCTGCTAGGTTGTGCAATAACACAACCTTAAGGATGAAATTTCACAGGGGATAGATTCGGGAAACCTCAAGATTGAGGTGAAATTTCTTAGAGTGGAATTTCACATAATCATTTCCATCTCCTCTTGATTTTATCCTTCATGTGACCATTTCCTATCACAATATCTGATGGAGGTGTGTACCAGTTGCTATTGTGACTCGAATAACATATTAAATTGTTTTGTGGAAATCATTGAGATTACTGTGAGTTGGGTTATTATTAATCGAATCTAAGTTATTTGAATTCCTTCCTTGTTTTCTCTTGGGTTTCCACATGGCCTGGTGAGTTGGCATTCCTTTGAGGCTGCTCATTTCCTTCACTCCATTTCCTTAGTGTTCCTATGATCTCGACAGGTCCTTCATTAATCACTCAGTTAGAGCTAGGGACTCTTTTGTTTTGCAAAGTTTGGTCTTTGTTGTCTTCATCAATTAAGGTTGATTCCTTGATAGTACTCTCCCTCCCCAAGGTCTTTCCATTTTGTTAGCAGGGGTTCCACTACCAAATCGACATCAGTGCCAAAAGTTAGTCAAAAGAGTTCTAATGCATAACAATTATGGAATTTTGTTTCATGATTGAGAATTGCAGAGGCTCTAATTCTATTAATATAGATGGTTGATCGAGAAGGTTAATAAAACACTATAATAATGTAGAATAAGTGTTTAGGTTTGTGTATTCAAAATTTATTAGTACTTTAATTGCAATTTGATTTAATGTTTTTTGGAGATGCTTTTAGGTGTTTTTTTAATTATAGGAAGTTTTTAAAGAGGAACAAATTTGTTTCAAATAAGATAACGTTTAATGATAACATTATGTAGAAAATTTTAATTATTTGAAAAATATCATCTTTAATTTAATTTTGATGTATTTTAAAATAATAATTTATTAATTTTAGTGAATTTTTGAAATAAAAGATTGACGATTGTTTTAATAGACCAAAGTAATAAATTTTTCAATAATTAAAAATAATAAAATCAAGAAATAAAAAATATATTTTCAATTTAATTAACTAATCTATACGTATGATTTTTTGTTGCTAGGAAAATGCACCTCCTGCAGACATGAGTTGTTCCTCTAGTCTGAATGGTTCAGATCTAGAAAAAATGAGTTACAACAGAGATGGAAGGCTTCCCCTAGAATTTATGGAGACCTGGAATGAGTCCCTTTGATGGAGTAGTGTAGATGTTTCCTGTGGTGATAGCTCTTCATGGGTGTACTTGCATAATCACATGAAACTGGAAAACAAGATCAAAAGCACCATAATATAAACCACAAATCTATGTCAGTGACTAAGGAATCTGACAGTAAAATACATGATAATAACACAACATACTTTACGGGAAAGGAATCAACTTTGCATTAATAGATGAAGAAAAAATTTACAACCTTTTCCTTAGTGTCGATATGATCCTTCACAATGCCAATATCTCATCCCCAAAAGCTCCAACTTGCTCCTCTTATGCTCACCCTACTAATTTAGGCCAGAATGTTAATGCAACAACATAACTTTGCTCTCTCTCAACCATGGGATATGAGCTTGCTTTTATAGGCCTTGGGAGGATAAGAATGGTTGAGTAAATGGTGGGTGAGGTGGATAGGAGATCTAAAAAGGATGGATCTCGAGTCCAGGTGGTCCTCAGGTGTAGGGATAAGGCTATCATGAAGCCTTCCTTCGAGAAGCTTTATGGAAACCTCTCTTTTTCACTTTTTACCAAGGGCACCGCTTATAATCCACTATGATAGAGCGGTGATAGGGCAGACCATGCCTTGAACAAGAGGCAAAGGCGATGGCACCACCTACTGTCAAGAGACTATAGGCGTTACTGAAGAATGAAACACTCCTTGACTTAAGGGCACAAGCGGTGCTGGATTTTCATATGCAGGATTGAAGTCTGGGCCAACATTTTCACTTCACAACTTGTGATTTAGGTAAAATACTGATGTTTGGGACCTCATCACATGATGATGACGATATTTATGTGTAACAGAATGCCCCCCAAAGCATGAGGCTAGAGGGATACGATAGACGAGCTTTGAAAGAGCAAGTTATCACTTCGAGGAAAGAATTAGCTTGATCGGAGATCATCATCAACTAGGCATATGCAACACATCAATATTTTTGACTCATGAGCCAATGTGTCCTCATCATGGCTACAGATCAATACAAGGCAGATCCATGAGAGAGATTAACAAACATGGCTACTAAAACACAACATATATCCGTGTGATATAGGACTCAAAATTGAGACATAGCCACCAGAAATACATTGTATATCTATGTCAAATGAACACAAATTCAAGCACAACCATGACCATACAAATGTGGATCCATGTCGGGACTTCATACAATATACTCCATCGCAACCTGGGCAAAAAGCTATGAGTTCTTTTAACAGATACCCAGGCTCTTCGTCTATTCTTCCACAAAGTACGATTCTATCCATGTGATTACAATGATTTGAAGTCAAACATGGTAGAAACCATGTGATTACCGGTCAATGATGTGAACCATTAGCAAGTTCAGTGAGATCACCATTGATGTCAATGATTCCCAGGGTACCCTAGTACAATCTCTTGAGTGTGAATAGATGATTTGATGTTGAACACCTAGTCGAGTCTATCGATCAAAGGCCAATGATGTGAACCTATGTTGAGAGCGAGAGAATCTGTCATTAAGGCATACAGATCTCAAGGTACTAAACTTCTTTCTAAGACTAATTCCTAGATGATGAGCTGATGTCGATAGGAATAGTCTCGTTGAAGGAGGGCCATGATGAGTCCTACATCGACGACACAAAACTCAGAGCAAAGTTTTGGAATGTTGTAGATGATGTAACCATAGGACTGACTCAAAAGGTACTGACACAAAAAATTGTTTCAACTGCAGAGGTAAACATTCAACTTCCCTTTGAACATCGGGCGGCATGACAAAAGACTTAGCAGCATTGAGTTGACGAGGCATAGCACAATGCGATAGTGGACAATGCATTTTTTGAAACACTTAAAGGAGTGACATGACTCATGAAAGTGGATTGAATCGGAGACAAGATGATTACCCAATTGACTGGATGAAATGCAGACAAGTGCCATGTTCAAAGGTGACTAGAAACTGCCATTTTATTTGAAAAATAAATTGATTCCCTTCCCTTAATATCCCCATCATGACTGATGAGTGCCTGTTTTTGTTTTTACAAGTTCAAAGAGGATAACAAACACTCGTTGTAGCTCATGCAAAGATAAGTCCATTCTCATATGTTTTACGAAACTTAGAAAGGAGGGGTTTGTTCCCAAAAGAGGGTCTCTCAATATTTGGTTTAACGATTCCAATGAAAGTTAACTTGGCTTCGTTCATGTTTAGAGAATTTGAACAAAAACGAAAGAAGACTCCACAGGGTCCTTTTTCATAATTAGTCAATCTAAATAAAAAAGAGATAAACTACCGTCGGAAAGAAGACTCTTCAAGTACTTTTACGAGCATGAAGAAGACAAGTTTGCTCGACAATCTTTTCACATTTAGGGAGTCCGAAAAGAGTTTAAAGAAGACTCCATTAGGTTTCTTTTCACGATGAATGGTTTTTACAAGCCTGAAAAGAATAAAAAAAAGACTCAGAAATTTGATACTAGGTTTAGGGAGCATGACCAAAGTGTCGAAATGAATGCTCAAGGACCTTTTTTCATTTTTTAGAAGTATGAAAAAGTAAAAAATGAACTTCCCCATAGACAATACTGTTCATTTTTATCCTTGCAAAACTTTTAAAAAGGCTATTAGTCTCCCAAAAACATTTAAAATTGACTTTTATAAACTATATAAAGGGCGTCTTTAATGAAAAATATTTAAAAACATTAAAAATAATATAAATCCCTAAAATCCTTTATAAAAATCAAAATAAATAGTAAAATACCAACTCATTTACCATTCACCAAACCTTGGAGAGAATTTCGGGAGAATTGGAGTGTAGATTTCAGTCGGAGACTACGGAGCCATCACCCGTCCATTTTCTGAGGCATCAGACCCAGGTAAGAGCTAGAAGCCCTCTCTTCATTTCCACAGTTTCCATTTTTAATTTTTGTTGAGTTTTGGGGGCCTAAGGGAAAACCTAAAAAGAGCATGTCGGGTACTGCTTCTAGCCTTTACGGGAAGAGCGGTGCTCGATAAGAACCACATTTTTTCAGGTTTGCTCAGGCAGTGGCACCACTCTGTTCTAAGGCAACAGGCACAGTGCCAGCCGTGATTCCCTAAAAACATAAGCCCTAGTCAAAATAACAAGTTTTGAGCAATTCCAATGGTTGGATATGCTTCTAAATGTCTCATTAATGGTTTTTGACAGGTTATTTGGTAAAAAATGGTGATCTGGAAGGAGAGACAACATGATGATGACAATTCCCATGCATAACTTCCCTATGAGGCTGTGGCCTCTTAAAATTATTTTGCGCTCCTAGCATGCTTTCACATGCACGATTACTGGAGTACATCCTACGAATGTGGAATCGAGAACAACAACATTTTGAGGTGGGACCCCATATTGTGACTGTGGAGGTGAAGGATATTTATTTCCTCATAGGGTTGTCTAGACGAGGAGCACCTATTTCTCTGACTGGTTCTCAAGGATATGACATTACTACACAAGAGCTTAATGTTCGCCGCTGCTTTCCAGGAACAAAGATGTCAGGTAAGAAGATCCCTATCAAGGACGTGAGAGATCTACCGCTTCAGATCATCCTATTTACTATGCAGAGGGTGGAAGGGAGCCAAGGGCCCCACCAAGCATCCCGAGAACATATGTTGTATGCCCTGGAGGCCATGGAACCCACGGTATTCAACTGGGTCGAGACACTACTACCTGTGTTCAAATATCAGTTGATGAAATGTCGTCAAGGAGAGCTCAAACAGTTTGGGTACGGGACCATATTAGCATGCTTCTTCTTTGAGAGGGTACCCCTATTGAGGCCACAGGTAGTGTTCACAGAGCTTAGAGTCAGGGACCCACGCATGCTGCGGTGGGTGGAGATCATGTCTTGCACAGGAGGTGGAGGGGCCAAGGTCAAATTCGAGGCTCCCTTCTTCTGTTGGTTGAGTGATTAAATACTCACAATTGAGGATTATGCTTATGCAGGGATCGACTTCAGAGGGGATCCCAATATACCACTACCACCTGGTGCTCAGTGGGGTGACATCGATAAGAAGCAATATCCAAGATGTTGATTATGTTTTTATATTTTTATGTTTTATGAATTTTATGGATGATAACAAGACCTAATGTTTGCATGCAGAAGTTGGTGATGCACGGCATGGGGGATCCTCCCCAATGGATAGGTGAGTTGGAGCTTGATTTTTCCATAGAGGTGATGATGAGCTCACAGAGCTGGAGGAGAACCTGGAACGACTGACTCTGGACATCCCAGATGCTACTATAGATAACCTCCTTGGGAGGTTTCAGAGACATACTGTAGGAGTATCAGGCTGCTTCAGTCGCTTGCTACGTAGGGTAGCAAGGGCCATTATGTGCTACCATGAGCACCATTAGAGTGGTATGCATGATGTATCCCCAAAAGCTAGCTAGCTTCTGGATTTTTGTATCATTTTGTATGCCTGAAAGCCACAGTACTTCAAATGAGGTATCGTGACCATTTTTTTTGTAAAATCACTTTATATATGTATACATACATATATGTGTGTGTGTGTGTGTGTATCTATATATACAAATCACTTTATATATGTACACAC